>CM038146.1:29702209-30290032 GCA_021437245.1 Aegilops speltoides | reverse complement strand
ATCACTGCTTCAAATGGCTGATGCACAGGAAGAGTAGTTGAATATACAAATGTTGTCGACAAATGGAACATGTAATACAAAAAAATGATAGCATGATATAATTCACATATATAATGCCTTTGCAACAAGATAGCATTGTATAATTCACATATATAATGTCTTGCAATAAGATGGCAATGCATAATTCACATATATGGTAATTAGACATTGAACAGGTGGCATTCACACAAAGTATGTCTATACTAATCAAATGGCATAGCAATGCGAGACACCATACGCACGATATGAGCAACATAACCCTGCCAAGTTAGAGCATACACCTCGGGGGGGATAGGACTGGTCATTTGTCTCTGAATCCTCCTCTGAGGAGCTATCCGTAACCAGCGAGATATGCGCTTTGTCAGATAGCATAGTCTGCTCAGAAGACCTTGTTTTCACTCTAGAATTTGCCATCACCGTGTCAAATGGCTGATGCACACGAAGAGCAGTTGAATGTACTAACATTGTTGATGAATGTAATATGTAACAAAAAAAAGATGGCCTGATATAATTTACATATAAGATGACTGGCTAAGCAGGATGGCATTGCAAAATTCACATATATGATGCCTGGCTAAACAAGGTGGCGTTGCATAATTCACATAAACGATGAATAAACCAAACAGATGGCATTCACACAAAGGATGTCTAAACTAAGCAGATGACATATTTGATGTATAAAGTAAGCAATGCAAGACATCATATGCATGATATAATCAACATCAGCATGCCAAGTTAGAGCGAAGACCTCAGGGGGTAAATAGGAGTTATCTTCTCCTTCTGAATCCCCCTCAGAACAGATATCTTCCTCTCGATTACAATCCGAAATGCATGGAGGGGGGCTGCCTTTGCGCCTACCATGGAGCGACGTCTGCATGAAATTATATTGCCACGCAAGGCTCGTCTCTTTTGCTCTACATGTTCAGTTCCATTGTTTACAATAACTGTCATGCATAGGAATAAAACATAGTGAGATTATATAAGGAGTGCATGCAGAAATCCAGAGTGATGGTAGCAACCTGTGGATATACCCAAAACCAATAATAGCAGGCAGATAATGGCTTCAGTTAATAAATACAGATAATGGCTTCTTTACTGTTTGTTTCCCACCCAACATGAAACTCATAGTAGACACCGGAGATTAACCAGATAGTAGATAGATACTATTGATAGCGGCTCCGATATGTACCCCACAGCCATTTAAAAACTCAAGTTTGACCATTAGTTTGCAGCTGACTAGGAGTCTAATCGGTGAACAGGACGATAAAGTAGCATGTAATATTAAGCGATGCATAACATAAGCAGACACGAAAGAGTGCGACCTCTCTTGCGGACCCGTGTAGTCCTCGAGGTCATCTGCTCGGTTGATGATGGTAATGCAGTTTTCATGGCTGCCGGCGGGGAAGAAGATCTGAGGCGGCGAAAGACAGTCTGGAGGCCGGATCCCTGCTCTGCTGGACCCTTCTATCGTTGGAGCAGCTGAGCTGGGGTGGACGACGGCGCAGCAGGAGCGGGACAAACCACGCAAGGTTTTCTTTGACAACTATCTGTAAGAGAAGTAATTCTGTAAGGGCTCGTTTGAATGGAGGATTCCAACAATGGAGGGATAGGAAATAGACAGGTATAGGATAGGAATGCACGTGCAAAACAGAGAATTTAAACACACATGATTTCTGCCAATCTGGGTGTTTGATTCACAATAATTGGAAGATCACAGGATGCAAAGAAGCATGGTGAGATTAAGTCAAACCACAAGAAAATGTATGATTATATTGCTATTATGCTATATCTCTTAGTCTTGTGCTTCATGAATATGAATTTAAAAAGGAGGACAAGTGAAAATTAAAATTCCTGCGTTTTTTCTTTCAAGGAGACACTAAAGGAACAAATCCGTGTGCTCAGTGGACAATATATATATATAACATGTAGAGTAAAACAGAGATGCAACAAGTGTACAACCTCTTTGGCGAAGCCATGTCGATCTCAGCGTGATTGGGTTGGCCGGTGAGGATGCTCCGGCTGACTTTGCTGTCGGAGCAGGGGAAGAACATCTTAGGCGTATGGAGATGGATCCCGAGGTACTGCTCCGCTATAATGGAGGGTTTCGTCGTTGGAGCAGCTCCGGTGTGTTGTACAACGCCGAGGCTGAAGCAGGACAAGAGAGACAATGAACAACGTTAACCTGAGTGGAATTCTAATAGCATCTCTAATACATGACGTAAAATACATAACCACAAAGTGCTATATATAAAATACATCAGCCGCTCATCTCTGAACTTAACTGTCGAAACTGAACCTAACTGTCGAAACTGAATTTTGCTGTCGAAACTGAATTTTGCTGTCGAAACCGAACGCACTAGCAAGGTGAGGCTACAAGTCGGTCAACTGACTTTTTCATCTCTGGTCAGTCGATTTTGCAGCCGTTGGATACGAAATCAAGGGCCTGCGGTTCCTCTTCAACCTCCCCGAGCCGCCAGCCACCATCGGCCAAACAGCAGCCCCCCATCACCCGCGGCCGGCGGTGCGCCGCCCCGCCCGCCCCGAAAACACTCCCCACCGCCGTCCGCCGCCGCCCCGGCCATCCCTCTAGCCCCCGTGCCGCTCTTTTTCTCGGGCGATCCCCACGCCACCGCCCCGCCAACGCCCGCTAACGCCCGCCACCGTCGGCAACCACCGCCCCCATCCTGAACCCTAAGATAAATAGTGGGGTACCTCTCCGGCGAGCCCCCCTCCCAGCTGCGGATGGTTCTTCCTTCACCCCAGCGAGCCCAACCCTTGGAAATCGACTGACCCAAAAGTCGATTCAGTCGACTGAAGTGTAGCCAAATCGGAGCAGCATCGCAAGCAAGAGCAAGAGCGAGAGCAGCATTGCGAGCAAGAGCAATAGCAACAGCAGACCAGGCAGGGGACCGAGAGCAAGAGCAGAGCAGCAGCGCGAGCAAGAGTGAACGCAGCAGTAGCTCCTACTAATGTGGACGTCGCTGCTGAGGGAGTGACGCCGTGGAGGAAGTGGCCGGCGACGCCGCCATGGATGGAGGCGCGCCGTGTCGGCTCGGGACCGAGCGCCAGCAGCACCGTGAGATCGAATCAAGAAGAAAATGTAGCGATTAGCGTACAACCTCTTTGGTGGCGCCGATTAGGCGGCAGCTTCATCCGAGGAAATGGTCATGATGATGCTCTTCCGGTGGTGCAGGTGAAGACGGCGGTGTGGGAATGGAGGTGGCGCGAAAGACGAGGGGAACATCGGGGCGGCTCCCTGGAGGTGGAGGACGGGGTGGCTGAACCGGCGGGACGATGAGATCGACGACGGATCCTCATCCGGTACGGTGGATGAGGGACGTCGAGGTGTTGTTGTGGACGACATCGTCGGGGAAGAAGCTCCGGCTGGGTGGCGGACGGAGCAGGGTGTGGGGTTTCGTCGTAGGTTTTCGCGGCCTCGTTGTATGAATGGGTGGGCGGATGGCATGGCAGTGGGGAACCATGGCTTAGAGACACGCTTGTCCGAAATGTGGGGTAAGTTACAAAAGTACCCCCACCGATTTGAGGCGGTTCTTTCGGTTCAGGGGTACCACGGGCATTTCGCGTGTCGGGATTTCACTGGAGGTGGGAGTTTTCGCGCGCGTTGTAATTTCCGAATAGCAAGGCGTGGGTTGAAATGGAGGGAGTTGTCGGAGCACAACGAGACAAAGATATATCTTAAATATTTCGGGCTAACAAGGCGCGGGTTGAAATTTCTGGACAAGCCTAACATGTACTGTACCAAATCAATGGGCACTACAAATGTCATTCAAAACTTTGAATTCATGTTATGTTCAATTAAAATATTTTGCTACGTGTATAATGCATGCAACCTACTACTCAAATGAACGTTTTAGTGCATTCCAAACATATATACTACCGTTTCAATATGAACTAAATTTGAATAAGATCTATAGTAATGATTGTTGTGAAGTCAAAGCATTTGAATTCGTTTCTCTGTTTTAATAAGATCTACAATCATCATTATTGTCAAGTTAAACCATCGTTTGTGTATTATCTTGATAGCACACCACATGATCAGTATCGAGTTACATATGAACTATGTGTACTATATGAACTCAAACTAGATCTTTTGAATCCACTTTATTTTGATTTCAAATCACATTAGATTTCTAACTCTAGCTAGATCTTCATAATATAAACCATGTCTCATATGTATAATGTGTTTATCACATTATGTATGGTGCCCCACCCCCTACGCCTACAAGTATTTAGATGTGAGTTGCAAACACCACACATTACCACCAATTCAAATAAAATGTGAGAATGTTCGATATATAGTATTGTTTAGATTGCTCGATATTTAGTTGTAAGCTGCAAACGCCGCACATTATCACAAATTCAAATAAAATGTGGGATTGTTTGATGTATAGTATGGTTTAGATTGTTCGGCATTTAGCTGTGAGTTGCAAACGCCATGCATTATCACATTATGGTATAACATGTGCACAGCACGTGTATCACCGCTATATTCATGCATGCAATGTTTAAAACACTATGATCTCCTATTCAAATATATGAATCCGCTTTCATATCAAATTATGATCTTTGTTAGTCTCTTACACCCACATAGTCCTCTAACCTTTGTAGCTACCACTAACTTTCTCTCGTGCATGCACACGCCTCCTCGCCCTTCCCTCCCTCGGCATTCTATCCACGGGCACATTCATTTTTTCCTTTAGGTTTTCTCTCGAGTCTCCACAACTCCTTTCCGACACACACCGATCGATAAACCTCTCCAGCGATGCCTGCCTACAGCATACACACACATCTTCAATCTCCTCCTTTATGTGTCCTTGCCTCGTGTCTCTCATATGGTCAGACACACGTGTAAACTCTCACCCCTCTTTTAATCGATCTCACAACCGCACACTCCTCCCCCTATCCAGCTAGTAGTTGGGCCTCTCGCACCACCTCCTAGCTCCATTCTCTCTGTCTATCCGTCTCGCTGGGCCTTATTTGCCTCTAACAAATGGACGTACACCGACCGATCTCTCGCTATACATATAGCCAGCTAGGTCCTTATAACTCATTTTTACCCACACATCGATCGATCTACCTCATTAGTTGTGTCTCTCCCTTCCTCCGACAAATAACAATTGATCTATCGATCTAGTTAGGTTTGCTTACCAAACACATGGTTCCCCTTCATCGTCCATGGATGCGTCCCGACAGATCTATCACGCACAGGCACACACAGAAACACATCCCCACTCTTATTGATAACATGGCAGTTCCACCCTCAGTTTGTCTAGTAGGCCTCTCCCAACATCTCCGAGAAGCAACTCCATCACCCATCCAGCACTCTACCCCTCTCCCTCCCTCTCCCTCCCTCTCTCTCTCCTCTCTCTCTCTCTGTCCCATCATATTTCCTGTCCTTCAGTTGTATGGATGTCAACCGATCTCCCTCATGACATAGCTGGGTATCTCCTTCTCAACACATATACGAGTCGTTCTACCTCTATAGTTAGGCCTCTGCCTACCCCTCCCCCCACCCCCTCCCCCCACACACATTGATACATCAAGCGCTCTAGTCATGTCTCCCTGCCACACACAAACTTGACATGTGCCCTCTAACGTTCCGGTAGGCCAGTCGCCCTATATCTTTGACTTGCACACACACACACACACGCAATTTCGATGGCTCTCTTCATCGATCTCGCACCCACCCGTAATTGATCCTCTCTTCGACTCTATCAATAGCTATGACCCCTCCCTCTCTTCTCGTGGATTGCCCGACCCTCTATGTATGATATGGATAGGCCTCCATTTCACACACATTGCATGCAAAATTTTGTTTGAGATGTCATCGACACATATTCCCACAAATAATTCATGAAATCAACCCCCACCCCACCCCCCACCCCCACCACAAAACAAAAAACACTCACGAACGCGGTTTGTATCTCTCACACACACCCACACAGGTGGGGGACGTGCACGAAGAGAAGAGGTGCATGCACGGCGCACGTACTCCCGTCTCTTTCCCAACCACACCCGTGCGGGTACATGGTGGAGCTCATTTCTGTACAAAAAAGGCAGCCCACGTGGTAATTTGGCACGTGTACTGGTTGTCCACTTGGTGGAGGGAGGATCGTCTACCACGGGTGAACAAACAAATTGCGACTTGACGTGTTATGTTAAATTAAAAAAAGAGGCAAACCATGTGGGGCCTACCTTAGAGGCAAGGCTCTATACACTGGAGTACTTTTACTGTGTCCCGTCAACTCGCAGAACAAGGAGAAACTTGCTTAGTACGCCGTCTCCCCCGCCCACGGGCGCGGTGGCTTGCAGGATGAGGTGAAGCTTGCTCCTCCCTTGCCCATGCGCGCGGAGGCTCACAGGATGAGGAGAACAATTTACTACTCCCTCCTTACTCCTCGTCCCTACTACCCTGGTTATAGAGATTATATCATATTGTTTGGAATATGTATGTCCTTAAAAGATTTCAATATGAACTACTAGTACATACTCCAAAAACTGATGTATATAGACGTATTTTAGAGTGTACATTCACTCATTTTGCTTCGTATGTAGTAGCACTCTCCCTCGCCCCTCGCCCCTCGCCCACGTGGTGGACATGCAGCAATTCATTCGGTCTCATATAGCCAGAATGATATATACTGCACTACCATTATTGCTCGACTTCCCGAAGAGGCGAAGAGCCAATCGCAAGGTTAATATTTTGGAGATGCCAAGCGCAAGGTTATAGGAGAACGAGTAGTAGGTGCCGCGTCATTTATAAATAATTTTTTTTCTTCAGTGGCACGTACGCAATATGATAGGTTCATATGGAGAGAAAAGGAAACCGCTCCACTATATACATAGTCAGGACGGGCCAGCCTACACGGTTGCTTGCTGGGGTTGCTCTCTTCACACTCTCTCGCACAAAATGACTGTGGCCACATATCTGACATCCCGGCGGATCACGTCCGCTTGGGGAAGGGGTGGATGCTTAGTGTAGATCAGTGTCCGTCCGCCGACGGCGAAACCCTTGCTGGCACGCCCCGATCGGGGTCCCCGCCATTCTCTCTCACAAAGCCGGTGAGGTTGCCTTCGTCCCTTGTTCACTGCCGCGACGTGGGCAGTTGCCGCCTCCCGTCGCCCTCCTCAAGGTCGAGCTACGTCCCTCAGGTACAACTCCCTTTACAGCCAGCTTGCACCACTGCTCCAGCTGCTGACATCACTCCCTGTGGATATTTCTCTATTTCTTTGCCCCGCACATACCTGATACCTCTACTGGCTTCTACGTACTGTATTTGTGATGCGTTTATGTCTCATCAACTAGTCCTAGTAATCTTATTCTAATCACGCTTCTTCAATTTCTTTGCCACAGGGATGCTCATCTCGATTTTGGTGAAACTGCACAAAATGATCCCATGGTCAAAAGGTTGCAAACTTCATTTATTAGGAAGCTTGAACGTTGCCAGCAAATTGAAGCCTGGTCAGGGTTCACGGTTCAAGGGGTAGGGACTGCATGGATCATTTTTTTCTTTAGCTGCCTCTGTTCCAAAATAAGTGTCAACTTTAGTAGTAGTACAACTTTGTACTAAAGTTTGCAGAAAGTTGAGACACTTATTTTGGAACGAAGGGAGTACATATTTTCTATGATCTGTCAATCATTGAGATGCAATAGCATGCATGTTAGTCTCCTTTGTATTTGATGAAATGTTGCAACGGGCAACCTTGGACGCAAGATACATGTAACAGGAGCTGGAAGCTTCATAGCATTGTAAAAATTTATCTCGCTGATAAATTATAGTACGTACTAGTACTAACTAGTACTTCCTCCGTTCCTAAATATAAGTCTTTGTAGAGATTTCACCATTAACCACATGCGGATGTATATAGATGCATTTTAAGTGTAGATTCATTCATTTTGTTCCGTACGTAGTTCACCTAGTGGAATCTCTACAAAGACTTATCTACTAGTAATAGCTAGTCCCCACTACTAGGAATTCTCTATCCTCTCCTTGAGCCACATCATCAAAATTGACGTAGCCGTTAGATGAAGTAAATCAGTCATAATAGCCATCTGATCTAGACGTTGAGAGGCTCAGCACTAAGCCACATGCAAGCATGCAGAAATACCGTGGCACATGCATGTGAGTGGGTTTTAAATCACATCAACATGTCTGCATGCAAGCATGCACCGGTAGCATGCATGTAAGTGAGCTTTTAAGTCCCATTAACATGTCAAAAAGAAAAATATGATCCCATTATGCAGTAGGAGTTGGCTGATGTTTTTTCCTTATGTGGGATGATCTAAATGCTGATGGGTGTTTATTTAGTTTGGCTACCACATTTGTCATGCGGTTATAGATTTTTTTTAGTTCTATGAAATCGATAATTTTGCGCAGAGAGATATACCGCTGTTCCGCGGTAACGAGCGGGGACTCATCTAGTAATATTTAGGAACGGAGGGAGTACTATGTAAAGAGTTAGGTGTCGCACGGTGATAGTGTGAGGTGGGCCATGTAATCACTGAGCCTGCGTGTTTTCACTGCTCTTGCACTCCTCCGCTGTAAGAATGGAGAAAGTTGTAATCTACTACCTCCTTTCGCCGAAAGCGTGGGACATCCAACAGTCCTACCACCTCAGTAATAAAGACCAATGAGCCGTCAAATAACATAGACCCAGCAGTAAGTTGAACGGACGAAGCAACCATCACTCTTGTGCCAGTGAGAGGTCGCGTCCGCTCTGCCCGGGCATGAATGCAGCACCGATTCTTTGGAGCGACGCTGACCGTTTTGGGCGGGAAGCGCGCGCGGGCGATGGAGGGGCTTTGGGTGGGCCAGGCTGGTCAGGAGCGGGCGTGGCAGTTGTCCGCATGTCCCTACCGGACACGCTCGGAAAAGAGAGGATCCACCGACTCTCGCGGCTAAAATCGTACACTACACACCATATCTCTGTAGGAGTAGGTCGATCTGTCGCACTCTCTAACACACACATGATGTTAAACACACACACGCACACGCACACGCACACGCACGCACCTTGGTCCAGTTGCACCTTCTAACGTGAGTTATTACACCTAGACGGAGGGAGTAGTAAGTATACGAGATACCGTGGCACACTGACTTAAGTCGAATACAAGTGCCCAAAATTTGTGTGCATGTTATAATAAGGATTCACTTAAAATAGTACGTGAGCGAACAGAGGTATCAATTGGACAGTGTTCCCGAGCAGTAGCGAGATGTGTGAGGTAGTAACATACACCGCTGGTGCTTTTAATTTTTCTTATTAATTTGTTTGTTTCACCCTCTCACTGGTGGGACCCAACGTACTACGTGGAGAGAGGTAAGGTGACTAATAGGCTACATTATTTCTCCACCACTGTGGATAGTCTTACCACCAAAGCTACATGACACGATTATGATTGAAATCCTAATGACTCCCACACACACACACACAAAAAACACAGCATGCCTGTCACACGAATGCAGGAATGTATAAAAGGTTATTTTCCTCTCGTTGGACACAACGGGAGGGTTGTGTAGCTGGTTAGCCTGTTCGCTCATCAAACTTGAGGTCTCGGGTTCGATAACTACACTTGAGCATAATTTTTGCCAGGAGCATTCTTTGACTGGTCAAAATGTTTTCTAGGGTTTGCACGCTTCACACTCTCTCTCTAGTATATATATACACGCTGGAGCCTGAGCGCTTGTAGTTGCTCTCTTCACACTCTCTCGCCCTCTCCCGCTGGATCCTCAGCGCTTGTAGTTGCTCTCTTCACACTCTCTCGCCCTCTACAGATCTAAACAAGACTTCCTTGGACTCTCTCTCCCCTCACTGCTGCTCAAACAGCCGGCAGGATCCGTCCGCCGGGAAGGGAAGGAGGCTTAACGCTGTCGCCGTCGGCGAGGGAGAGAATCCACTACCGGCGCTGCTGTTCACTTTCCACCCAGCGGCGGCGCGGGAGGGCCTCCGACCCTTCTTCTTCGTCGTCGTCCCGTCGCCCACCGAACCACGCCCCAAGAACCTTAAGGTATATTTTACTTACTCCACATGCATTGCTCTAGCTGCATGTATACCATGAATCTAGTACATGGTTCAAAGAGGAAAGGAGTGGGGGAAAGTAGTGGGAGAAGTTGTAAAGAGCATGAATCTAGGACGTGGTTCAAAGAGGAAATGAAGGGGGAAAGTTGTATAGCATGAATCTAGGACGTGGTTCAAAGAGGAAAGGAATGGGGGAAAGTAGTGGGGAAAGTTGTATCGCATAAATCTAGGACATGGTTCAAAGAGGAAAGGAAGGGGCGAAAGTACTAGTTCAAAAAGGAAAGGAGGGGACAAGGCTGTAGAGTTTGACCAGGACTAGATTTGCTGCGCTCACATAGGGAAAGGTGTCTAAAGATAACAAAACTGGGACCAACACAAATATGCTCCTTGGTTGTTTATTCTTTGTTGCAACAGTGTGCATGACCACAAGACATCGGTAGATGCACATGGTGCTGGAAAGGCCCACCGTCCCGAGCAACTCATTAGCTATTGTTAATCTATGGCCTTGTTTGGTTAAAAACTCCCTAGTCCCTACCTACTTGGTTCCAGGGACTAAACATGGACTAGAGGTTATTAAATGACATGATAAAAGAACATGTCACCCCTAGTAATGAACTAATAGAAACAAGGTGCGATGCGTGGCAGGGGCAACTGTTGGAAAAAGTCCCAAAAAGACTTCCTCGGGGTCTTCTTTCTTTAGTCCCAAATGCCCACTTTTAGTCCCGAAAAGTCCCTCCTGTTTTGTTTAAATGTGACTGACACGGAGTTTTTTTAGTCCCTACACCAAAATGTCCCTGTAAACAAACACCCTCTAATAATGCCGCTGGAAAACTGATGCAATGCCATAGTTAAAAGCAAATTACAAGTTTAACGAATTTTATTGTTAATATAATCTCTATGTTAATATTAATCATTGCCACCGTTTGAGAAATGCTACTGTCTTGCTTTCTTTCCCATTTAGATAAGGTAGATGCTTCTTTTTGTTGGCTTCTGTGTCATCCACCGTTATTGACCACTAATTGTTTCCTTTGCACCTCTTTGTAAACAGGGTTATCTACTTCACCTCGTTGCCATTGTGACCTTTTGTTGCACTGCACAAAACACTTTTGTTTTAAGAGTGTTTTGTGCAGTTCAACCAAAATGTCACACCGACAACGTTGCTTGATTGCTTGATCTTGGTGGAACTGCATAAGAGGAGATCTTACTTCCTATCCGTTAAGGCGAATTTGGTTCAGATCTTCTTCTTGTGAGTTGTTTGAATTCCGCATCATGAGAGGTTAGTACTAGCCTTCTTTCACATGATTCTGCAGTGTGCTTTCATATGTTGTGCTACTTGTATGATAATGTTGCTTGATTTTAGTGAACTGCACAAATGGAGACAAGACTTCCAATCTGTATGTGCACCGTAATATCCCATTGAGGTAAGATAAGGATATTTCACAACTGTTGGCCTGTTTTTTGCCACTTCCATCAGAAAATTAAGTTTAGTACTATACTTGTGCTCCCTAATTGACATGCCAAATCTTACATTGAAGGCGAAGCTTGTCTGTTATTGAACCAAGTGATGACGGGGAAGAACAAGCGGAAGAAAAACAAAATCAACTCCGGTGCTGTAATGAACCTTTGGAACTATGATGACACAAGTAATGATATAGTTTTGCATCTTAATTTATTGCTATGGCTGGAACGAGCAATTGTTTTGCCACTGATTTGATGCCATACGTAATTATCTCTACTTGTGCAAACAGGAATCTTCTTTGAAGATACCATATATTTTAGTGGAACTGCACAAGAAGATGTTGGAAACATTAAACTAATCGAGGAGTATATAGTAAGCATGGCCACCCCCGTAGATAGCAACAGATGGTTCCCGAGAAGTGCTTCATCTGTATGCTCTACACAATCAGCCTCCTGACGAAGGTTGGTACTCACCCACTGATTTCATCCATATTATTGAGCTTTGACATTTCTATTGGTGTTGTTCTACTGTTTAGATACTGTCATGAAAAAGTGGTATTGTCCTTGGGAAGTGCTTCATCTGTGCTGTTTTAAATATTTCCTTTCCTTTTTTTCGAGCAAACATGGATGCTGGCATTTAATAGTCACTAGTGCAGAACCGGGCAATAGCACCGGTTCGTAAGGCCCTATAGTGCCGGTTACATAACCGGCACTAATTTGTGGTCACTAAAGGCCCCCCCCTTTAGTACTGGTTCAGCACGAACCGGTGCTAAAGGGCAACCACGTGCACGAGCCAGCTCGAGGGCTCGAGCCCTTTAGTACGGTTGGTAACACCAACCGTACTATAAGGTTTGGTGGGTTTTAGTTTTATGATTTCTTTTTCATTTAATTTTGTGTTTCCATTTTAATTCTTTTTCGTTTGCTGGTATTTTACGATACTACACATTGTACACGTTATGCATCATATATACATCATGCATGCTTTGTTTATCAACGTTGCTGCTATGTTCATTGCACCCGCAGATATAACATGCTCATGCATGCTTTTGCATCATTACATCATCATATATATATAATAACAAGTCCTACTAATGATGCATCATCATACAACTTCTACTCGTTATTAATAATAAGTCATACGATCATCATCCTCATATATAGTCATCGAACCCAACCCTACATAATTGTTCTTAGCACATGATCATCAAGTCGTAGGACCTAAACACCCTTAAGGTAAAATAGCATAAAACAATATAGACCCCGACTCTCCATTATGAAGAATGGAGATCATCCTGCTCCAATTCTTGCCATTCGCGCTTATTGCTTCCAAGAAGCTCCTCACGATTGTCCATACATTTTTCCATTCTTTGATTGTTATGTCTCCACTTCTTTTAGAAACCCGGTATGGACAGTTGAGATTCAGAGGACGACCTGGTCGTATGTTCAAAACATGAAGGCTACCACGCGTATACATCGATGAGGCACACAATCATTCAGGATTATCTGTTGAAAACATAATAATAACTTTGTAGTTAGCAATGATGTACTAGTTTTAGAAGTGTGCAAAAAGATGCACGGATGTTGTAATAGTAAAAATAATCTTACCGGGGTATCTCCATGGTAGTTATCAGAGTTCAACACGTGCACTAGTGGCACGATTGACCATAATGTTGAGGAGTTTGATTGTAGATATTGTTGAAATTTGATGGCGTCGCTTTGAATGGTGCATACTGAATGCACAAAAGTCCGGAGTTGTAATAAGTTTAAAAATGAAATGCCTTTGTAACAGATGAGTTTAATTTAAATCGAAACCTGAATACTTCGAAAGAGATTGTCCAGTTTGTAAACGAAGTGCATCCAGTTTTTGCCGTAACCCTCTCTACTTTTTTGAACAATCTATGTGGGTGAAATGATGATACCATACCAAGTTTCAACTTTTTCAGAGTTCATTTGTAGTGCTTTTCAATTTTCAGGTCATTTAGTTCTCAAAACAAATCATTGAATGCATGAAAAATAGCAAATGAAGGCAGAAATGGTTGAAAGTTGATGGCGTCGCTTTGAATGGTGCATACTGAACGCAAAAAATATAAGAGCATTTACATCACGATCTTATATTTCTTTAGAGTCTAAACTGTCAATATGATCTTATAACATCAAAAATACTTTGATCATCAATGATCTTTGTGTGTACAATCTAAATTGTCAATATGAGTCATCAACGATTTATAAACCGATGAAGACTCATATTGCGGCCACAAATTCTACACATAGAGTTCTATGAAGACCAAGTGCTTGTGATAGTTTGAGAAATAACATATTTAAGGTGGTAAAAGGCTTGTTAGGGAGCGAGGTGGGACTAAAAACAGCTTGACATAACCTCATTAGTACCGGTTCGTGGTACGAACCGGCACTAAATGGTGACGGTGGGGCCATACCCTGACCGCAGGCTGACACATCCCCTTTAGTACAGGTTCATGGCATGAACCGGTACTAAAGGTTCGCCACGAACCGGTGCTATTGATCGCCGCCACGAACCGGTGCTATTGCAAACATTAGTGCCGGCTGAAATTCAAACCGGCACTATTGGGCTTCACGTATGACCCTTTTTCTACTAGTGAGTCCTCTTGTCTTTGCACAACAGGATCATCTTCCTCTAAAGAAGAATATGGAGTACGTGAAGTGACTAGTTTCGATTATGCCAGGATGAAGAAGCACTGTCTATCTTCTCATCAGAAGGAGGAGTTGAAGGATGGTTACATTACTCCCCCACAAGACCAAACTAACTTCAATTTTTTACTGTGATGCGCGAGTACAATGTTGTTCTAGGATTCTTTCTGGTGAGTTACATTTTTCTAAAAGTGTGCTCTACATGGACCATGTATGTGCCTGTTGAAACTATCAATTCATAGTACAGTTTGCTGTATACTAATCACTTTTTTGTATTTGTGCAAACAGGGGTGCTCAGCTTGATTTCAACGGGAACTGCACAAAATGTTCATGAATGCATCGAATCATTCATTTCCACCACAAGAAAGGAGGTGCCCATAAGTTCAAGGCGTTGCAACATGTAAAGGCGAAATCATACAAGCTACGCGCGAATTTGGTTGATTTTGGTGGAACTGCACAAAAAGAACAGCTGGCTTATTTAGCACGAGTTGCCATGTCAATGTCCGAACTGATGGCAAACCCTGCCCATTCCACAATCGTAGGCATTTGATATTTTGGAATGGGACAACCTTGTCAAATTTTGCTCATTGATTTTAGCAAGTATGTGTCTGATATTTTCGAATGGGACGCCCTTTGCTGTCAGCAGCGGCGATCAATTTTTTCTTTATTCTTTAGTTGTGAAGTAAATATTGCCTCTGACATGTGAGTCGCTGAGATGCATAATCATCGATTGTGTTGAATGTTCTCTATGAATTGCCAGGCCTGTGTGTTTGATTGCAAAGTACAGAAACGCTAAAAAGTTGCTCAAACTCTTTGTACTCCTTCTGTTCCTTTTTACTTCGCACATTGTGAAAGTGCATACTTTTTTGTATAAGATTGGTCAAAGTAGAGATACTTTGACTGCAGACAAAACTTGTATGCAGACTAGAAAGGACCGGAGGGAGTACATGTGAAACTGCTGCAAACGTGTTGATCACCCTGTGAATAATGCTAGTACGTATTGTTTTGCATGTTCATCCAATGCCAGTGATACAGGATTTCGAACTAATCGAAATAAATTCATTTATACACGGTCGGATTTCATATAAACATGCCGGATTTCATTACATTTCATACATTCTTGAACTAAAAAGGGGGTGTTTGTGGCCGCATGCATCTCCCAGATGCAGAGGCCGGGGGTCATCCTCCTTTTCAAAAAAAACTAAAAAGGGGTGTGCTGGAGGTATAATTAATTAACCGAAGCTACCCACCTGTGTCCCGCTGAGCCGAACAGATGCTTCAGTGACTTAACTGCATGTCCAGTTGCGTAACTGACATGTGGCCTGTTGGGCCCATGTGTCAGTCAGTCAACTGCACCAGCAGTTAATTAGTAGAAGCAGCGTTCTTCTCCAGCGCAGCTCTCCGACTCCACGTTGCCGCCAAGAAGCTAACCGGCCGTCAATGGTCAACCAGCATAGCTTGGCTTCAACCGGAGGGTAGCAGCGGTGGCCTTACTTGGACCCGAGCGGCGGCGACCTACCGTGTTCTACTCTTCCTCGTTTTCTGCGTGGCGCAGCCTCATTGACAGCGGGGCGGGGCCTCGGCGGAGCCGGCGATGCCTCTGTCTCGTTGCCGGCGGGCGGCACCTCAGCGGAGCGGTGGAAATCCTCCCCCACGTTGCCGGCACGGTGGGGCCTCGGCTGAGCCGGCGATGTCTGATGTCTACTACGCAACCTTCTTCTTGTAGATGTTGTTGGGCCTGCAAGTGCACAGGTTTGTAGGACAGTAGCAAATTTCCCTCAAGTGGATGACCTAAGGTTTATCAATCCGTGGGAGGCATAGGATGAAGATGGACTCTCTCAAACAACCCTGTAACCAAATAGCAAAGAGTCTCTTGTGTCCCCATCACACCCAATACAATGGTAAATTGTATAGGTGCACTAGTTCGGCGAAGAGATGGTGATACAAGTGCAAAATAGATAGTAGATAAAGGTTTTTGTAATCTGAAATAATAAAAACAGCAAGGTAACAAGTGGTAAAAGTGAGCGTAAACGGTATTGCAATGATAGGAAACAAGGCCTAGGGTTCATACTTTCACTAGTGCAAGTTCTCTCAACAATAATAACATAGATAGATCATATAACAAGCCCTCAACATGCAACAAAGAGTCACTCCAAAGCCACCAATAGCGGAGAACAAACATAGAGATTGTGGTAGGGTACGAAACCACCTCAAAGTTATTCTTTTCGGATCAATCTATAAAAGAGTTCGTACTAGAATAACACCTTAAGATACAAATCAACCAAAACCCTAATGTCACTTAGATACTCCATTGTCACCTCAAGTATCCGTGGGCATGATTATACGATATGCATCACACAATCTCAGATTCATCCAACCAACATAAAAGTACTTCAAAGAGCGCCCCAAAGTTTCTACCAGAGAGTCAAGAACGTGTGCCAACCCCTATGCATAGGTTCCCAATTTCACGAAACCCGCAAGTTGATCACCAAAACATACATCAAGTGGCATATGATATCCCATTGTCACCACAGAAAATCACAGCAAGACATACATCAAGTGTTCTCATAAAGACTCAATCCGATAAGATAACTTCAAAGGGGAAACTCAATTCATCACAAGAGAGTAGAGGGGGAGAAACATCGTAAGATCCAAGCACAATAGCAAAGCTCGGGATACATCAAGATCGTGCCATAGAGGAACACGAGAGAGAACAAGAGAGAGAGAGAGAGAGAGAGAGAGAGAGAGAGATCAAACACATAGCTACTGGTACATACCCTCAGCCCCGAAGGTGAACTACTCCCTCCTCGTCATGGATAGCATCGGGATGATGAAGATGGCCACCGGTGATGGGACCCCACTCCGGCAGGGTGCCGGAACGGGCTCCCGAGAGGTTTTTGGTGGCTACAGAGGCTTGCGGCGGCGGAACTCCCGATCTATCTTCTGTTCTGGAAGTTTTAGGGTACAAGAGTATATATGGGTGCAGGGGGTACGTCGGAGGAGCTACGGGGGCCCCACGAGGCAGGGGGCGCGCCGGGGGGGGTGGGCGCGCCCCACCCTCGTGGGCAGCCCGTATCTCCCCTGACGTGCACTCCAAGTTCCCTGGGTTGCTTTCCTTCCAAAAATAACTTCTCCAGTTGATTTCGTTCCGTTTTGACTCCGTCTGATATTCCTTTTCCTCGAAACACTGAAATAGGCATAAAACAAACAAATCTGGCTGGGCCTCTGATTAATAGGTTAGTCCCAAAAATAATATAAAAGTGGATAATAAAGCCCAATATTGCCTAAAATAGTAGATAAAGTAGCATGGAGCAATCAAAAATTATAGATACGTTGGAGACGTATCAAGCATCCCCAAGCTTAATTCCTGCTCGTCCTCGAGTAGGTAAATGATAAAAAAAGAATTTTTGATGCAGAGTGATACTTTGGCATAATTTCAATGTAATTCTTCTTAATTGTGATATGAATATTCAGATCCGAAAGATTCAAGACAAAAGTTCATATTGACATAAAAATAATAATACTTCAAGCATACTAACTAAGCAATTATGTCTTCTCAAAATAACATGGACAAAGAAAGTTATCCCTACAAAATCATATAGTCTGGCTATGCTCCATCTTCCCCACATAAAATATTGAAATCATGCACAACCCCGATGACAAGCCAAGCAATTGTTTCATACTTATGACATTCTCAAAACTTTTTCGATCTTCACGCAATACATGAGCGTGAGCCATGGATATAGCACTATATGTGGAATATAAGGGTGGTTGTGGAGAAGACAAAAAGAGGGAAGATAGTCTCACATCAACTAGGCGTATCAACAGGCTATGGAGATGCCCATCAATAGATGTCAATGTGAGTGAGTAGGGATTGCAATGAAACGGATGCACTAGAGCTATAAGTATATGAAAGCTCTACAAAAGAAACTAAGTGGGTGTGCATCCAACTTGCTTGCTCACCAAGACCTAGGGCATTTTGAGGAAGCCCATCATTGGAATATACAAGCCAAGTTCTATAATGAAAAATTCCCACTAGTATATGAAAGTGACAAAATGAGAGACTCTCTATCATGAAGATCTTGGCGCTACTTTGAAGCACAAGTGTGGTAAAAGGATAGTATCATTGTCCCTTCTCTCTTTTTCTTTTTTTTTAATTTTTAATTTTTTTTATTTGGGCCTTCTCTGTTTTTTGGCCTTTTTTTATTCGTCCGGAGTCTCATCCCGACTTATGGGGGAATCATAGTCTCCATCATCCTTTCCTCATTGGGACAATGCTCTAATAATGATGATCATCACACTTTTATTTTCTTACAACTCAACAATTACAACTCGATACTTAGAACAAAATATGACTCTATATGAATGCCTCCGGCGGTGTACCGGTATGTGCAATGACTCATGAGTGACATGTATGAAAGAATTATGAACGGTGGCTTTGCCACAAATACGATGTCAACTACATGATCATGCAAAGCAATATGACAATGATGGAGCATGTCATAATAAATGGAACGGTGAAAAGTTGCATGGCAATATATCTCGGAATGGCTATGGAAATGCCATGATAGGTAGGTATGGTAGTTGTTTTGAGGAAGGTATATGGTGGGTGTATGATACCGGTGAAAAGTGGGCGGTACTAGAGAGGCTAGCAATGGTGGAAGGATGGGAGTGCGTATAATCCATGGACTCAACATTAGTCAAAAGAAATCATATACTTATTGCAAAAATCTAGAACTTATCAAAGCAAAGTATTAAGTGCATGCTCCTAGGGGGATAGATTGGTAGGAAAAGACCATCGCTCGTCCGCGACCGCCACTCATAAGGAAGACAATCAATAAATAAATCATGCTCCGAGTTCATCACATAACGGTTCACCATACGTGCATGCTGCGGGAATCACAAACTTCAACACAAGTATTCTTTAAATTCACAACTACTCAACTAGCATGACTCTAATATCACCATCTTCATATCTCAAAACAATCATCAAGCATCAAACTTTTCTTAGTATTCAATTCACTCAAAAGAAGGTTTCGCATATCTTGAATACCAAGTATATTAATATTAAGCAAATTACCATGCTATTAACGACTCTAAAAATAATCTAAGTGAATTATGAGAGTTCATCTATTTCTTCAAAATAAAACTACCACCATGCTCTAAAAGGTATAAGTGAAGCACATCGAGTATTCTAGCAAATTCCAATTCATGTATGGCTCTCTCTCATTTAATAATTTCAGATCTTGATAATTTATTCAAACAGCAAGCAAAGCTAAAGAAAACTACATTGCAAGGATAGCACAACTCATGTGAAGAAGCAAAAACTTAGGCTCAACCGATACTAACCGATAGTTGTTGAAGAAGAAAGGTGGGGTGCCTACTGGGGCATCCCCAACTTAAATGCTTGAGACTTCTTGAAATATTATCTTGGGGTGCCTTGGGCATCCCTGTCAGGACCCCGACTCAATGCCACATCGATCTAGCATGTAACACTTCATATCTCTTTGCGGCCTCACGCACGGTATCCCCACGGGTGTCGCCTTACCTTCGCCCGGGACCGTTTGCGCCTTTTGGCACACGTATATGATAGTGTCGCTAGCATCCATATGATAAGGAGCCCGGGCTGACATGGCTAGTCGTAAACCCAAATGGCACAAACTTACAGGACAGGCATCCATGACCCAAAGATCGAACGTGTCGGTCATCGTGAAAGTGAATCAGGGCTGTAGCACTGGGCTAACAGACTCCGTGAACCGGGCTGTAGCGGGCTAACAGGACTCGGTATTCATCGCGTGACATTTTCAAGGGATGTATACGAGAACGAAGAAGGACACATGCCGCCAGCCTAAGTGTTCCGGAGCAAGAGCAAGCTACCAGGCTCGGTGGAAACACTAGGAGACATTTCCGTAAGAGAGGCTACTAAAGATAAACAACTAGATAGTCGATCCCACACATAGCAATACACATTACACGACGCATAACATGCAAGTATGTGCTGTACAACATGGCATCACAGCATAACTCAACAACTCATATAGATAAAGGCTCAAGAGCCATCATGGCATTTATTGCAAACAGGGTCACAAGACCCATCATACGAGCATACAATCAACAAGCGGAAGCATTACAAGTCCGGGTACGACATCTACAAAAGAAAAAGGTCAAGAGCCGACTATCTACAACATCCGATCAAGATCGTAGCTGAGGTACAAGCTACTTGTCAAGTCCACGGAACACTAGTAAGACCAAGTCTCCGCTGCAAAACATAAATAAAGCACCATGAGTACAAAGGTACTCAGCAAGACTTACATCGATCCTATCATACATGCATTTGTATCAAGAGGGTAATGTGGGGTTTAGTTGCAGCAAGCCAGCTTTGACTCTGTGGCTATCCTTTTCACGACTACCGAACTTCTTTGAGGTGATATGGCACACGAGTCCACTAATCACCACTCAATACACTACCATGGATTCATCCCGCCTCCTCACGAGAAGGTCATCCATAGCACTCACACTTGTGTTGAGCATTTTATAGTATCCACTTTAAGTTATCTATGTACCATGTAAGCATCCAAGAAGTCCATATCCGCGGACCCGGCTATTCGAATAGATCATGTTAACCCTGCAGGGGTGTACTTCTTCACACACGCTCTCGCCACTTACCACCATGTACACGTCGTGTATCTCGGCAACCTTCAAGCGGAAGCCTGGCGAGGGAGTCGGCCACGACCTGACTAACCGCACAAGGAGATCCGGCCGGGGTGTCGCTCACGGCCCCAAACGATGTGAACAGGGTTCCCAAGCCCACCTCGCCGGATGGATCTACGCTTGGTACACCGTGCCACTTGTGCCTAGTCTGTCCCAAGCCCACCTGGCCGGGTGCCACTTGGTAGACTACTAACACTACCTACAAACACCGAAACTAGTTGCACGACTCGGACAGAGATCAAGTCGGTTAATAAGTCGAGAGGGGCACTTAAGCATTCCAATGTGTGGTAGTAGCTAGTCATTGGACAACATACACGAACTCAATGCTTAAGGACGGTTCCCAGTGAGACAACCCACCATGTACTCCTACATGGCCTCTCACCGCTACCTTTACCAAATCGTGTTCACACACTTAACTCTCAGCACCAGAACAACTCATAACACTCCAATTCATTTCCAATGAATCAAACCTGACATAACTCTAAGCAATAGCAGGCATAGCATGGTAGGAACACAACATGGCTCAATCAACTCCTACACATGCTAGTGGGTTTTAACTATTTACTGTGGCAATGACAGGTCATGCAGAGGAATGGGTTCAACTACCGCAGCACAAAGTAGCAGATGAATCGTTGTTGTCCTAATGCAATAACTGAGAGCAGGAGCGAGAGAGTAGGATTATATCGGAATGAACAAGGGGGTTTGCTTGCCTGATAGATCAACAGAGGAGGCACTGCTTCATAGACAGGTACTCTGGAACGATCTCCGGAGCAGGACCTATCGAGAAGGAACAGTGTCGGCAATCAATACACAAACATATGCAACAATATGATGCATGAACATGGCATGAAGATGTGATGTTGTTTGAGCTAATGCAACTAGTATTCTATCTAGATGAAGTCCATTTGAATCAAGGATTCAAATGCAACTCCAAGTAAGCTCTTTATAAATGCCATTTTTAGTGTTTCACTTATACAGTAGGTGTAAGTTGGTTTTTCATGCATGAAAATAGTACAGCTGGATAGATTGCATTTTTCTGATAATTTTTCATATATAAATTATTTCAATCTGAGCTACGGTTGAATTTCTATGAATTTTTGAAGTTTAAATCATTTTCTGGAATTTCCTGATTTATTTTAATTCCAGAAAATAGTTAATTGCGTCAGCACTGCGTCATGCTTGCGTCAGCAGGTCAACGGCGCTGACTGAGAATAAACCTGACGTGGGGTCCACACGTCGATGTCCTGATTAGTTAACAGGGGGGTTATTTCTAATCTAACCTAGATTAGTGGCGCTGGGGCCCACTGTCAGTGTCAGGGGGGGGTAATTAGGTGGGGGTTAGGCACTAACTAAACCGCCACGTCAGCGCCCGCCGGAGTTGGCCGGCGGCGACCAAACTGCTGGCGGTAAGCCACGAACGCGCTATAAAGCGGCGGAAAAGCGCGCGGGGACTACCAATCGGCAGCCCGCGCTCGACCGCATCCACCTGGGCATAGGGGAGGTCGCGGGGACGGCGGAGCTCGCCGGAGCAGAGCTCGCGGCGGTGGCCGGAGCTCGGGCTCGAGCGGGCACGCGGCTACAGCGTACGGGGAGGCCACCCGAGGGGCTCTGCGGCACCCTCGTGGCACCAGGAGCACGGTGACGTGCTCGGTTGCGGGCTGCGGTGGCTAGGGCGACGGCGGCGACATGGACGGCGGCGAGAGGCTTCGGCCGTGGTGGGGAGAAGGGGCTACGGCAGGTGTACGGCTAAACGGAGAGAGGGGAACGGGGCAGGAGCTCACTGCGGTTCCGGTGGCGTCTTCGGCGAGCTCGGGGAAGCGCTGCAGACGGCGGGGCGGCGACGGAGATCCGCGGCGGTCGGAGGCGAAGACGATGGCGATGGCGGCGCTCCAGGGCATCCGGCGCCGTGCGTCTCGTCGAGGAGGCGTAGCCACAGCGGTGGAGCGCGTGGACACGACGGAGGGACGAGGGGGAGGCAGTGGCCGCGGCAACGGCGAGCGGCGGCGACGGCAGCGTGTCGGGTGCGGGGAGAGGGAGAGGTCCAGGGGAGGAGGGAGAGCGAGAGAGAGTGGAAGAGGACCGGGGCGGTGCGTGGCGACGTCCGGGCCATCCAGAGCGACGAGGGGGGAGGACAGCAGCAGGAGGGAGGTGGCGTGGCGCGGCGGAGCTGCTGCTGCCGGGCACGCGCCCATTCCTGCCGAGGACGAAGACGACAGAGGAGGGGCGATGGGCTGGGCGGCTGGCTGTTCTTTGGGCTGCATGGTAGGAGGCCCTGTAAGTACCTCTTTTATTTTCTTTTCTATTTTTTCGACATTTGTTTGGTTTAAATAAAATACTAAACCATTTTATTTACTTATGCCAATTTTGCAGGAGCTAGTTATATTATTCCGAGCTCCTTAATAAATGACATAATTTTTGGACATATATTATATATATAACATTTATATATCCAAGGCAAAATAATTACTGGATTAATCCAAATGCCCAAAATAAATACTTATGAGCTCCTAAAAATATTGGTTTGATTTTTTATCTCTGTCCAATATTTCCAGAGGGCAACATGAGCATTTTCTTGGACCTTTTTGGAGCAATTTTGGTTTGGGCCATTTTAGAGATGATTCTGAGGGTTTCACCAATCCTCATTTCACATTTAAATGAAATTTCAAACATGATGCACAAATGACTAGCTAGTCTAGGTCATACCAGAACTAGGGATGTGACAACTCGCCCCCACTTGAAAGAATCTCGTCTCGAGATTCAGGGGTCGACGGAAAGAAAGCGGGGTACTCCAGTCGAAGACGATCTTCTCGCTCCCAAGTAGCTTCCCTCTCGGAATGATGAGACCACTGAACCTTGAGAAACTTGATGTTATGGCGTCGAGTGACACGCTCTGCTTGATCAAGAATGCGAACTGGATACTCTCGATATGTGAGGTTATCTTGGAGATCAAGCGTTTCGTGGTCCACTCCACGGATAGGATCCGAGAAGCAACGCCTGAGTTGAGAGACGTGGAAGACATCATGAACTCGAGAAAGATGTGGGGGTAGTTCCAACTGGTAGGCAACCTCTCCTCGTTTAGCGAGAATGCGAAAAGGACCAATGTAACGAGGAGCCAACTTGCCCTTGATAGCGAAACGATGGGTACCCTTCAAAGGAGTAACCCGAAGGTAAGCTTTGTCGCCAACTTCATAAGTCATATCCTTATGATGACGATCATACTGGCTCTTTTGACGAGACTGGGCTGTTTTCAAATTCTCACGAATGATGCGAACTTGCTCTTCTGCCTCCTGGATCATGTCCGGTCCAAAGAATTGTCTTTCACCGGTTTCTGACCAGTTCAAAGGTGTTCGACATCTTCGTCCATAGAGAATCTCAAAAGGAGCTTTCTTGAGACTGGATTGATAGCTATTGTTATAAGCAAACTCGGCGAAAGGAAGGCATTTCTGTCACGACCGGTTTTCCGATAAAAATATTTATTGAAAAGCCAATCTTGTTACCCCAGTTTTTGAGAAGTACTCCTCACTGGTAGACAAATTCTTGATACAAGATAAGCCAAGTAGCAAAAAATATAATACAGGGCTGAGCCAAGGATGCTCAACAAATTTATTACAAGCACGCCAATAATTATACATAATGGCGGGTATAACACAAGGGTGAGGTGGCATACTATCGACTCGAACTAAATGGCGGTGGTGGTATATCACGGTGAGAAGTGATATGCTCAACTAGCATCTCATCGGCGCCGAGGTGAGGCTCGTGAATTTATTTGGGTAGCGGAAGCGGATATAGTACAATGACCAAAACCAAGGGTCGCACGGATCGACCGACTCCTCTAGGCGCCGGACTCGCTATCGAACTCTTCATCCATGAGATCGCCTTCACAAGATCCGCCAAATCAACAAGCCGTGAGTACTTTAAAAGTACTCGCAAGACCGCTCGGACGTAAGATATAACAAATGCATGCATGAAATGCGATCGATAAATACACCAATGCATGAACAGTATATTAGCATACGGAATAAATAAAGGGGAAACGGCGGTAGTCCGCCGAAAATCCCAACAACATAAACAAAATGAAACCCGATCGGTGTCCAAGCGACGCCGAAAGGTAAATAAATAAATAGAAGGAAAGAAATGCCACGGATCGGGCGTCGAGCGACGTCACATAAAGGGCTTTAAAAGAAATGCCACGGTCAAGCGCCCGAGCGACACCGCATAAAGGGCTTTAAAGGAAATGCTACGATCAAGCGTCGAGCGACACCGCATAAAGGGCTTTAAAAGAAATGCCACGGTCAAGGCGTCGAGCGACACCGCATAAAGGGCTTTAAAAGAAATGCCACGGTCGAGGCGTCGAGCGACACCGCATAAAGGGCTTTAAAAGAAATGCATGATCAAGGCGTCTGAGCGACACCGCATAAAGGGCTTTAAAGGAAATGCCACGATCAAGCGCCCGAGCGACACCGCATAAAGGGCTTTAAAGGAAATGCTACGATAAGGCGTCGAGCGACACCGCATAAAGGGCTTTAAAAGAAATGCCACGATCAAGGCGTCGAGCGACACCGCATAAAGGGCTTTAAAAGAAATGCTACGGTCGGGCGTCGAGCGACACCGCATAAAGGGCTTTAAAAGAAATGCGATCGGGCGTCGAGCGACACCGCATAAAGGGCTTTAAAGGAAATGTTACGGTCAAGGCGTCGAGCGACACCGCATAAAGGGCTTTAAAAGAAATGTAACAACACTCATGACAAAAATTCAGCTCATAATAATAAACGGGTTAGCACATCACAAGAATATCCCATTAAATCGCATTTAGTACTCATGACCTTTCTCCGGAGTTTTCATCATCAACAAACACTTGTCGATAAGAATAGTATAGAATTTGATGATGATAAGATGATTCAAAGGAGTTTTGACTCTGCAGAGCTTGTACTAAAATCACCCACATCAACGGATTTCGTAGTCACGAAGGACTAGTTCCGTCACGGTATTTCGAAGAAAACACAGCGATCCAAGACACACCCATCATACTTCTCGATGTCGAACCACCCTGCACATCGCTCAAGAAAAACTTTTGAGACGGGAGATCACAATCTCGAATAGCATGGGATCGAATTTATATACGCGCTCTAAGGGTGCCCCTCTCGTCCCAACCGAAACACCCATGCCCCCGACCGGATGACTGGCTTTAATCCAGGCCATGGAACCATCATCCCGCCTCTCCTTTTGGTGTGTACCAGAAAGCGGTTTGCAACTTATTATGCCATATTCCTTGCGGAAAACATGTGGTAGTACGGAGTGAAATCGAAGGAATCGAACCGATACGGGTTGATTCGAAGTAAAGAGATGTGTGGCGAAGACCGCATGCTACAACACTGCCATCTTACCCATACTCATGCCAACACATGGCCATGCATCTCCATACACCACAAGTATGGATCAATGAAATTACATGTCTCCACATGCATGAATAATAACCTCCATCGGTATGCTCACCAACATGCTATGAAACTACTTACATGCAAACATGCCAAACACTCATCATATCAAAAGTCTCAACATGCTTGCCTGGTTCAGAGTAGTCGGAGCCTAGCTCGGTGAAGTTCGCGGCTCCGTCACCTCCTTCGGTATCTACGGTATAATGAAAATATACGCCATCGTGAATACGGAAGGTGCACAAAATTATCTCAAATAATTTTCAAATAAATCTGATAAAAAACTAGACAAAATTTCAAAGAGGACAGAAAAAGAATCAATCAAAAATATGCTTCTGATAAAAAGTTATTAGGGTTTTTGTCCAGGGACCCATCTGTAATGAAACAGAAACTTCCCAGGGTTTTTATTGCAAAAACAGAAAACGTTTCAGATTAGAATACGCCGGCTCAGAGGAGAAAACGTATTCTGGCAAAAGACGTTTTCAGAAAACGGTTCGTTTAAAAACGAACAGAGAGGCTGACGGGCGGGTCCCACCCGTCAGGTTCAAATTTGAAAGGGGCGCGTCGGGGCTCGTTGGCGCCGAGAGTCAGCGATCGCGGCGGCGATCCACGGCGAGGTAGGGTGATCGGGAGTACCAGCGTGTTCAGGTGCCATTCGCGTCGGTTGGTGGTGGTGGTGGTCGCGCCGCAGCACCACGCCGACGGTGGCTCCTGCCCGTGGACGGCAGTTCGGGCGAGGATGAAGCTCACCGGAGAGGGCTGCAATGATCAAATTGACGAGGGGGTTAGGGATATGGTAGCTAGAGAGGAAGCTGGACGGAGTTAGGGCATCGGAGACGGCCTCACTGCAGCGAATCGAGCTGGAGCCCGAGGCGGAACGGGGCGGCCGGAGTTGGGGGAGGAGACCTCCTCGAGGTCTTCCTAGTGGCCTGGTGAGGTGTAGGTGGAGTGTAGTGAGCGTGCGTGCTCGAGAGGTGACTCGGGGTCTCTTTTTATAGGCGACCCGAGGCGGTTGCCGCGAACGGGATAAGTCCGGCGAGGGATTACGGCGGAGCAGTGGCTGGACAGGGTGTTTAGGAGTTGGAGCGTTGTCGTTGTTGCCACCTGGAGCTGATTTGGTGCCAGCGGCGTCGAGTTTGGCTTGCTGAGGTGGAGTTCGACGGAACGGAGCAGTGCGGGCACGTCGGCGGCAGGGAGCGCGCCCTGTGCTTGCCGGGCCACGACGACGGTGCAGCGGGGTGTGCTGGCGTGCATGAGGCCACGCGGAGAGCGAGAAGCAATGGGCGGCGCAGAACGGCGTTGCGGGCAGGTGTCGTTCTCCGTTAGCGCCACGGGTGGCGTTACCGCCGTGGGACACGCCGCGCCGAAGGGCTGTGGTGCTCCCGACGCGGAAGCCGCTAAGCGTGCGTGCAAGGCTGCGGACAAGCGAGCCGAGCGACGAGCAACGTACAAAGGCATAGACTTTGTGACTGAAACTGCCGGATGAAAAATGACACCGCAAACTGAATTTATCGCAGTGTTTGAACAAAGGCACGCCAGTGTTCGGACAGAATGATTCGGCTTGTAGGAATTTTTCCTTGGGCTGATTTTTGGTGGAGTGGCTCCTCAATGTCCCAAAGAGGGCTGCCTGATTTTTGGTGGAATTTTTGGAGGAGTGTAGGTATGAATTTCACCAAATTTGGCAAATCTGGTCCAAACTTGCAGAGAGTGTAGTTTGAAAAATTTGAAAAGAAGATGAGTGGATCAAGATGGTCCTGGGTTGTGAGTACAAAGGACTAGCCAAGAGAGTTGGTTTGAGATCAAAACTCACAAGAAAAGGGACACTTGCTTTGTAAATGGTTCAGCTCAAAATAATTATCGTAAAAGATTTGAGAGAAGAATTAATTCAAATAAAATCCAAAACTTGTTTGGATGAGTTGGGATAGTGAACTTAAGTTTGGCAAGGAGGAGAGGAGGTTTTGGAGTGGTTTTACCACATGGGTAAAATACTGAGTCATGGATGGTTAAGAAAAGAAAGGTGACCCTAAATCTTTTCTTTGAAATATGAAAGAAGATAAACTCCAACAATCCAATTTTGGAAGGAAACAACAGAGGGAATATTTAAAGGATCAAACCTAAGGTTTTGAAGAAGAAAACAGAGATGACAAACTTGCCAAAGAAAAGAGAAGTTAAAGAGAATAGCCTTTTTTCGAAAAGAAAATAAAAGGCCTTTCTTAAAGAAAGAAAGAAACCAGCAATGTTTTTGCTAAAAACCAAATAAAATTTTTGGAGTGTCACAACACCTACCCCCTTAGGAAAAATCTCGTCCCCGAGATTTCAGCTGATCCTTAAATAAGTGTGGATGTTCCGTCCGAAGAAAATCCTCTCTTTCCCAAGTTGCTTCATTCTCGGTGTGATTGCTCCATTGACTCTGAAAAACTTGATGGTTTTCGTCGAGTTCTTCTTCGCACTCCTCTAATATTCTTCTTGGATGTTCCCGATAGGTGAGATCTGGTTGTACGTCAATGTTCTCGTGGGATACTTGTTTCTCCGGGTTGCTCACGATTTCCTTATTTGTGAGACGTGGAATACGCTAGGACGCCGGATAATTCTTTGGGCAAGTCTAGTTGGTAGGCTACCTTGCCTCTTCGTGCCACTATACAAAATGGTCCGACAAACCTTGGTGCTAGCTTTCCTTTGACCCCGAACCGTTGCAGGCCTCTCATAGGGGATACCAGAGGTATACATAATCGCCGGGCTCAAACCTGACCTCTCGATGCTTTTGATTGTAATAACTCTTACATCCGGCTTTGAGCGGTCTTGAGTCGGTCCCCGATTAGCCTGACTTTTTCCTCGGCTTCTTTGAGCATGTCCGGGCCAAGATACGATATCTCCGGTTTCGACCAATTTAGCGGGTACGGCATCTCCGTCCGTAGAGGGCTTCAAAGGTGCCATTTGCAAGCTGGCTCGGTGCTTGTTGTTGTATGCGAACTCGGCATATGGCAAGCTTTCTTCCCAGCTGGTCCCATAGGTGAGGACACATGCTCTTAGCATGTCTTCTAGTATTTGGTTTACGCGCTCGTTTGTCCATCACCGGGATGGTATGCTGTCATCAAGGCCGCTTGAGTTCCCGAGCCTGTTGTAAGTGCTCCCAAAATCTCGAGACGAACTGAGTGCCTCATCGATATTATTGTTTTAGGGACTCCATGCAAACAAACTATACGGGCAAGATAAATCTTCGCAAGCTTCGAGTGGTGTGGGTTGTTTTCACCGGAATGAAATGTGCCACCTTGGTTAATCTGTCGTGATGACCCATATGGCATCATTTCCGCCAGACCGAGGTAGTCCGACAATGAAGTCCATCCCTATTTCATCCCATTTCCACTCAGGTATTTTATTCGGTTGCAGTAGACCGGCTGGTCTTTGATGTTCAGCTTTTATGCGTTGACAAGAATCGCAACATGCAATGAAAGTGGCTATATCCCTCTTCATACCGTGCCACCAAAATCTTTCCTGAATATCCTTATACATTTTGGTTCCTCGTGGTGGATCGAATATGGAGCGGTGTGGGCTTCAGCTAAAATTTGATGTTTGAGGTCCTCTATATTTGGCACGCAGAGTCTCTCCGCACTATAAGGTTCCTTCATTGTCTATGATGAATTCGAGGCCTTGCCCATTTTTACCTTTATTTTTATGCCTTCGATGCTGGGGTGTTTATACTGAGCTTCTTTGATTTTCTCCACAAGGTTGGGTTGAATTTCCAAATTTGTTATGGTGCCTCCCGTGACCATTACCAAGTTGAGTTTGGTAAATTCTTGTTGGAATTCAGGTCTCAAACACGGCAGTTGTTGTTGTGTCGGATGGGGTTCCGACTAAGAGCATCTCGCCACAACATTTGCCTTCCCCGGATGATAGTGAATACCCACATCGTAATCTTTACCAATTCCAACCAGCGCCGTTGTCGTAAATTGAGTTCGCTGTGTAAAAATATACTTGAGGCTTTTATGGTCCGTGATATATTTCACAACGATTCCAAAGAGGGAAGTGCCTCCATTCCTTGAGTGCATGTATGACTGCTGCCAATTCTAGGTCATGAGTGGGATAATTTTCCTCGTGTTTACGGTTGCCTTGAAGCGTATGCAACAACTTTGCCCTCTTGCATTAGTACGCATCCGAGACCCTTTCGACGCATCACAATATACTTCAAAATTCTTGTGTATGTCCGCACAATTAATACCGGTCTTGTCGTTAATTTCCTCTTTAGTTCTTGGAAACTTTTCTCACAGTGCTTCATCCACTCAAATTTCTTGTCTTTTTGAGTAATGCGCCATTGGCTTGGCTATGGTGGAGAATCCTTCAATAAATCTGCGGTAATATCCTGCCATTCCGTGAAACTTCAGACATCCGTTACATTGGCGGTGGCTTCCAACCAATTACGGCCTTGACTTTTTCTCGGGTCCACGGCAATACCTTCTTGATTTAATACGTGGCCCAAAAAGCCTACTGTCTTAACCAAAATTCACACTTGCTGAATTTGGCGTACAATTTATGTTTTCTCGAAGTTCCCTAACACAATCCTCGAGGTGTTCTCGCATGCTCTTCCGGTGTCTTGAATATATCAAAATATCGCCAATGAATACCACAACAAACTTGTCCATAAACTTCATAAATACTTTGTTCATGAGGTGAACAAAATATGCGGGGCGTTGTCATTCCAAATGGCATTACTGTGAACTCATACAGTCCCAGATCCGGAGGTGAAAGCTGTCTTGGGGATATCCTCTGTATGCACCTTTAATTGATGGTAACCTGATCTTAAGTCAATTTTTGAGAAGACCACGCTTGAGCGAGCTGGTCAAATAAATCATTTATTCTTGGCATTGGGTATTTGTTCTTGATTGTGACCATATTAAGTGCTCGGTAGTCTACACACAATCTCGGTGTTCCATCCTTCTTTTGGCAAATAAAATTGGTGAACCCCAAGGGAGGAGCTGGCTCAGATATATCCTTTGTCTAGTAATTCTTTTATTTGCTTCTTCAATTCTACCAACTCGGATGGTGCCATTCTGTATGGTTTCTTGTATATGGGGTGGTTCTGTGCTAGCTCAATGCTGAATTCTATTTCCGATCCGTGGCATGCCCGGTAATTCTTCGAAATACGTGCGAAATTCACACACCATCGAACTTTGTTTAGTTCAGAAATGTCCACTTTATTCAATCTTGGTTGCCGAGATATTTTTCTGTCTTGGGCGAAACTCTTCTGCTTTCCCGAGGTGATGAGTGAGAATTACGGATCGGTTGAAACAATGATAAAACCTTTGTTGGTGGTTAACCAATCCATCCCTAGGATGACGCCCACCATTGTTTTCCAAAACAATGAGATTTGCGTGGAACTCTAATCCTTCAAACTTAATAACCACACCTTGACAAGAACTCTCGAGTAACTTGCTGATTTCGTGGGACTTGATGATCATCGATTTTTCCAAAGGAAGCATCGAAAAATTATTTTTCAAAGCAAAACCTTTCGAATGAATGAGTGAGAAGCTCGAGAATCAAACAAAACCATGGCAGGTATTGTGTTGACAGAAACGCATCGAGTAACGATATCCGGGCATTCTGGCTTCCTCCGGGGTCACGTGGTTCGATGACCTTCCTGTGGTTGTTATTGGGGTTGAAATTGTTTCGCTTGGTGCTGAATTATTGCCACCGTTGTTCGCTTCGGGTTGAGTTCTTGGTTTGGGGCATTGCTTGGCATAATGCCCTTCCTCTCCACAAAGCGTAATAAGTAACGCTCGGGCGATATGTGAACTCCTTGTCCCTTGCATGAAATTTTTGATTGGGCGTGAGACGCTTGTCGTGGATTTGTGCGTCCCACCTTTCTGAAAATCTATCTTGCTTCGATGGTTGCGAGCATGGTTTGTCTGGTCCCTTTTTCGCTTGGAAATCTTCCAAGCTGCGTCTCTCATTTTCCAGGGTAATGGCTTTATCCACCAGTGTTTTAAAATCTGGAAAAGTGTGTACAACCAGTTGGCATTTAAGTGCGGGCGCTAGACCGTCAAGGAATTTTTCCATCTTCTTGCTTTCAGTCATACGCTCTTCATTGGCGCGGGACAATAAAGTGAATCGACCATTGTAATCGACATCGTCATATTCCTTTGTTTGAGGTCATCGAACTCTCTCTTCTTGATTTTCATAATACTCTTGGGAATGTGTGCACCACGAAAACCTTCCTTGAAATCATCCTGTGTTATATTATTTTCATTGGGATGCATGTGCAGGAAATTTTCCCACCAAGCGGCTGCTCCTGTGAGATAGTGCGGTGCATATAATACTTTTTCCTGGTCTGAACATCTTGCAATATTTAATTTTTTCTCCATATCTCAAGCCAGTCCTCGGCTTCAAGAGGTTTGTCAAGATGAGAAAATGTCCGAGGACGGTCTTACGTAATTCAGATAATTTGGAATGTCATGGATATCGCCCATGGTGATTTCCCATGTTGAAAACTTGGTTCATCATTTCTCGATGTTGTTGCTGACTTTGTTCAAAAAGGCGGCACATTTGAGAAAGTGCCGCTTCAACGCCTGCTGACACGATCGTCCTTGCGTGTTATTGTTATGCGTTGAGTGTCACAATTTTCCTCTGGCGGAGCTGGCATGGAGCGCGCCCAAGGACGAGACATTTTTCACTGGGATACATTTTGTAAAACCCATAAGAACAAACAGAAAAGAGTCGCCAAAATTTAAATCCATAAATTCACAGGGTTTTCAAATAAGAATAAAAATGCCAAGACAACACAAAGAAACAAAAGATTTGCGCACGGAGAAGAACTGCTCATTACGTATCTTACACGCGGTCGATAATTATACAATACATCACTCAGGATAGGCGTACATAATCCCGACATGTTATTTAGGCTAGTGCACTTCTCCACTTCCTACATGATGCGCAAACAGGCTACTTCTCACAACCTATGTACATATACACATATCGCATAAGCGGCATCTCGCATGTCGGTTAAGCGACTCATCGGAGATGTTGACGATCTCCTTGGCTCGCCAAGGGTGAGGCGGCGAGGTGGGAGTCGACCTCCTCCTCACTAATAGGCTCCAGACGTGGAGTGCTGCGCTGAGAAGGTGGAGCGGTGCGAGGTGGAGCAACACGAACAGGGATGGGCGCAAAGGTTGGTGTAGCACGTGTTGGAGTGGGCGCGATGACTTGGTTGAATTCCTCGGTGGTAGGCAGGCGACGACTCGGTGCATAGGATGCTGAGGACGAGACAAACGTCAGTGGCGGTGCGGTGTGCAGGAGCTCCCTCCTGTTGGCGGCACAGCCATGGATCGAGTCCATGCGGCAGCCACGAAGTCGCCCACCAAATTGTCGAATGCTGCCTCCAGGCCCGGAGATACTCAATAAGCATCTCAAAGGCCTCGCCCCGTTCTCCTCTCGGGACAGGAGAATGCATAGTGACAGTGTAGGGCACATGGCATGGGAGGTAGCGGTAACGACGAGTCTTCATTGAGGGAAGGACATCCCCGAGGCGAAGCTATCGCCTCACGGGCTGCCATCTGCATAGCATGCTTCTCCGTAGGCATGGCTCTTCCCACAAACCGAAGCGCCGTAACTCAACACGCCTCCCTTGAATTGCACCGCTGCTCGGTGCATGGTCGACTGTCGTTGACCTTGTGCTGGTAGAATGTGAAAACTGGGCGCATGATGGCCCCATCGCGACTGAACGACGAGGAGAGAAGCTTGACGAACCCATCGGGCACGCTATTAACATCCGAGACTCGCAGCCGCCGTCACCATCTACAACAGCAGCAAAAATTTGAAAGGTCGATCATAAATTTATGCCGTTGCCGAAAGAATGTCTACGATTGTAAAAAAATAAGACAAGATAATACTGTGCTAATCACCGATTAGCGATCGCACCTAGTGGCTTCCTACATCAGCCTGGCTCGTACCAAGCTTGTCACGACCGGTTTTCCGATAAAAATATTTATTGAAAAGCCAATCTTGTTACCCCAGTTTTGAGAAGTACTCCTCACGGTAGACAAATTCTTGATACAAGAAGCCAAGAGCAAAAAATATAATACAGGGCTGAGCCAAGGATGCTCAACAAATTTATTACAAGCACGCCAATAATTATACATAATGGCGGGTATAACACAAGGGTGAGGTGGCATACTACCGACTCGAACTAAATCTGGCGGTGGTGGTATATCACAAAGGAGAAGTGATATGCTCAACTAGCATCTCATCGGCCGAGGTGAGGCTCGTGAATTTATTTGGGTAGCGGAAGCGGATATAGTACAATGACCAAAACCAAGGGTCGACGGGATCGACCGACTCCTCTAGGCGCCGGACTCGCTATCGAACTCTTCATCCATGAGATCGCCTTCACAAGATCCGCCAAATCAACAAGCCGTGAGTACTTTAAAAGTACTCGCAAGACCGCTCGGACGTAAGATATAACAAATGCATGCATGAAATGCGATCGATAAATACACCAATGCATGAACAGTATATTAGCATACGGAATAAATAAAGGGGAAACGGCGGTAGTCCGCCGAAAATCCCAACAACATAAACAAAATGAAACCCGATCGGTGTGCCGGCGACGCCCGAAGGTAAATAAATAAATAGAAGGAAAGAAATGCCACGGCAAGGCCCGAGCGACGCCACATAAAGGGCTTTAAAAGAAATGCTACGATCGGGCGCCCGAGCGACACCGCATAAAGGGCTTTAAAGGAAATGCTATATCAAGGCGTCGAGCGACACCGCATAAAGGGCTTTAAAAGAAATGCTATACGGGCGCCCGAGCGACACCGCATAAAGGGCTTTAAAAGAAATGCCACAATCGGGCGTCGAGCGACACCGCATAAAGGGCTTTAAAAGAAATGCCGCGATCGGGCCCGAGCGACACCGCATAAAGGGCTTTAAAGGAAATGCCACGATCGAGGCGTCGAGCGACACCGCATAAAGGGCTTTAAAGGAAATGCCACGATCAAGGCGTCGAGCGACACCGCATAAAGGGCTTTAAAAGAAATGCTACATCAAGGCGTCGAGCGACACCGCATAAAGGGCTTTAAAAGAAATGCCACGATCAAGGCGTCGAGCGACACCGCATAAAGGGCTTTAAAAGAAATGCACGATCAAGCGCCCGAGCGACACCGCATAAAGGGCTTTAAAGGAAATGTTACACGATCAAGGCGTCGAGCGACACCGCATAAAGGGCTTTAAAAGAAATGTAACAACACTCATGACAAAAATTCAGCTCATAATAATAAACGGGTTAGCACATCACAAGAATATCCCATTAAATCGCATTTTAGTACTCATGACCTTTCTCCGAGTTTTCGTCATCAACAAACACTTGTCGATAAGAATAGTATAGAATTTGATGATGATAAGATGATTCAAAGGAGTTTTGACTCTGCAGAGCTTGTACTAAAATCACCCACGGTCAACGGATTTCGTAGTCACGAAGGACTAGTTCCGCTTCACGGTATTTCGAAGAAAACACAGCGATCCAAAGACACACCCATCATACTTCTCGATGTCGAACCACCCCGGACATCGCTCAAGAAAAACTTTTGAGACGGGAGATCACAATCTCGAATAGCATGGGATCGAATTTATATCTGGCGCTCTAAGGGTGCCCCCTCTCGGTCCCAACCGAAACACCCATGCCCCTGACGGATGGTGGCTTTAATCCAGGGCCATGGAACCATCATCCCGCCTCTCCTTTTGGTGTGTACCAGAAAGCGGTTTGCAACTTATTATGCCATATTCCTTATGGAAAACATGTGGTAGTACGGAGTGGCGAAAGGGAATCGAACCGACACGGGTTGATTCGAAGTAAAGAGATGTGTGGCGAAGACCGCATGCTACAACACTGCCATCTTACCCATACTCATGCCAACACATGGCCATGCATCTCCATACACCACAAGTATGGATCAATGAAATTACATGTCTCCACATGCATGAATAATAACCTCCATCCAGATGCTCACCAACATGCTATGAAACTACTTACATGCAAACATGCCAAACACTCATCATATCAAAAGTCTCAACATGCTTGCCTGGTTCAGAGTAGTCGGAGCCTAGCTCGGTGAAGTTCGCGGCTCGTCACCTCCTTCGGTATCTACGGTATAATGTAAAATATACGCTTATCGTGAATACGGAAGGTGCACAAAAATTATCTCAAATAATTTTCAAATAAATCTGATAAAAACTAGACAAAATTTCAAAGAGGACAGAAAAGAATCAATCAAAATATGCTTCGATAAAAAGTTATTAGGGTTTTTGTCCAGGACCCATCTGAATGAAACGAAACTTCCTGTGGTTTTTATTGCAAAAACAGAAAACGTTTCAGATTAGAATCGCGGCTCGGAGGAGAAAACGTATTACGCAAAAGACGTTTTAGAAAACGGTTCGTTTAAAAGCGAGCAGAGAGGCCGACGGGCGGGTCCCACCGTCAGTTCAAATTTGAAAAGGGCGTCGGGGCTCGTTGGCGCCGAGAGCGCGGCGGCACGCCGGCGGCGATCCACGGCGAGGTAGGGTGATCGGGAGTACCAGCGTGTTCAGGTGCCATTCGCGTCGGTTGGTGGTGGTGGTGGTCGCGGCGAGCACCACGCCGACGGTGGCTCTGCCCCGTGGACGGCAGTTCGAGCGAGGATGAAGCTCACGGAGAGGGCTGCAATGATCAAATTGACGAGGGGTTAGGGATATGGTAGCTAGAGAGGAAGCTGGACGGAGTTAGGGCATCGGAGACGGCCTCACTGCAGCGAATCGAGCTGGAGCCCGAGGAGGAACGGGCGGCCGGAGTTGGGGAGGAGACCTCCTCGAGGTCTTCCTAGTGGCCTGGTGAGGTGTAGGTGGAGTGTAGTGAGCGTGCGTGCTCGAGAGGTGACTCGGGTCTTTTTATAGGCGACCGAGGCGGTTGCCGCGAACGGGATAAGTCCGCGAGGGATTACGGCGGAGCGATGGCTGGACAGGTGTTTAGGAGTTGGAGCGTTGTCGTTGTTGCCACCGAGCTGATTTGGTGCCGCGCGCCGAGTTTGGCTTGCCGAGGTGGAGTTCGACGGAACGGAGCAAAGGCGGGCACGCCGGCGGCGTGGAGCGCGCCTGTGCTTGCCGGGCCACGACGACGGTGCAGCGGGTGTCTTGGCGTGCATGAGGCCACGCGGAGAGCTGAGAAGCAATGGGCGGCGCAGAACGGCGTTGCGGGCGAGTGTCGTCTCCGCTGGCGCCACGGGTGGCGTTGCGCCGTGGGACACGCCGCTGAAGGGCTGTGGTGCTCCCGACGCCGGAAGCCGCCAAGCGTGCGTGCAAGGCTGCGGACAAGCGAGCGAGCGACGAGCAACGTGCAAAGGCACAAGACTTTGTGACTGAAACTGCCGGATGAAAAATGACACCGCAAACTGAATTTATCGCAGTGTTTGAACAAAGGCACGCCGGTGTTCGACTGAATGATTCGGCTTGTAGGAATTTTTCCTTGGGCTGATTTTTGGTGGAGTGGCTCCTCAATGTCCCGAAGAGGCTGCCTGATTTTTGGTGGAATTTTTGGAGGAGTGTAGGTATGAATTTCACCAAATTTGGCAAATCTGGTCCAAACTTGCAGAGAGTGTAGTTTGAAAAATTTGAAAAGAAGATGAGTGGATCAAGATGGTCCTGGGTTGTGAGTACAAAGGACTAGCCAAGAGAGTTGGTTTGAGATCAAAACTCACAAGAAAAGGGACACTTGCTTTGTAAATGGTTCAGGCTCAAAATAATTATCAGAAAAGATTTGAGAGAAGAATTAATTCAAATAAAATCCAAAACTTGTTTGGATGAGTTGGGATAGTGAACTTAAGTTGCTGGCAAGGAGGAGAGGAGGTTTTGGAGTGGTTTTACCACATGGGTAAAATACAGAGTCATGGATGGTTAAGAAAAGAAAGGTGACCCTAAATCTTTTTCTTTGAAATATGAAAGAAGATAAACTCCAACAATCCAATTTTTGGAAGGAAACAACAGAGGGGAATATTTAAAGGATCAAACCTAAGGTTTTGAAGAAGAAAACAGAGATGACAAACTTGCCAAAGAAAAGAGAAGTTAAAGAGAATAGCCTTTTTCTGAAAAGAAAAATAAAAGGCCTTTCTTAAAGAAAGAAAGAAACCAGCAATGTTTTTGCTAAAAACCAAATAAAATTTTTGGAGTGTCACAATTTCTCCCAATCCATACCGAATGAGATAACGCAAGCTCTGAGCATGTCTTCGAGAATTTGATTGACCCGTTCCACCTGACCACTTGATTGAGGGTGGAAAGCTGTACTAAAGGAAAGATGGGTTCCCAGGGCAGTTTGGAAACTCTCCCAGAAATGAGAAGTGAAGAGACTACCACGGTCTGAATTGATCTCTAGTGGAACACCATGAAGTGATACTATTCGAGAAATATATAAGTCAGCGAGCTGACTAGCAGTGATACTCTCTCGAACAGGAAGGAAGTGCGCCACTTTGGAGAGACGATCAATGACTACGAAGATAGCATTATTCCCTTTCTTGGTCCTCGGAAAACCGGTGATGAAGTCCATACCCACTCTATCCCATTTCCATTCGGGAATAGCTAAAGGCTGAAGGGTGCCAAGAGGTCTTTGATGCTCGCTTAACGCGACGACAAACGCCACACTTAGCAATGAACTCAGCGATTTCTCTCTTCATCCTAGTCCACCGTAACCTCTCGGGCGAGGTCCCGATACATCTTAGTACTACGGGATGAATCGTGAGAGGAGATTCATGCGCCCTTAAGAATCAATTGTCGCAGATGTTGATTCTTGGAACCACCAAGCGATTCTCAAAGAAAACGACACCACGATCATCCATAGAGAAACATCCACCAACTCCCTTCTTAATGTTTCTCTTGATGCGGATAACACCCCTATCAAACTTCTGATCAGTAATGATCTGATCCTCGAGAGTAGGTTTCGCCACCAATGTAGAAAGGAACTGTGAGGAGCAATGTGAAGATTAAGCTTACGAATTCCTCATGGAGAAGTGGTTGACCTTGCTGCAACATAAGATTGTTGCGAGAGGATTTACGACTTAGCGATCAGCCATGACATTAGCTTTGCTCGGGTGTAGGTAATCCCTAGATCATAATCTGAGATCAACTCCAACCAACGCCTTTGCCTAAGGTTCAGATCTGGTTGAGTGAAGATATACTTGAGACTCACGGTGATCGGTGTAGATCTCGCAACGTTTACCAAGAAGGTAATGTCGCCAGTCTTGAGTGCATAGACTACGGCCGCAAGCTCCAAATCATGTGTAGGATAATTCTCCTCATGTGGATGCAATCTGCCGAGATGCATAGGCAATCACATGACGATCCCGCATAAGAATGCAACCTAGTCCCTGTCGTGAGGCATCGCAGAGATAACAAAGTCTTTAGTGAAATCCGTGGCACAAGTATGGGAGCAGAAGTCGACGCCTTTTCAGCCTCGAAAATCTGTACTCACACTGTGGGGACCACTCAAACTTTTTATCTTTCTTGAGAAGTTCCGTGAGGGGTTTGGCTACTTTGGAGAAGTTTTCAACAAAGCGGCGACAATAGCTGGCTAGACCAAGGAAACTCCTAACTTGTTTAACGGTTTCAGGTGGAGTCCAATCAAGAACGGCCTTAACTCTCTCGAGATTGACAGCAATGCCCTTACCAGAGATTACGTGGCCTAGGTAGGTCACTTCTGGCAACCAGAATTCACACTTCTGGCCACGCGCCCCTCCCCCTCCTAGTCCGAATAGGACAAGGGAAGGGGGGCGGCGCCCCCCCCCCCTTTCCTTCTCCTCTTCCTCTTCTTTCCCCCTCTCTCCTACTCCAACTTGGAAAAGGGGAGTCCTACTCCCGGTGGGAGTAGGACTCCCCCCTTGGTGTGCCCCTCACGCCGGGCGCCTCCTCCCCGGCTCCTTTATATACGGGGGCGGGGGGCACCCCATAGACACAAGTTGATCTACGGATCGTTCCTTAGCCGTGTGCGGTGCCCCTTCCACCATATTCCACCTCGGTCATATCGTCACGGAGTTTAGGCGAAGCCCGCGCCGTAGAACATCATCATCGCTACCATGCCGTCGGTTGTGGAACTCATCTCCGAGCCTTTGCTGGATCGGAGGGCCGGAGATCGCCATCGAGCTGAACGTGTGCTAAACGCGGAGGCTCCGTGACGCTTGGTGCTTGGATCGGTTGGATCGTGAAGACGACGATTACATCAAACGCGTTGTGCTAATGCTTCCGCCACGGTTCACGAGGGTACATGGACTAACACTCTCCCTCTCGCTGCTATGCCATCACCATGATCTTGCATGTGCGAGGAAATTTTTGAAATTACTATGTTCCCCAAAAGGGCATCCGAGCCTAGGTTTTTATGGTTTGATGTTATATGCACGAGTAGAACACAAGTGAGTTGTGTACGATATAAGTCATACTACCTACCAGCATGTCATACTTTGGTTCAGCGGTATTGTGAGATGGGAGTTTTTAAAACCCCCAAAAGGTTTTTTTTTTTAAAAGTTTTGATTTTTTTTATTTAAAATTTTTGGGCCTTTAACTTTTCCCGGGTTTTTATTTCTTTTTTGAAAAATTTGGTTTTAAAATTTTTGCGAAACCGGGTTAGGGTTTATGGCTAAAACCCTATTTTTAATTTTAATTTAAAATTAAAGGGAAAAAATTTCTTTTTAAATTAAAAACCTATAAAGTTTTTAAAAACCCCTAATTTTTTTAAAAATGCTTGGTAAATTTTAAAATAGATCAAAAACATCCTTTTTAAAAAGGGAAAGTTCAAATTGGCAGAAAACCCCCGCAAATTTTTTTTAATTTTTTTTAAAAAAAAATTTCCACCACAAAAATTTAAAAAAAAAAGTTCCACTCACCCTATTTATGGGCCCCTTTGTCTTACCACCCAAATGTTTGGGTAATTTTAAGGTTCAAAAAAAAAAAATTTTTGAAGAAGGAAGAACTTTTAAAAACGTTTTTTTAAAGTTTAAAAGGGCATGAAATTCCATTTGTTTTAAAATCGGAGAAATTTCTTAAATCCCAAAAGGATTTACACCTTTTATTAAAGGAAGTATTTTAAGTGGTCCTTTCTAAAAGGGTTTTCTAAAAAGGTGAGGGAGGAAAGTGCTTAGAGATAAGATTCTCCCATTGGGAGGAGTTCATCCGAAAGGTTTTGTCATACCCTTAGTGAGGAACAATGAAGATCTGAAATTCGTCAATTTCCCCCAGGTTCCAGATTCCCAGAGGGAAACCTTTCAGAAGTCATTTCTTGACCAGTCCAAACGGGAAGGAATAGAGATTCCAAAATTAACCATAAACGGATGGGAATGTAGCAAATTGGCTTGGGACTTTAACCCCTTGAGAAAAATGGATTTTAAGAAAAGACTTAAATGGTTGTTAGAAAATCAACTTGTTTAAATTTTAACAAGTTCAAGGGGGACTCGGAAATTTCCCGAGCATTTAAGTTTTATTTTTTCCTTTCATATATGAAATTTAAATGGTTTATTTTCAATGGCTAGAAAAGGGATTAACCAATTTTGTTACCAAAAGGTGTTAAATAGCAACCCAAAGTTCCATTTATGGACTTGCAAGCTCCATTAATAAAATTTATGTTTCAAAGAATGGTTTTATTTGATTTTGGGAATCAATTTAAAGAAAGTGAGGGGAGCCCATTTCTGTTTTAAGTTAGACTTTTTTGAAATATTAGTTTTATACGGGTATTGTTTTTTCAATGAAAACCTTAATCAAATTTCAAACTATGAGATGTCAAACCTTTGGCTTTCCAAAGAAACACTTTTGGTTCAAAGGTCCAAAGAAAATTCGTGTTTAAAAGGTGTAAGTTGGTTCAAGGAACAAAAGGTGGGTGAAAATTTCCCAGTTAATGGTCATCGTTGCAAGGGTACTCCAGTCTTGAATAATTTAAATACCAAAGTTCCCAAGGCAGACAAGGTAAGTTTGAAAAGGACAAATATTTTTACAAGGAGGTAAAAGACTGCGAAATGGTTACCCAGAATTGAACCGATGAATTCAAATCGCAAACCATAGATTTGGGACAAAGGGGGAAAACAAAGGGTGGGGTTAATTTGAAGGGATAAAGTTTTAAGAAATGAAGGACATGGGATTCATTTCCCGATTGGTTATTGACGAAATGGTTTTGGAAATTCTCAATTCCGAAAGGTCCGCACGGGCCAAACCTCGAGAGTAATTATTGGGGAAAGTGGGGTAAGTTTGATACAAGTTTGTGATCCCTGATAATCCCACGAAACAAAATGACGAAAGCTCATGGGTGAGAACATTAAGAATTGATTATATTTTGGCAAGTGGAACGGAAATTCCCAGGAAAATGATTTTTACCCATCGAAAAGTTTAACGGAATTGTTTAACCAAACATGAAAGGGAAAAGAAAACAAAGCCGGCCTCCTTCTAGCCATTAACAAGAGGTTTTTTCCCCTCTTTTTCATTTGAAAAGGGTCACTCTTGAAGTAGGATTGGCGCCCTTCGGCCGGGCCTTGTCTTTATATACGGGCCCTTCAACATAAAATTGTTAACGGATTGGCCTCCCGTACCGGCCCCTTCACCAAATCCAACTGGGTATTATGGTCTGGGTTTTAAGGTAAGTTGGGGGAAATTCAATTAATTTGTCACCCGTTGCAAGATATCTCCGGCCCTTGCTATCCCAAAGCCGAAGATGCAATGAGTTGAGAGTCAATTCAAGGGTGGACGCCGGTTGTTGAACTGGATTGAACGAGATAAATCCGCAAGTAACATCCGGAACGGGCAAAGAGGAGCGATTTACCAAAATTCTCGTTGTAGGCCAATTCACCAGTCCCGCATTGGTTTGGAGAAATTTTTATATGTCACAAGTTCTCGAACCCGTAGGGGACCAACCTTTGGAGTTTTTTATGGTGGTTTTGGAAATTTGGGTCCCTGGGCAGACAACGGGGTTTAATTCGGAATAAAATTGTAAGGAAGCCTTTTTGACCGGAATTTCCCTTAAAGATTTTCCATACCGGGGTTCCAATTGGGGAATGGGAACCAAGAAGAAGAAAGGAAAACCCGTTTAGCCAAATAGGGAAAAAAGGGGGCGTTTCCCTTTTTTCTACCCAACAAAAGGGAACTCCTATAGGATTTGGCCCCTAGGGGGGCCTGCCCTTTAATAGGGGGGCCAAATGAACAAGTTATTAGGACTTTCGGTGCCCTTACCATAACCTTATATGTTATTTAGGGGCTCCAAAATCACATACCATTCAGGGAGAACCATTATTTCTAAAATGATGACTGAACCTAACCGGAGGTGTATCTTTGATGGTCATTAAAGGCCAAACCAAATTCCGATAGAGGGAGTGGTAAATTCCTTGTTTAAACCATGATTTGATGGGAAAATTTTAAATTATAGTAAAAAAGTTTGCCCAAGGGCAATCTAATTGTGTTTATTTGGCCTGGGCAAGACAACCTGGCTACTGTAATTAAACGCCTTTTTCAAGACCGGGGTTCTTGTACCCATCCCCTCCGAAAGGGTCAAGAGTAAGAAAGATCTTGTTTAGCAAGTGCAATTGTTGGGGCTAAATAACTTTTTTTTCAACCCAGATACTCACAATTTCAATAAGGGCAACAAAAGGAAGATCCAATTTCCATTTGAGGTTAAAAAGGAAAGCTTTAAAATTGGCTTGTAAACAGGTGAAGCTAATTTAATGGTTTAAAATAGGTTGGCATGCCTTTCAAACTTCATGGAAGAATGCCTAATTCAAATAATACTTAAAACTAAACAAGAGTGTAAACTTTGTTCTTTATTAAATTTGCCACCAAATTCGTAATGGTGATGACAGAAAAGTATGAATAATTCAAATTTGTTTATAAATGGAAAATGGAATTATAAAAAAAAAAAATGGAAAACATGATAATTAATATAATGCCTTTGGCAAACCCAAATAGGATTTATTTTCAATTTAAGTCTTGGAAAAAGATGCCGCTTAATTACATTTGTAATACCTTGTTTTCATCCAATATTCATCAATTCAAAGGGCAACCCTGGGAAGAACCAATTAGCAGATTTAGGAAAATGCCAGTTTGGCAACATGGGAAACGTCCATTTGGGTCCCCCTTTAGAGCTATCCCCAAAAGAGAATGCGCCTGTCCTAAGCAATAAATCCTTCGTAAACCTTTTTTCACCCTTTGGAATTTTCCCCACCGTTTGTCAAATGGTGATGCAAGAAGAGATTGAATTACAAATTTGTTTATAAATGGAAATGTAAACAAAAAAAGATGCTGATATAATTAATATAAATGCCGCAAAAGATGCATTGAAATTCACATATATAATGCGCAAAAGTGGAATATAATTCAATAAGGTAATTAACAAAAGGGATTCCACAAAGATGTCTAACTAACAAATGGATAGCAATGCAGACCCTACAGATATACAACATAATGCCAAGTTAGAGCAAACCTGGGGATAGGATTATTTTCTCCAATCCTCGAGGACTTTCCGAACACCGAAATGCCCCATGGGGGGGGCTTGCCTTTGGGCGGGCCTACAGGAGCAGCTTGCAAAATTAATATTGGGCCTGCTAAAAAGGTGGCCTTTCTAAACTTCCAAAGATGGTTACAAAAGGATGCTAAATAAAACATATTTGATTATAAAGAAGCAATGCAAAATCAAGATGATTAACAACTGTGAATTAACAAACCCATAAATAGGAGTTATCTTCCTTTTAAAAACAGAATCTTCCTTGCCAACCAAACATGGACTCCTTTGACCGGAGGTACCCCAGATTATAGAAAGGTCCCTTTTTGTTACGTTCGTTATTGTTTACAAAACGCCATTAAAAAAACAAGTGAATTATTTGCAGAAAATGATGAGGTCAATCGGTAACCCAAAACCAATAAAGAAAGTAATTTGCAATAAAAATAAGGCAGGCCCCACCCAAATGAAACTCTATGACCCGGAGTTCCTGAGGTCATTGTCGGTTGAAAAAAGGCCGCCGCCGCCCGCCATCCCTCTAGCCCCCCTGTGCCGCTTTTTTTCGGGCGATCCCACGCCACCGCCCGCCAATGCCCCGCCAACGCCCCGCCACCGTCGGCAACCACCGCCCCCATCCTGAACCCTAAGATAAATAGTGGGGTACCTCTCCGGCGAGCCCCCCTCCCAGCTGCGGATGGTTCTTCCTTCACCCCAGCGAGCCCAACCCTTGGAAATCGACTGACCCAAAAGTCGATTCAGTCGACTGAAGTGTAGCCAAATCGAGCAGCATCGCAAGCAAGAGCAAGCGAGAGCAGCATTGCGAGCAAGAGCAATAGCAACAGCAGACCAGGCAGGGGACCGAGAGCAAGAGCAGAGCAGCAGCGCGAGCAAGAGTGAACGCAGCAGTAGCTCCTACTAATGTGGACGTCGCTGCTGAGGGAGTGACGCCGTGGAGGAAGTGGCCGGCGACGCCGCCATGGATGGAGGCGCGCCGTGTCGGCTCGGGACCGAGCGCCAGCAGCACCGTGAGATCGAATCAAGAAGAAAATGTAGCGATTAGCGTACAACCTCTTTGGTGGCGCCGATTAGGCGGCAGCTTCATCTGAGGAAATGGTCATGATGATGCTCTTCCGGTTGTGCAGGTGAAGACGGCGGTGTGGGAATGGAGGTGGCGCGAAAGACGAGGGGAACATCGGGGCGGCTCCTTGGAGGTGGAGGACGGGGTGGCTGAACCGGCGGGACGATGAGATCGACGACGGATCCTCATCCGCACGGTGGATGAGGGACGCCGAGTGTTGTTGTGGGACGACATCGTCGGGGAAGAAGCTCCGGCTGGGTGGCGGACGGAGCAGGTGTGGGGTTTAAATCGCAGGTTTTCGCGGCCTCGTTGTATGAATGGGTGGGCGGATGGCATGGCAGTGGGGAACCATGGCTTAGAGACGCGCTTGTCCGAAATGTGGGGTAAGTTACAAAAGTACCCCCACCGATTTGAGGCGGTTCTTTCGGTTCAGGGTACCACGGGCATTTCGCGGTCGGGATTTCACAGAGGTGGGAGTTTTCGCGCGCGTTGTAATTTCCGAATAGCAAGGCGTGGGTTGAAATGGAGGGAGTTGTCGGAGCACAACGAGACAAAGATATATCTTAAATATTTCGGGCTAACAAGGCGCGGGTTGAAATTTCTGGACAAGCCTAACATGTACTGTACCAAATCAATGGGCACTACAAATGTCATTCAAAACTTTGAATTCATGTTATGTTCAATTAAAATATTTTGCTACGTGTATAATGCATGCAACCTACTACTCAAATGAACGTTTTAGTGCATTCCAAACATATATACTACCGCTTCAATATGAACTAAATTTGAATAAGATCTACAGTAATGATTGTTGTGAAGTCAAAGCATTTGAATTCGTTTCTCTGTTTTAATAAGATCTACAATCATCATTATTGTCAAGTTAAACCATCGTTTGTGTATTATCTTGACAGCACACCACATGATCAGTATCGAGTTACATATGAACTATGTGTACTATATGAACTCAAACTAGATCTTTTGAATCCACTTTATTTTGATTTCAAATCACATTAGATTTCTAACTCTAGCTAGATCTTCATAATCTAAACCATGTCTCATATGTATAATGTGTTTATCACATTATGTATGGTGCCCCACCCCCTACGCCTACAAGTATTTAGATGTGAGTTGCAAACACCACACATTACCACCAATTCAAATAAAATGTGAGAATGTTCGATATATAGTATTGTTTAGATTGCTCGATATTTAGTTGTAAGCTGCAAACGCCGCACATTATCACAAATTCAAATAAAATGTGGGATTGTTTGATGTATAGTATGGTTTAGATTGTTCGGCATTTAGCTGTGAGTTGCAAACGCCATGCATTATCACATTATGGTATAACATGTGCACAGCACGTGTATCACCGCTATATTCATGCATGCAATGTTTAAAACACTATGATCTCCTATTCAAATATATGAATCCGCTTTCATATCAAATTATGATCTTTGTTAGTCTCTTACACCCACATAGTCCTCTAACCTTTGTAGCTACCACTAACTTTCTCTCGTGCATGCACACGCCCTCCTCGCCCTTCCCCTCCCTCGGCATTCTATCCACCGGGCACATTCATTTTTTCCTTTAGGTTTTTCTCTCAGAGTCTCCAAAACTCCTTTCCGACACACACCGATCGATAAACCTCTCCAGCGATGCCTGCCTACAGCATACACACACATCTTCAATCTCCTCCTTTATGTGTCCTTGCCTCGTGTCTCTCATATGGTCAGACACACGTGTAAACTCTCACCCCTCTTTTAATCGATCTCACAACCGCACACTCCTCCCCCTATCCAGCTAGTAGTTGGGCCTCTCGCACCACCTCCTAGCTCCATTCTCTCTGTCTATCCGTCTCGCTGGGCCTTATTTGCCTCTAACAAATGGACGTACACCGACCGATCTCTCGCTATACATATAGCCAGCTAGGTCCTTATAACTCATTTTTACCCACACATCGATCGATCTACCTCATTAGTTGTGTCTCTCCCTTCCTCCGACAAATAACAATTGATCTACCGATCTAGTTAGGTTTGCTTACCAAACACATGGTTCCCCTTCATCGTCCATGGATGCGCCCGACAGATCTATCACGCACAGGCACACACAGAAACACATCCCCACTCTTATTGATAACATGGCAGTTCCACCTCGGTTTGTCTAGTAGGCTCTCCCAACATCTCCGAGAAGCAACTCCATCACCCATCCAGCACTCTACCCTCTCCCTCCCTCCCTCCCTCTCTCTCTCTCTCTCTCTCTGTCCCATCATATTTCCTGTCCTTCAGTTGTATGGATGTCAACCGATCTCCCTCATGACATAGCTGGGTATCTCCTTCTCAACACATATACTGAGTCGTTCTACCTCTATAGTTAGGCCTCTGCCTACCCCTCCCCCACCCCCCCCCCACACACATTGATACATCAAGCGCTCTAGTCATGTCTCCTGCCACACACAAACTTGACATGTGCCCTCTAACGCCCGTAGGCCACGCCCTATATCTTTGACTTGCACACACACACACACACAATTTCGATGGCTCTCTTCATCGATCTCGCACCCACCCGTAATTGATCCTCTCTTCGACTCTATCAATAGCTATGACCCCTCCCTCTCTTCTCGTGGATTGCCCGACCCTCTATGTATGATATGGATAGGCCTCCATTTCACACACATTGCATGCAAAATTTTGTTTGAGATGTCATCGACACATATTCCCACAAATAATTCATGAAATCAACCCCCACCCCACCCCCACCCCCACCACAAAACAAAAACACTCACTGAACGCGGTTTGTATCTCTCACACACACCCACACAGGTGGGGGCGTGCACGAAGAGAAGAGGTGCATGCACGGCACGCATACTCCGTCTCTTTCCCAACCACACCCGCGTGGGTACACGGTGGAGCTCATTTCTGTACGAAAAAGGCAGCCCACGTGGTAATTTGGCACGTGTACTGGTTGTCCACTTGGTGGAGGGAGGATCGTCTACCACGGGTGAACAAACAAATTGCGACTTGACGTGTTATGTTAAATTAAAAAAAGAGGCAAACCATGTGGGGCCTACCTTAGAGGCAAGGCTCTATACACTGGAGTACTTTTACTGTGTCCCGTCAACTCGCAGAACGAGGAGAAACTTGCTTAGTACGCCGTCTCCCCCGCCCACGGGCGCGGTGGCTTGCAGGATGAGGTGAAGCTTGCTCCTCCCTCGCCCATGCGCGCGGAGGCTCACAGGATGAGGAGAACAATTTACTACTCCCTCCTTACTCCTCGTCCCTACTACCCTGGTTATAGAGATTATATCATATTGTTTGGAATATGTATGTCCTTAAAAGATTTCAATATGAACTACTAGTACATACTCCAAACACTGATGTATATAGACGTATTTTAGAGTGTACATTCACTCATTTTGCTCCGTATGTAGTAGCACTCTCCCTCGCCCCTCGCCCCTCGCCCACGTGGTGGACATGCAGCAATTCATTCGGTCTCATATAGCCGAATGATATATCTGCACTACCATTATTGCTCGACTTCCAAGAGGCTAAGAGCCAATCGCAAGGTTAATATTTTGGAGATGCCAAGTGCAAGGTTATAGGAGAGCGAGTAGTAGGTGCCGCGTCATTTATAAATAATTTTTTTCTTGAGGGCACGACGCAATATGATAGGTTCATATGGAGAGAAAAGGAAACCGCTCCACTATATACATAGTCAGGACGGGCCAGCCTACACGGTTGCTTGCTGGGGTTGCTCTCTTCACACTCTCTCGCACAAAATGACTGTGGCCACATATCTGACATCCCGGCGGATCACGTCCGCTTGGGGAAGGGGTGGATGCTTAGTGTAGATGCAGTGTCCGTCGCCGACGGCGAAAACCCACTGTTGGCACGTCCCGATCAGGGGTCCCCGCCGTTCTCTCTCACAAAGCCGGTGAGGTTGCCTTCGTCCCTTGCTCACTGCCGCGACGTGGGCAGTTGCCGCCTCCCGTCGCCCTCCTCAAGGTCGAGCTACGTCCCTCAGGTACAACTCCCTTTACAGCCAGCTTGCACCACTGCTCCAGCTGCTGACATCACTCCCTGTGGATATTTCTCTATTTCTTTGCCCCGCACATACCGATACCTCACTGGCTTCTACGCATCTTGTATTTGTGATGCTTATGTCTCATCAACTAGTCCTAGTAATCTTATTCTAATCACGCTTCTTCAATTTCTTTGCCACAGGATGCTCATCTCGATTTTGGTGAAACTGCACAAAATGATCCCATGGTCAAAAGGTTGCAAACTTCATTTATTAGGAAGCTTGAACGTTGCCAGCAAATTGAAGCCTGGTCAGGGTTCACAGTTCAAGGGGTAGGGACTGCATGGATCATTTTTTCTTTAGTTGCCTCTGTTCCAAAATAAGTGTCAACTTTAGTAGTAGTACAACTTTGTACTAAAGTTTGCGTAAAGTTGAGACACTTATTTTGGAACTAAGGAGTACATATTTTCTATGATCTGTCAATCATTGAGATGCAATAGCATGCATGTTAGTCTCCTTTGTATTTGATGAAATGTTGCAACGGGCAACCTTGGACGCAAGATACATGTAACAGAGCTGGAAGCTTCATAGCATTGTAAAATTTATCTCGCCGATAAATTATAGTACGTACTAGTACTAACTAGTACTTCCTCCGTTCCTAAATATAAGTCTTTGTAGAGATTTCACCATTAACCACATGCGGATGTATATAGATGCATTTTAAGTGTAGATTCATTCATTTTGTTCCGTACGTAGTTCACCTAGTGGAATCTCTACAAAGACTTATCTACTAGTAATAGCTAGTCCCCGCTACTAGGAATTCTCTATCCTCTCCTTGAGCCACATCATCAAAATTGACGTAGCCGTTAGATGAAGTAAATCAGTCATAATAGCCATCTGATCTAGACGTTGAGAGGCTCAGCACTAAGCCACATGCAAGCATGCAGAAATACCGTGGCACATGCATGTGAGTGGGTTTTAAATCACATCAACATGTCTGCATGCAAGCATGCACCGGTAGCATGCATGTAAGTGAGCTTTTAAGTCCCATTAACATGTCAAAAAGAAAAATATGATCCCATTATGCAGTAGGAGTTGGCTGATGTTTTTTCCTTATGTGGGATGATCTAAATGCTGATGGGAGTTTATTTAGTTTGGCTACCACATTTGTCATGCGGTTATAGATTTCTTTTAGTTCTATGAAATCGATAATTTTGCGCAGAGAGATATACCGCTCTTCCATGTAACGAAAGCGAGGACTCATCTAGTAATATTTAGGAACGGAGGGAGTACTATGTAAAGAGTTAGGTGTCGACGGTGATAGTGTGAGGTGGGCCATGTAATCACCGAGCTGCGTGTTTTCACCGCTCTTGCACTCCTCCTCATTGTAAGAATGGAGAAAATTGTAATCTACTACCTCCTTTCGCCGAAAGCGTGGGACATCCAACAGTCCTACCACCTCAAGAATAAAGACCAATGAGCCGTCAAATAACATAGACCCAAAGAAGAAGTTGAACGGACGAAGCAACCATCACTCTTGTGCGGTGAGAGGTCGCGTCCGCTCTGCCGGGCATGAATGCGGCACCGATTCTTTGGAGCGACGCTGACCGTTTTGGCGGGAAGGCTGGCGATGGAGGGCTTTGGGTGGGCCAGGCTGGTCGAGAGCGGCGTGGCAGTTGTCCGCATGTCCCTACCGGACACGCCGAAAAGAGAGGATGCACCGACTCGCGGCTAAAATCGTACACTACACACCATATCTCTCAGAGGAGTAGGTCGATCTGTCGCACTCTCTAACACACACATGATGTTAAACACACACACGCACACGCACACGCACACGCACGCACCTTGGTCCAGTTGCACCTTCTAACGTGAGTTATTACACCTAGACGGAGGGAGTAGTAAGTATACGAGATACCGTGGCACACTGACTTAAGTCGAATACAAGTGCCCAAAATTTGTGTGCATGTTATAATAAGGATTCACTTAAAATAGTACGTGAGCGAACAGAGGTATCAATTGGACAGTGTTCCCGAGCAGTAGCGAGATGTCTGAGGTAGTAAGATACACCGCTGGTGCTTTTAATTTTTCTTATTAATTTGTTTGTTTCACCCTCTCACTGGTGGGACCCAACGTACTACGTGGAGAGAGGTAACGTGACTAATAGGCTACATTATTTCTCCACCACTGTGGATAGTCTTACCACCAAAGCTACATGACACGATTATGATTGAAATCCTAATGACTCCCACACACACACACACAAAAAACACGGCATGCCTGTCACACGAATGCAGGAATGTATAAAAGGTTATTTTCCTCTCGTTGGACACAACGGGAGGGTTGTGTAGCTGGTTAGCCTGTTCGCTCATCAAACTTGAGGTCTCGGGTTCGATAACTACACTTGAGCATAATTTTTGCCAGGAGCATTCTTTGACTGGTCAAAATGTTTTCTAGGGTTTGCACGCTTCACACTCTCTCTCTAGTATATATATACACGCTGGAGCCTGAGCGCTTGTAGTTGCTCTCTTCACACTCTCTCGCCCTCTCCCGCTGGATCCTCGGCCTTGAAGTTGCTCTTCACACTCTCTCGCCCTCTACAGATCTAAACAAGACTTCCTTGGACTCTCTCTCCCCTCACTGCTGCTCAAACAGCCGGCAGGATCCGTCCGCCGGGAAGGGAAGGAGGCTTAACGCTGTCGCCGTCGGCGAGGGAGAGAATCCACTACCGGCGCTGCTGTTCGCTTTCCACCCAGTGGCGGCGCGGGAGGGCCTCCGACCCTTCTTCTTCGTCGTCGTCCCGTCGCCCACCGAACCACGCCCCAAGAACCTTAAGGTATATTTTACTTACTCCACATGCATTGCTCTAGCTGCATGTATACCATGAATCTAGTACATGGTTCAAAGAGGAAAGGAGTGGGGGAAAGTAGTGGGAGAAGTTGTATATAGCATGAATCTAGGACGTGGTTCAAAGAGGAAATGAAGGGGGAAAGTTGTATAGCATGAATCTAGGACGTGGTTCAAAGAGGAAAGGAATGGGGGAAAGTAGTGGGGAAAGTTGTATCGCATAAATCTAGGACGTGGTTCAAAGAGGAAAGGAAGGGGCGAAAGTACTAGTTCAAAAAGGAAAGGAGGGACAAGGTGTAGAGTTTGACCAGACTAGATTTGTGCGCCACATAGGGAAAGGTGTCTAAAGATAACAAAACTGGGACCAACACAAATATGCTCCTTGGTTGTTTGTTCTTTGTTGCAACAGACTGTGCATGACCACAGTACATCGGTAGATGCACATGGTGCTGGTGCGTCCACTGTCCCGAGCAACTCATTAGCTATTGTTAATCTATGGCCTTGTTTGGCTAAAAACTCCCTAGTCCCTACCTACTTGGTTCCAGGGACTAAACATGGACTAGAGGTTATTAAATGACATGATAAAAGAACATGTCACCCCTAGTAATGAACTAATAGAAACAAGGTGCGATGCGTGGCAGGGGCAACTGTTGGAAAAAGTCCCAAAAAGACTTCCTCGGGGTCTTCTTTCTTTAGTCCCAAATGCCCACTTTTAGTCCCGAAAAGTCCCTCCTGTTTTGTTTAAATGTGACTGACACGGAGTTTTTTTAGTCCCTACACCAAAATGACCCGTAAACAAACACCTCTAATAATGCCATTGAAAACTGATGCAATGCCATAGTTAAAAGCAAATTACAAGTTTAACGAATTTTATTGTTAATATAATCTCTATGTTAATATTAATCATTGCCACCGTTTGAGAAATGCTACTGTCTTGCTTTCTTTCCCATTTAGATAAGGTAGATGCTTCTTTTTGTTGGCTTCTGTGTCATCCACCGTTATTGACCACTAATTGTTTCCTTTGCACCTCTTTGTAAACAGGGTTATCTACTTCACCTCGTTGCCATTGTGACCTTTTGTTGCACTGCACAAAACACTTTTGTTTTAAGAGTGTTTTGTGCAGTTCAACCACAATGTCACACCGACAACGTTGCTTGATTGCTTGATCTTGGTGGAACTGCATAAGAGGAGATCTTACTTCCTATCCGTTAAGGCGAATTTGGTTCAGATCTTCTTCTTGTGAGTTGTTTGAATTCCGCATCATGAGAGGTTAGTACTAGCCTTCTTTCACATGATTCTGCAGTGTGCTTTCATATGTTGTGCTACTTGTATGATAATGTTGCTTGATTTTAGTGAACTGCACAAATGGAGACAAGACTTCCAATCTGTATGTGCACCGTAATATCCCATTGAGGTAAGATAAGGATATTTCACAACTGTTGGCCTGTTTTTTGCCACTTCCATCAGAAAATTAAGTTTAGTACTATACTTGTGCTCCCTAATTGACATGCCAAATCTTACATTGAAGGCGAAGCTTGTCTGTTATTGAACCAAGTGATGACGGGGAAGAACAAGCGGAAGAAAAACAAAAATCAACTCCCGGTGCTGTAATGAAGCACTGGAACTATGATGACACAAGTAATGATATAGTTTTGCATCTTAATTTATTGCTATGGCTGGAACGAGCAATTGTTTTGCCACTGATTTGATGCCATACGTAATTATCTCTACTTGTGCAAACAGGAATCTTCTTTGAAGATACCATATATTTTAGTGGAACTGCACAAGAAGATGTTGGAAACATTAAACTAATCGAGGAGTATATAGTAAGCATGGCCACCCCCGTAGATAGCAACAGATGGTTCCCGAGAAGTGCTTCATCTGTATGTTTCTACACAATCAGCCTCCGACGAAGGTTGGTACTCGCCCACTGATTTCATCCATATTATTGAGCTTTGACATTTCTATTGGTGTTGTTCTACTGTTTAGATACTGTCATGAAAAAGTGGTATTGTCCTTGGGAAGTGCTTCATCTGTGCTGTTTTAAATATTTCCTTTCCTTTTTTTCGAGCAAACATGGATGCTGGCATTTAATAGTCATTAGTGCGTAACCGGCAATAGCACCGGTTCAGAGGTTTTATAGTGCCGGTTACATAACCGCACTAATTTGTGGTCACTAAAGGCCCCCCTTTAGTAATCGGGTTCAGACGAACCGGTGCTAAAGGGCAACCACGCAGCACGAGCCAGCTCCAGGGCTCGAGCCCTTTAGTACCGGTTGGTAACACCAACCGTACTATAAGGTTTGGTGGGTTTTAGTTTTATGATTTCTTTTTCATTTAATTTTGTGTTTCCATTTTAATTCTTTTTCGTTTGCTGGTATTTTACGATACTACACATTGTACACGTTATGCATCATATATACATCATGCATGCTTTGTTTATCAACGCTGCTGCTATGTTCATTGCACCGCAGATATAACATGCTCATGCATGCTTTTGCATCATTACATCATCATATATATATAATAACAAGTCCTACTAATCATGCATCATCATACAACTTCTACTCGTTATTAATAATAAGTCATACGATCATCATCCTCATATATAGTCATCGAACCCAACCCTACATAATTGTTCTTAGCACATGATCATCGAGACGTAGGACCTAAACACCCTTAAGGTAAAATAGCATAAAACAATATAGACCCCGACTCTCCATTATGAAGAATGGAGATCATCCTCTCCAATTCTTGCCATTCACGCTTATTGCTTCCAAGAAGCTCCTTACGATCGTCCATACATTTTTTCCATTCTTTGATTGTTATGTCTCCACTTCTTTTAGAAACCCGGTATGGACAGTTGAGATTCAGAGGACGACCTGGTCGTATGTTCAAAACATGAAGGCTACCACGCAGATACATCGATGAGGCACACAATCATTCAGATTATCTGTTGAAAACATAATAATAACTTTGTAGTTAGCAATGATGTACTAGTTTTAGAAGTGTGCAAAAAGATGCACGGATGTTGTAATAGTAAAAAATAATCTTACCAGGGTATCTCCATGGTAGTTACCGTAGTTCAACACGTGCACTAGTGGCACGTATTGACCATAATGTTGAGGAGTTTGATTGTAGATATTGTTGAAATTTGATGGCGTCGCTTTGAATGGTGCATACTGAATGCACAAAAAGTCTGGAGTTGTAATAAGTTTAAAAAATGAAATGCCTTTGTAACAGATGAGTTTAATTTAAATCGAAACCTGAATACTCGAAAGAGATTGTCCAGTTTGTAAACGAAGTGCATCCAGTTTTGCCGTAACCCTCTCTACTTTTTTGAACAATCTATGTGGGTGAAATGATGATACCATACCAAGTTTCAACTTTTTCAGAGTTCATTTGTAGTGCTTTTCAATTTTCAGGTCATTTAGTTCTCAAAACAAATCATTGAATGCATGAAAATAGCAAATGAAGGCGAAATGGTTGAAAGTTGATGGCGCCGCTTTGAATGGTGCATATCGAACGCAAAAAATATAAGAGCATTTACATCACGATCTTATATTTCTTTAGAGTCTAAACTGTCAATATGATCTTATAACATCAAAATACTTTGATCATCAATGATCTTTGTGTGTACAATCTAAATTGTCAATATGAGTCATCAACGATTTATAAACCGATGAAGACTCATATTATGCCACAAATTCTACACATAGAGTTCAATGAAGACCAAGTGCTTGTGATAGTTTGAGAAATAACATATTTAAGGTGGTAAAAGGCTTGTTAGGGAGCGAGGTGGGACTAAAACAGCTTGACATAACCTCATTAGTACCGGTTCGTGGTACGAACCGCACTAAATGGTGACGGTGGGGCCATACCCCGACCGCAGTCGACACATCCCTTTAGTACAGGTTCGTGGCATGAACCGGTACTAAAGGTTCGCCTGAACCGGTGCTATTGATCGCCGCCACGAACCGGTGCTATTGCAAACATTAGTGCCGGCTGAAATTCAAACCGGCACTATTGGGCTTCACGTATGACCCTTTTTCTACTAGTGAGTCCTCTTGTCTTTGCACAACAGGATCATCTTCCTCTAAAGAAGAATATGGAGTACGTGAAGTGACTAGTTTCGATTATGCCAGGATGAAGAAGCACTGTCTATCTTCTCATCAGAAGGAGGAGTTGAAGGATGGTTACATTACTCCCCCACAAGACCAAACTAACTTCAATTTTTTACTGTGATGCGCGAGTACAATGTTGTTCTAGGATTCTTTCTGGTGAGTTACATTTTTCTAAAAGTGTGCTCTACATGGACCATGTATGTGCCTGTTGAAACTATCAATTCATAGTACAGTTTGCTGTATACTAATCACTTTTTTGTATTTGTGCAAACAGGGGTGCTCAGCTTGATTTCAACGGGAACTGCACAAAATGTTCATGAATGCATCGAATCATTCATTTCCACCACAAGAAAGGAGGTGCCCATAAGTTCAAGGCGTTGCAACATGTAAAGGCGAAATCATACAAGCTACGCGCGAATTTGGTTGATTTTGGTGGAACTGCACAAAAAGAACAGCTGGCTTATTTAGCACGAGTTGCCATGTCAATGTCCGAACTGATGGCAAACCCTGCCCATTCCACAATTGTAGGCATTTGATATTTTGGAATGGGACAACCTTGTCAAATTTTGCTCATTGATTTTAGCAAGTATGTGTCTGATATTTTCGAATGGGACGCCCTTTGCTGTCAAAGAGCAAGCATCAATTTTTTCTTTATTCTTTAGTTGTGAAGTAAATATTGCCTCGACATGTGAGTCGCTGAGATGCATAATCATCGATTGTTTTGAATGTTCTCTATGAATTGCCAGGCCTGTGTGTTTGATTGCAAAGTACAGAAACGCTAAAAAGTTGCTCAAACTCTTTGTACTCCTTCTATTCCTTTTTACTTCGCACATTGTGAAAGTGCATACTTTTTGTATAAGATTGGTCAAAGTAGAGATACTTTGACCGCAGCATAAAACTTGTATGCAGACTAGAAAGGACCGGAGGGAGTACATGTGAAACTCGCTGCAAACGTGTTGATCACCCCGTGAATAATGCTAGTACGTATTGTTTTGCATGTTCATCCAATGCCAGTGATACAGGATTTCGAACTAATCGAAATAAATTCATTTATACACGGTCGGATTTCATATAAACATGCCGGATTTCATTACATTTCATACATTCTTGAACTAAAAAGGGGGTGTTTGAGGCCGCATGCATCTCCCAGATGCAGAGGTCGGGGTCATCCTCCTTTTCAAAAAAACTAAAAAGGTGTGCTGGAGGTATAATTAATTAACCGAAGCTACCCACCTGTGTCCCGCTGAGCCGAACAGATGCTTAATGATTTAATCGCATGTCCAGATTGTGAATCGACATGTGGCCTGTTGGGCCCACGTGTCGATCTACCAATCGCACCAGCGATTAATTAGTAGAAGCAGCGTTCTTCTCCAGCGCAGCTCTCCGACTCCACGTTGCCGCCAAGAAGCTAACCGGCCGTCAATGGTCAACCAGCATAGCTTGGCTTCAACCGGAGGGTAGCAGCGGTGGCCTTACTTGGACCCGAGCGGCGGCGACCTACCGTGTTCTACTCTTCCTCGTTTTCTGCGTGGCGCAGCCTCATTGACAATGGGCGGGGCTCGGCGGAGCCGGGCGATGCCTTCTGTCTCGCGTTGGCGGGCGGCACCTCGCGGAGCGGTGGAAATCCTCCCCACGTTGCGGCACGGTGGGGCCTCGGCTGAGCCGGCGATGTCTGATGTCTACTACGCAACCTTCTTCTTGTAGATGTTGTTGGGCCTGCAAGTGCACAGTTTGTAGGACAAGAGCAAATTTCCTCAAGTGGATGACCTAAGGTTTATCAATCCGTGGGAGGCATAGGATGAAGATGGTCTCTCTCAAACAACCTCAGAACCAAATAGCAAAGAGTCTCTTGTGTCCCCAACACACCCAATACAATGGTAAATTGTATAGGTGCACTAGTTCGCGAAGAGATGGTGATACAAGTGCAAAATAGATAGTAGATAAAGGTTTTTGTAATCTGAAATAATAAAAACAGCAAGGTAACAAGTGGTAAAAGTGAGCGTAAACGGTATTGCAATGATAGGAAACAAGGCCTAGGGTTCATACTTTCACTAGTGCAAGTTCTCTCAACAATAATAACATAGATAGATCATATAACAAGCCCTCAACATGCAACAAAGAGTCACTCCAAAGCCACTAATAGCGGAGAACAAACGTAGAGATTGTGGTAGGGTACGAAACCACCTCAAAGTTATTCTTTCGGATCAATCTATAAAAGAGTTCGTACTAGAATAACACCTTAAGATACAAATCAACCAAAACCCTAATGTCACTTAGATACTCCATTGTCACCTCAAGTATCCGTGGGCATGATTATACGATATGCATCACACAATCTCAGATTCATCCAACCAACATAAAAGTACTTCAAAGAGCGCCCCAAAGTTTCTACCGGAGAGTCAAGAACGTGTGCCAACCCCTATGCATAGGTTCCCAATTTCACGAAACCCGCAAGTTGATCACCAAAACATACATCAAGTGGCATATGATATCCCATTGTCACCACAGAAAATCATAGCAAGACATACATCAAGTGTTCTCATAAAGACTCAATCCGATAAGATAACTTCAAAGGGGAAACTCAATTCATCACAAGAGAGTAGAGGGGGAGAAACATCATAAGATCCAAGCACAATAGCAAAGCTCGGGATACATCAAGATCGTGCCATAGAGGAACACGAGAGAGAACAAGAGAGAGAGAGAGAGAGAGAGAGAGAGAGATCAAACACATAGCTACTGGTACATACCCTCAGCCCCGAAGGTGAACTACTCCCTCCTCGTCATGGATAGCATCGGGATGATGAAGATGGCCACCGGTGATGGGACCCCACTCCGGCAGGGTGCCGGAACGGGCTCCCGAGAGGTTTTTGGTGGCTACAGAGGCTTGCGGCGGTGAAACTCCCGATCTATCTTCTGTTCTGGAAGTTTTAGGGTACAAGAGTATATATGGGTGCAGGGGGTACGTCGGAGGAGCTACGGGGGCCCCACGAGGCAGGGGGCGCGCCTGGGGGGGTGGGCCCCCCCACCCTCGTGGGCAGCCCCTATCTCCCCTGATGCACTCCAAGTTCCCTGGGTTGCTTTCCTTCCAAAAATAACTTCTAGTTGATTTCGTTCCGTTTTGACTCCGTCGATATTCCTTTTCCTCGAAACACTGAAATAGGCATAAACAAAAATCTGGCTGGGCCTCGATTAATAGGTTAGTCCCAAAAATAATATAAAAGTGGATAATAAAGCCCAATATTGCCTAAAATAGTAGATAAAGTAGCATGGAGCAATCAAAATTATAGATACGTTGGAGACGATCAAGCATCCCCAAGCTTAATTCTCGCTCGTCCTCGAGTAGGTAAATGATAAAAAGAATTTTGATGCAGAGTGATACTTTGGCATAATTTCAATGTAATTCTTCTTAATTGTGATATGAATATTCAGATCCGAAAGATTCAAGACAAAAGTTCATATTGACATAAAAATAATAATACTTCAAGCATACTAACTAAGCAATTATGTCTTCTCAAAATAACATGGACAAAGAAAGTTATCCCTACAAAATCATATAGTCCGGCTATGCTCCATCTTCCCACATAAAATATTGAAATCATGCACAACCCCGATGACAAGCCAAGCAATTGTTTCATACTTATGACATTCTCAAAACTTTTTCGATCTTCACGCAATACATGAGCGTGAGCCATGGATATAGCACTATATGTGGAATATAAGGGTGGTTGTGGAGAAGACAAAAAGAGGGAAGATAGTCTCACATCAACTAGGCGTATCAACAGGCTATGGAGATGCCCATCAATAGATGTCAATGTGAGTGAGTAGGGATTGCAATGAAACGGATGCACTAGAGCTATAAGTATATGAAAGCTCTACAAAAGAAACTAAGTGGGTGTGCATCCAACTTGCTTGCTCACCAAGACCTAGGGCATTTTGAGGAAGCCCATCATTGGAATATACAAGCCAAGTTCTATAATTAAAAATTCCCACTAGTATATGAAAGTGACAAAATGAGAGACTCTCTATCATGAAGATCTTGGCGCTACTTTGAAGCACAAGTGTGGTAAAGGATAGTATCATTGTCCGTTCTCTCTTTTTTTTTTTAATTTTTTATTTTTTTTATTTGGGCCTTCTCTGTTTTTTGGCCTTTTTTTTATTCGTCCGGAGTCTCATCCCGACTTATGGGGGAATCATAGTCTCCATCATCCTTTCCTCATTGGGACAATGCTCTAATAATGATGATCATCACACTTTTATTTTCTTACAACTCAACAATTACAACACGATACTTAGAACAAAATATGACTCTATATGAATGCCTCCGGCGGTGTACCGGTATGTGCAATGACTCATGAGTGACATGTATGAAAGAATTATGAACGGTGGCTTTGCCACAAATACGATGTCAACTACATGATCATGCAAAGCAATATGACAATGATGGAGCATGTCATAATAAATGGAACGGTGAAAAGTTGCATGGCAATATATCTCGAATGGCTATGGAAATGCCATGATAGGTAGGTATGGTAGTTGTTTTGAGGAAGGTATATGGTGGGTGTATGATACCGGTGAAAAGTGGGCGGTACTAGAGAGGCTAGCAATGGTGGAAGGATGGGAGTGCGTATAATCCATGGACTCAACATTAGTCAAAAGAAATCATATACTTATTGCAAAAATCTAGAACTTATCAAAGCAAAGTATTAAGTGCATGCTCCTAGGGGGATAGATTGGTAGGAAAAGACCATCGCTCGTCCGCGACCGCCACTCATAAGGAAGACAATCAATAAATAAATCATGCTCCGAGTTCATCACATAACGGTTCACCATACGTGCATGCTGCGGGAATCACAAACTTCAACACAAGTATTCTTTAAATTCACAACTACTCAACTAGCATGACTCTAATATCACCATCTTCATATCTCAAAACAATCATCAAGCATCAAACTTTTCTTAGTATTCAATTCACTCAAAAGAAGGTTTCGCATATCTTGAATACCAAGTATATTAATATTAAGCAAATTACCATGCTATTAACGACTCTAAAATAATCTAAGTGAATTATGAGAGTTCATCTATTTCTTCAAAATAAAACTACCACCATGCTCTAAAAGGTATAAGTGAAGCACATCGAGTATTCTAGCAAATTCCAATTCATGTATGGCTCTCTCTCATTTAATAATTTCAGATCTTGATAATTTATTCAAACAGCAAGCAAAGCTAAAGAAAACTACATTGCAAGGATAGCACAACTCATGTGAAGAAGCAAAAACTTAGGCTCAACCGATACTAACCGATAGTTGTTGAAGAAGAAAGGTGGGGTGCTCTTCGGGCATCCCCAACTTAAATGCTTGAGACTTCTTGAAATATTATCTTGGGGTGCCTTGGGCATCCTGTCAGACCCCGACTCAATGCCACATCGATCTAGCATGTAACACTTCATATCTCTTTGCGGCCTCACGACGGTATCCCCACGGTGTCGCCTTACCTTCGCCTCGGGACCGCTTATGCCTTTTGGCACACGATATGATAGTGTCGCTAGCATCCATATGATAAGGAGCCCGGCTGACATGGCTAGTCGTAAACCCAAAGTGGCACAAACTTACAGGACAGCATCCATGACCCAAAGATCGAACGTGTCGGTCATCGCGAGTGAATCCAGGCTGTAGCTTTGGGCTAACAGACTCGTGAACCGGGCTGTAGCGGCTAACAGACTCCGGTATTCATCGCGTGACATTTTCAAGGGACATACAGAACGAAGAAGGACACATGCCGCCAGCCTAAGTGTTCCGGAGCAAGAGCAAGCTACCAGGCTCAGTGGAAACACTAGGAGACATTTCCCGGTAAGAGAGGCTACTAAAGATAAACAACTAGATAGTCAGATCCCACACATAGCAATACACATTACACGTACGCATAACATGCAAGTATGTGCTGTACAACATGGCATCACAGCATAACTCAACAACTCATATAGATAAAGGCTCAGAAGAGCCATCATGGCATTTATTGCAAACAGGGGTCACAAGACCCATCATACAGAGCATACAATCAACAAGCGGAAGCATTACAAGTCTGGGTACAGACATCTACAAAAGAAAAAGGCTGAAGAGCCTGACTATCTACAACATCCGATCAAGATCGTAGCTGAGGTACAAGCTACTTGTCGAAGTCCACGAGAACACTAGTAAGACCGAAGTCTCCGCTGCAAAACATAAATAAAGCACCATGAGTACAAAGGTACTCAGCAAGACTTACATCAGATCCTATCATACATGCATTTGTATCAAGAGGGTAATGTGGGGTTTAGTTGCAGCAAGCCAGCTTTGACTCTGTGGCTATCCTTTTCTACGACTACCAGAACTTCTTTGAGGTGATATGGCGCACACGAGTCCACTAATCACCACTCAATACACTACCATGGATTCATCCCGTCTCCCTACGAGAAGGCCATCCATAGCACTCACACTTGTGTTGAGCATTTTATAGTATCCACTTTAAGTTATCTATGTACCATGTAAGCATCCAAGAAGTCCATATCCGCGGACCCGGCTATTCGAATAGATCATGTTAACCCTGCAGGGGTGTACTTCTTCACACACGCTCTCGCCACTTACCACCATGTACACGTCGTGTATCTCGGCAACCTTCAAGCGGAAGCCTGGCGAGGGAGTCGGCCACGACCTGACTAACCGCACAAGACTCTAGCCCAGGTTTATCGCCTATTCGGTTCCATCCGCAAGGAGATCCGCCGGGTGTCGCCACGGCCCCAAACGATGTGAACAGGGTTCCCAAGCCCACCTCACGGATGGATCTACACTTGGTACACCGTGCCACTTGTGCCTAGTCTGTCCCAAGCCCACCTGGCCGGGTGCCACTTGGTAGACTACTAACACTACCTACAAACACCAGAAACTAGTTGCGACTCCTGGACAGAGATCAAGTCGGTTAATAAGTCGAGAGGGGCACTTAAGCATTCCAATGTGTGGTAGTAGCTAGTCATTGGACAACATACACAGAACTCATTGCTTAAGGACGGTTCCAGTGAGACAACCCACCATGTACTCCTACATGGCCTCTCACCGCTACCTTTACCAAATCGTGTTCACACACTTAACTCTCAGCACCAGAACAACTCATAACACTCCAATTCATTTCCAATGAATCAAACTTGACATAACTCTAAGCAATAGCAGGCATAGCATGGTAGGAACACAACATGGCTCAATCAACTCCTACACATGCTAGTGGGTTTTAACTATTTACTGTGGCAATGACAGGTCATGCAGAGGAATGGGTTCAACTACCGCAAAGACAAAGTAGCAGATGAATCGTTGTTGTCCTAATGCAATAACCGAGAGCAGGAGCGAGAGAGTAGGATTATATCGAATGAACAAGGGGTTTGCTTGCACGATAGATCAACAGAGGAGGCTTCGCTTCATAGACAGTACTGAACGATCTCCTGAGCAGGACCTATCGAGAAGGAACAGTGTCGGCAATCAATACACAAACATATGCAACAATATGATGCATGAACATGGCATGAAGATGTGATGTTGTTTGAGCTAATGCAACTAGTATTCTATCTAGATGAAGTCCATTTGAATCAAGGATTCAAATGCAACTCCAAGTAAGCTCTTTATAAATGCCATTTTTAGTGTTTCACTTATACAGTAGGTATAAGTTGGTTTTTCATGCATGAAACTAGTACAGCTGGATAGATTGCATTTTTCTGATAATTTTTCATATATAAATTATTTCAATCTGAGCTACGGTTGAATTTCTATGAATTTTTGAAGTTTAAATCATTTTCTGGAATTTCCTGATTTATTTTAATTCCAGAAAATAGTTAATTGCGTCAGCACTGCGTCATGCTTGCGTCAGCAGGTCAACGGCGCTGACTGGGTCAAACCTGACGTGTGGGGTCCACACGTCAGTGTCACAGTTAGTTAACAGGGGGGTTATTTCTAATCTAACCTAGATTAGTGGCGCTGGGGCCCACTGTCAGTGTCAGGGGGGGTAATTAGGTGGGGGTTAAGCACTAACTAAACCGCCACGTCAGCGCCCGCCGGAGTTGGCCGGCGGCGACCAAACCGCGCAGGGCGGTGCCACGAACGCGCTCTAAAGCGGCGGAAAAGCGCGGGGACTACCAATCGGCAGCCCGCGCTCGACCGCATCCACCTGGGCATAGGGGAGGTCGCGGGGACGGCGGAGCTCGCCGGAGCAGAGCTCGCGGCGGTGGCCGGAGCTCGGGCTCGAGCGGGCACGCGGCTACAGCGTACGGGGAGGCCACCCGAGGGGCTCTGCGGCACCCTCGTGGCACCAGGAGCACGGTGACGTGCTCGGTTGCGGGCTGCGGTGGCTAGGGCGACGGCGGCGACATGGACGGCGGCGAGAGGCTTCGGCCGTGGTGGGGAGAAGGGGCTACGACAGGTGTACGGCTAAACGGAGAGACGGAACGGGCAGAGCTCACTGCGGTTCCGTGGCGTCTTGGCGAAGCTCGGGAAGCGCTGCAGACGGGCGGGCGGCGACGGAGATCCGCGGCGGTCGGAGGCGAAGACGATGGCGATGGCGGCGCCCGAAGCGTCCGCGCGCCGGCGTCTGCCGAGGAGGCGATCCACAGCGGTGGAGCGCGTGGACACGACGGAGGGACGAGGGGAGGCAGGTGGCAGCAACAGCAGCGGCGGCGGCGGCGGCGTGTCGGGTGCGGGAAAGGGAGAGGTCCAGGGAGGAGGAGAGCGAGAGAGTGGAAGAGGACCGGGCGGTGCGTGGCGCACGTCCGGGCCATCCAGAGCGACGAGGGGGAGGAGGCAGTGCAGGGAGGGAGGTGGCGTGGCGCGGAGGCGGGCGCTGCTGCCGGGCACGCGCCCATTCCTGCCGAGGACGAAGACGACAGAGGAGGGGCCATGGGCTGGGCTGGCGCCTGGGTGTTCTTTGGGCTGCATGTAGGAGGCCTGTAAGTACCTCTTTTTATTTCTGTTTTCTATTTTTCTGACATTTGTTTGGTTTAAATAAAATACTAAACCATTTTATTTACTTATGCCAATTTTTGCAGGAGCTAGTTATATTATTCCAGAGCTCCTTAATAAATGACATAATTTTTGGACATATATTATATATATAACATTTATATATCCAAGGCAAAATAATTACTGGATTAATCCAAATGCCCAAAATAAATACTTATGAGCTCCTAAAAATATTGGTTTGATTTTTATCTCTGTCCAATATTTCCAGAGGGCAACATGAGCATTTTCTTGGACCTTTTTGGAGCAATTTTGGTTTGGGCCATTTTAGAGATGATTCTGAGGGTTTCACCAATCCTCATTTCACATTTAAATGAAATTTCAAACATGATGCACAAATGACTAGCTAGTCTAGGTCATACCAGAACTAGGATGTGACAACTCGCCTCACTTGAAAGAATCTCGCCTCGAGATTCAGGGTCGACGGAAAGAAAGCGGGTACTCAATGAAGACGATCTTCTCGCTCCCAAGTAGCTTCCTCTCGGAATGATGAGACCATCGAACCTTGAGAAACTTGATGTTATGGCGTCGAGTGACACGCTCGCTTGATCAAGAATGCGAACCGGATACTCTCGATATGTGAGGTTATCTTGGAGATCAAGCGTTTAGTGGTCCACTCCACGGATAGGATCCGAGAAGCAACGCCGAGTTGAGAGACGTGGAAGACATCATGAACTCGAGAAAGATGTGGGGTAGTTCCAACTGGTAGGCAACCTCTCCTCGCTTAGCGAGAATGCGAAAAGGACCAATGTAACGAGGAGCCAACTTGCCCTTGATATCAAACGATGGGTACCCTTCAAAGGAGTAACCCAAGGTAAGCTTTGTCGCCAACTTCATAAGTCATATCCTTATGATGACGATCATCTTGGCTCTTTTGACGAGGCTGGGCTGTTTTCAAATTCTCACGAATGATGCGAACTTGCTCTTCGCCTCTGGATCATGTCCGTCCAAAGAATTGTCTTTCACTGGTTTTCACCAGTTCAAAGGTGTTCGACATCTTCGTCCATAGAGAATCTCAAAAGGAGCTTTCTTGAGACTGGATTGATAGCTATTGTTATAAGCAAACTCGGCGAAAGGAAGGCATTTCTCCCAATCCATACCGAATGAGATAACGCAAGCTCTGAGCATGTCTTCGAGAATTTGATTGACCCGTTCCACCTGACCACTTGATTGAGGGTGGAAAGCTGTACTAAAGGAAAGATGGGTTCCCAGGGCAGTTTGGAAACTCTCCCAGAAATGAGAAGTGAAGAGACTACCACGGTCTGAATTGATCTCTAGTGGAACACCATGAAGTGATACTATTCGAGAAATATATAAGTCAGCGAGCTGACTAGCAGTGATACTCTCTCGAACAGGAAGGAAGTGCGCCACTTTGGAGAGACGATCAATGACTACGAAGATAGCATTATTCCCTTTCTTGGTCCTGGGAAAACCGGTGATGAAGTCCATACCCACTCTATCCCATTTCCATTCGGGAATAGCTAAAGGCTGAAGGGTGCCAGCAGGTCTTTGATGCTCTGCCTTAACGCGACGACAAACATCACACTTAGCAATGAACTCAGCGATTTCTCTCTTCATCCTAGTCCACCAGAACCTCTGGCGTAGGTCCTGATACATCTTAGTACTACCGGGATGAATCGTGAGAGGAGATTCATGCGCCTCCTTAAGAATCAATTGTCGCAGATGTTGATTCTTCGGAACCACCAAGCGATTCTCAAAGAAAACGACACCACGATCATCCATAGAGAAACATCCACCAACTCCCTTCTTAATGTTTCTCTTGATGCGGATAACACCCCTATCAAACTTCTGATCAGTAATGATCTGATCCTCGAGAGTAGGTTTCGCCACCAATGTAGAAAGGAATCCGTGAGGAGCAATGTGAAGATTAAGCTTACAGAATTCCTCATGGAGAAGTGGTTGACCTTGCTGCAACATAAGATTGTTGCAGTAGGATTTACGACTTAGCGCATCAGCCATGACATTAGCTTTGCCTGGGGTGTAGGTAATCCCTAGATCATAATCTGAGATCAACTCCAACCAACGTCTTTGCCTAAGGTTCAGATCTGGTTGAGTGAAGATATACTTGAGACTCTGGTGATCGGTGTAGATCTCGCAACGTTTACCAAGAAGGTAATGTCGCCAGGTCTTGAGTGCATAGACTACGGCTGCAAGCTCCAAATCATGTGTAGGATAATTCTCCTCATGTGGATGCAACTGTCGAGATGCATAGGCAATCACATGACGATCCTGCATAAGAATGCAACCTAGTCCCTGTCGTGAGGCATCGCAGTAGATAACAAAGTCTTTAGTGAAACCGTGGCACAAGTATGGGAGCAGAAGTCGACGTCTTTTCGGTTCGAAAACTGTACTCACACTGTGGGGACCACTCAAACTTTTTATCTTTCTTGAGAAGTTCCGTGAGGGGTTTGGCTACTTTGGAGAAGTTTTCAACAAAGCGGCGACAATAGCTGGCTAGACCAAGGAAACTCCTAACTTGTTTAACGGTTTCAGGTGGAGTCCAATCAAGAACGGCCTTAACTCTCCCGAGATTGACAGCAATGCCCTTACCAGAGATTACGTGGCCTAGGTAGGTCACTTCTGGCAACCAGAATTCACACTTGGAGAACTTGGCATAAAGGCGATGCTCTTTGAGTTTTTCTAATACAAGTCTAAGATGTTCGGCATGCTCTTCCTCGTTCTTCGAGTAAATAAGAATATCATCGAGGTAAACCACGACGAACTTATCTAGGTACTCCATGAAGATCGAGTTCATCAAGCGGGAGAAGGTAGCTGGGGCGTTGGTTAGACCGAAGGACATGACGGTGTACTCGTACTGGCCATAACGAGTGACAAAGGCTGTCTTGGGGATGTCCCCGTTTCTAATTTTGATTTGGTGGTAGCCTAACCTCAAATCCATCTTGGAGAAGACTGAGGATCCAGCGAGCTGATCATACAGATCGTTGATCCTGGGGAGCGGATACTTGTTCTTTATCGTGACCAAATTAACGGGACGATAATCTACAACCATCCGGTCCGTACCATCCTTCTTCTTGATGAAGAGGACGGGGCAAGCCCAAGGAGAAGAACTAGGACGGATGAAACCCTTTTGCAAGGACTCATCAAGTTGTTTCTTAAGCTCGGCTAGTTCTAAGGGTGCCATCTTGTAAGGTCTCCTAGAAATTGGAGCAGTTCCTGGGATAAGATCTATGATTTAACTCTACATCTCTCGCTGTGGAATACCGGCAGTTCCTCCGAAAGACATCCGGAAAGTCACGGACTACCGGATATCTTCAAGGTCCGGAAGAGGGCTGGCATTAAGAGAATAGAGTTGGCGCTTTGCAACTCGTGGAGACAAAGGACTATCTTGCCGATGGATGTGTAAGCTGAGCAGACTGGTGTAACAATCAATCTTGGCATGATGAGCTGTCATCCGTCCATACCCAAGATGATGTTAATATCCCAAGACTTGAGGGCTATAAGTGATGCAAGGAATACAAGTCTGTCAACAAGGATTTCGTTACCATGGCTTACACTAGAAGTTTGCCATTTGGATCCCGGAGTTTGAATAAGTAGTGGGAGGGCATATCACAAAATGACATGTCGTGCAAGCGGGCATAGCCTTGTAAATGAAGGAATGAGACGCCCAAGATTTAATGAACCGATCTTTGGATGACAGTTGACAAGGAGTGTACCAAGAACGACATCTGGATCATCATGAGCATCTTTAGCTGAGACGTGATGCACAAGTCCAAGTTCAGGGTGAGCTGACCTGGCACTAATCATCTTGCGTGATGGCTTACCATGGCCAACTGACTTCTCGGGCTGGGATGGAGCAACTCTGGTCTGAGTGCAAATACGGGCAATGTGGCCTGGCTCTCCGCACTTGTAACAAATCTTGGAGGTAGGACGTGGACCCGCATTGGCAGGCGGTCCACCAATAGGCCTGGGTGGAGAATATGACTGAGCTGGGGAAGGCACCACATAGGATGGTCTCGGTGCATATCTGGAAGGAAGAGCGGAGTTCGGAACCCAAATCCGACGCTTCTGAGAACTAGAACCGGAGGAAGATCCCAAATCACGGGTGTGCTTACGAGACTCCTCGTAAGTGAGCTGAGCTGTCTCTGCATTGATGGCTTTGTTCACAAGAGCTTGGAACGTATTGCAAGGGTGCAGGTGGAGATCACGACGCAACTTGGGGTTGAGACCCTTTCGGAACCTAGCCTGCTTCTTGGCGTCCGTGGACACCTCTTCTGAAGCATAGCGGGCGAGGTTCTCAAACTCTCTACTGTAAGCATCAACGGCCATCTTACCCTGGGTGAAACTACAGAACTCTTCTCTCTTGCGATCAATGAGGGCTTCAGGAATGTGACGCCATGAAAAGCCTCAAGTGAAATTTCTCCGTAGGAGTCGACCAGCTGGAAGCATAGCCTCATAGTTACGCCACCAAAGACTAGCAGGACCTTCCAGGTGGTATGCAGCATAGGTGACCTTGTCATCTTCAGCTACGTTCGCAGAACGGAGCTTGTGTGTGATGCTACGAAGCCAATCATCTGCATCGAGTGACTCGATGGAATGATGAAAGGTAGGTGGGTGCAAGCGAATGAAGTCATGAATGGTTACAGACCCTTTGAACCGATGTGCGGTGTTCTCCTCGATACGTGCCAACAAGCGGTTAGACTCATGCTTGTTTCTCTCCATCTCTAACATGAACTCTGTCAACGAAGGCTGGTCGGGAGGATCCTCATCCCTACCATCTCCGTGGTTCTGGCTACGAGCAGCAGAGCTTCGCTTAGCTGATGACATCCTGAGAAACGAAACCAAGGACGGAATCAACATCATCTATAGGCTATAGAATGTAGGATAAGGAAATTAGTAACTCTCGAACTCCTAGGGCAATTCCGGCAGCATAGCGGCAGTAAAATGCTCAAAATGAGACATCCTGCTAAAATGGGGTAGTATCATACTCAACATCACCAGTCAAGGTTCTAAGATCATACTAAACAGGCTACACCGGAAGTACTCGAAACTGGGGTATGACTCTGATCAACCAATCCTAAGGAACTACGGAGTAGTAACACGTGATCCTAATAGACGGAAGATAAAGCCTAGTTCCTTAACCCCGCAGGAAAGATAGGATGACTCAGATCAGAAGGCCATGAGGTATAAGGAGTAAAAAGAGCCTTACGTTCCTTCCCACAATCAATTCCCTTACATAGCTAAAGAATTTCTAGACTCAACTTCGACCAATTTGGCTTGGTAATCCTACAGGCAGCCAGGCTCTGATACCAAAGCTGTCAGGACCCTGACTCAATGCCACATCGATCTAGCATGTAACACTTCATATCTCTTTGCGGCCTCACGCACGGTATCCCCACGGGTGTCGCCTTACCACCGCCGGGACCGTTTATGCCTTTTGGCACACGATATGATAGTGTCGCTAGCATCCATATGATAAGGAGCCCGGCTGACATGGCTAGTCGTAAACCCAAAGTGGCACAAACTTACAGGACAGCATCCATGACCCAAAGATCGAACGTGTCGGTCATCGGCGAAAGTGAATCCAGTGCTGTAGCACTGGGCTAACAGACTCGTGAACTGGCTGTAGCGGCTAACAGACTCCGGTATTCATCGCGTGACATTTCCCGAAGGGGATGGATACAGAACGAAGAAGGACACATGCCGGCCAGCCTAAGTGTTCCGAGCAGAGCAAGCTACGAGGCTCGGTGGAAACACTAGGAGACATTTCCGTAAGAGAGGCTACTAAAGATAAACAACTAGATAGTCGATCCCACACATAGCAATACACATTACACGCACGCATAACATGCAAGTATGTGCTGTACAACATGGCATCACAAAGATAACTCAACAACTCATATAGATAAAGGCTCAAGAGCCATCATGGCATTTATTGCAAACAGGGTCACAAGACCCATCATACGAGCATACAATCAACAAGCGGAAGCATTACAAGTCCAGGTACAGACATCTACAAAAGAAAAAGGTCAAGAGCCCGACTATCTACAACATCCGATCAAGATCGAGCTGAGGTACAAGCTACTTGTCAAGTCCACGGAACACTAGTAAGACCAAGTCTCCGCTGCAAAACATAAATAAAGCACCATGAGTACAAAGGTACTCAAGAAGACTTACATCGATCCTATCATACATGCATTTGTATCAAGAGGGTAATGTGGGGTTTAGTTGCAGCAAGCCAGCTTTGACTCTGTGGCTATCCTGTTCTACGACTACCAGAACTTCTTTGAGGTGCTATGGCGCACACGAGTCCACTAATCACCACTCAATACACTACCATGGATTCATCCCGTCTCCCTACGAGAAGGCCATCCATAGCACTCACACTTGTGTTGAGCATTTTATAGTATCCACTTTAAGTTATCTATGTACCATGTAAGCATCCAAGAAGTCCATATCCATGGACCCGCTATTCAATAGATCATGTTAACCTGCAGGGTGTACTTCTTCACACACGCTCTCGCCACTTACCACCATGTACACGTCGTGTATCTCGGCAACCTTCAAGCGGAAGCCTGGCGAGGGAGTCGGCCACGACCTGACTAACCGCACAAGACTCTAGCCCAGGTTTATCGCCTATTCGGTTCCATCCGCAAGGAGATCCGCCGGGTGTCGCCACGGCCCCAAACGATGTGAACAGGGTTCCCAAGCCCACCTCCGGATGGATCTACGCTTGGTACACCGTGCCACTTGTGCCTAGTCTGTCCCAAGCCCACCTGGCCGGGTGCCACTTGGTAGACTACTAACACTACCTACAAACACCAGAAACTAGTTGCGACTCCTGGACAGAGATCAAGTCGGTTAATAAGTCGAGAGGGGCACTTAAGCATTCCAATGTGTGGTAGTAGCTAGTCATTGGACAACATACACAGAACTCAGTGCTTAAGGACGGTTCCAGTGAGACAACCCACCATGTACTCCTACACGGCCTCTCACCGCTACCTTTACCAAATCGTGTTCACACACTTAACTCTCAGCACCAGAACAACTCATAACACTCCAATTCATTTCCAATGAATCAGACCTGACATAACTCTAAGCAATAGCAGGCGTAGCATGGTAGGAACACAACATGGCTCAATCAACTCCTACACATGCTAGTGGGTTTTAACTATTTACTGTGGCAATGACAGGTCATGCAGAGGAATGGGTTCAACTACCGCAGCACAAAGTAGCAGATGAATCGTTGTTGTCCTAATGCAATAACTGAGAGCAGGAGCGAGAGAGTAGGATTATATCGGAATGAACAAGGGGGTTTGCTTGCCTGATAGATCAACAGAGGAGCACCGCTTCATAGACAGTGTACTGGACGATCTCCGGAGCGGGACCTATCGAGAAGGAACAGTGTCGGCAATCAATACACAAACATATGCAACAATATGATGCATGAACATGGCATGAAGATGTGATGTTGTTTGAGCTAATGCAACTAGTATTCTATCTAGATGAAGTCCATTTGAATCAAGGAGCAACTCCAAGTAAGCTCTTTATAAATGCCATTTTAGTGTTTCACTTATACAGTAGGTATAAGTTGGTTTTTCATGCATGAAACTAGTACAGCTGGATAGATTGCATTTTTCTGATAATTTTTCATATATAAATTATTTCAATCTGAGCTACGGTTGAATTTCTATGAATTTTTGAAGTTTAAATCATTTTCTGGAATTTCCTGATTTATTTTAATTCCAGAAAATAGTTAATTGCGTCAGCACTGCGTCATGCTTGCATCAGCAGGTCAACGGCACTGACTGGGTCAAACCTGACGTGTGGGGTCCACACGTCAGTGTCACGGTTAGTTAACAGGGGGGTTATTTCTAATCTAACCTAGATTAGTGGCGCTGGGGCCCACTGTCAGTGTCAGGGGGGGTAATTAGGTGGGGGTTAAGCACTAACTAAACCGCCACGTCAGCGCCCGCTGGAGTTGGCTGGCGGCGACCAAACCGCTGGCGGTAAGTGCCAGCCGAACGCGCCACACGCTGGCGAAAAAGCGCGGGACTACCAATCGGCAGCCAGCTCGACCGCATCCACACGGGCATAGGGAGGTCGCGGACGGCGGAGCTCGCCGGAGCAGAGCTTCATGGCGGTGGCGGAGCTCGGGCTCGAGCGAGCACGCAGCGTCAGACGGGAGGCCACCCGAGGCTCTGCGGCACCCTCGTGGCACCAGGAGCACGTGGCGTGCTCGGTTGCGGCTGCGGTGGCTAGGGCGACGGCGGCGACATGGACGGCGGCGAGAGGCTTCGCCGTGGTGGGGAGAAGGGCTACGGCAGGCGACGGCTAAACGGAGAGAGGCGAACGGGCAGGAGCTCATCTGCGGTTCCGTGGCGTCTTGGCGAGCTTCGGGAAGCGCTGCAGAGGCGGGCGGCGACGGAGATCTGCGGCGGTCGAGGCGAAGACGATGGCGATGGCGGCGCCCAGCGTCCGCGCCGCGTGCGTGCTCGTCGAGGCGTAGCCCACAGCGGTGGAGCGCGTGGACACGACGGAGGGACGAGGGGGAGGCAGTGGCCGCGGCAACGGCGAGCGGCAGCGACGGCAGCGCGTCGGGTGCGGGGAGAGGGAGAGGTCCAGGGGAGGAGGGAGAGCGAGAGAGAGTGGAAGAGGACCGGGGCGGTGCGTGGCGACGTCCGGGCCATCCAGAGCGACGAGGGGGGGAGGACAGGCAGGCAGGGAGGGAGGTGGCGTGGCGCGGCGGAGCGCGCGCGCGTCGGGCACGCGCCCATTCCCTGTCGAGGACGAAGACGACAGAGGAGGGGCCAGTGGGCTGGGCCGGCGCTGGCTGTTGCTGGGCTGCACAGGTAGGAGGCCCAGGTAAGTACCTCTTTTTATTTCTGTTTTCTATTTTTCTGACATTTGTTTGGTTTAAATAAAATACTAAACCATTTTATTTACTTATGCCAATTTTTGCAGGAGCTAGTTATATTATTCCAGAGCTCCTTAATAAATGACATAATTTTTGGACATATTATATATATATAACATTTATATATCCAAGGCAAAATAATTACTGGATTAATCCAAATGCCCAAAATAAATACTTATGAGCTCCTAAAAATATTGGTTTGATTTTTTATCTCTGTCCAATATTTCCAGAGGGCAACATGAGCATTTTCTTGGACCTTTTTGGAGCAATTTTGGTTTGGGCCATTTTAGAGATGATTCTGAGGGTTTCACCAATCCTCATTTCACATTTAAATGAAATTTCAAACATGATGCACAAATGACTAGCTAGTCTAGGTCATACCAGAACTAGGGATGTGACAATCCCCAAGCTTGAACTTTTGTGTCTCCTTAATTCCTCTCAAATCATGGTTTCTCTTTTTATCAAAAGCTTCATTCACAACAAACTCAACAAGAACTCGTGAGATAGGTTAGTATAAACCAATGCAAAACCTTATCATTTTCTACTGTAACAAATCACTAAACTTATTATTCAACATTGCATACTAAATGCCTCTGCATATTTAATACTCCTATCCTCAAATAGAATCATTAAACAAGCAAACATATGCAAACAATGCAACCATAACAGCAATCTGCCAAAACAGTACAGTCTGTAAAGAATGCAAGAGTCATCATACTTCCCTAACTCCAAAAATTATGAACTAAAATTCCCACTGTAATAAATTTGTCAGAGCTCAATATGCAAAAAGATTCAACATTATACCACTCTCTTACTTTTCTAGGGAATTTTTGCAACAGCGGTAAACTTTCTGTTTTCAAACAGCAACATGTATACTAGCAAAATAAGCATGGCAAAGGCTATCCTTGACTTCTTTATTGAAACTAAAGATGCAAAACATTATTCTAACTAAGATCAAGCAAAAACTAACAAAAGGAAATGACGCACCAAGCAAAACACATATCATGTGGTGAATAAAAATATAGCTCCAAGTAAAGTTACCAATGAACGAAGACGAAAGAGGGGGTGCCTTCCGGGGCATCCCCAAGCTTAGGCTCTTGGTTATCCTTGAATATCTTGGGGTGACATGGGCATCCCCAAGATTAGGCTCTTTGCCACTCCTTATTCCATAGTCCAGCGAATCTTTACCCAAAACTTGAAAACTCCACAACACAAAACTTAACAGAAAACTCGTAAGCTCCGTTAGCGAAAGAAAACAAAAGACCACTTCAAGGTACTGTAATTAACTCATTATAAATTCATATTGGTATAATATCTACTGTATTCCAACTTATCTATGGTTCATACACTCCGACACTACTCATAGATTCATCAAAATAAGCAAACAACACATAGAAAACAGAATCTGTCAAAAACAGAACAGTCTGTAGTAATCTGTATCAAACGTATACTTATCGAAATCCACAAATCCTACCAAATTAGGAAGTCCTACGTAATTCGTGTACCAATTCAGAGCAAAAAGAATCAGATCAAGAGCACGTTTCTGTGAATTAAAAAAACTAAATTACTGGGTGCAAAAGTTTCTGATTTTCAGCAGGATCAACACAACTATCACCGTAAGTGTCGGTGTACTAAGGTAGGGGTACCTCAGTACCCCAACTTGTGCACGGGCAGCCGCAGTTCCCGGCAGCTGGTTTTGCCACATACTTGCCGGAGACCATTCCTTCTCCATATCGAGCCATTCAAGAACAAAGTGTACAAGACAGAGGATAGAAACCCCGGCAAGAGGAGCTTGCCGGGAGGGCCGTTCCAGGCTAGAAGATCACGTCACAAAATACACGCCTCGACGCTGCATGCGTCCCGGCGAAGGCCCGGGGGGCGGCAAGTTGCAGAGCCCGACAAGCCCTCGGGTCCGGCAAGGTCAATACCCCGGCAAGGCACTTGCCGGGGGAGCTGCGCTGTGTGCCCGTGCTCCAGCTCATCGGCCCACGCGTCACCCTGGGGCCTCTCCAGGGACGCGTGGCGGATGGCTGCGCTACCAGAGGGACACGGTGGCATTTCACGGTGACAGATCCATCGCCGTGGCATACGGAGACGCAAGGGCGGGAGCTTTTGGAGCCGACGGTGACGGGCATTTAATGCTCTTGTCCCCCACTGTCAAAGTAGGTAGAAACCACTGTTCGAGCACTGTAGCTCCACTGTTCCCGCACTGTTCCAACTACCACCCTTTTTACGCTTTTACCCCTTTCTCCTACGTTGACACCTGTCGGTGACCCCTTGTGCTATAAAAGGAGGCCCGTGGGCAACGAGGAGGGGGTTCGGATCCTTGGCAACTCTCGTGCTAGGGGTTCGACGGGTTCGGATCCTTGGCAACTCTCGTGCTAGGGGTTCGACGGGTTCGGATCCTTGGCAACTCTCGTGCTAGGGGTTCGACTCGTTCGAGTCCACCACATACTCACTTCGACTCTCGAGCTAGATGAATAGCAACACAAAGCAGCAGAGGAGTTTTATCTCCGGAGAGCTCCGGTTGGGTAAAAGGCCCGCGCCGCGTGCTCGCTCGATCCGCTCTCCGTGCATCCTCCGCCCTCGCATCAAGACGAACGAAAGGGCCTCCCGGCCCCATAGGTGCTCGCGGGCGGCGATCGCCCGTCCGCCCGACATCTCTGGCGCGCCAGGTAGGGGGCGTCGAGGTTGCGCAGACCTGATCCGGCGTCAGCGCGGGCGCGTTCTTCATCAACCTCTCCAACTTCATCAGCAATCGCGCCATGGCCCCGAAGAGGAAGGCTTCGGGGGTTGCAGGCCCGTCTGCGTCCCATCCGCCGCCGCCGGAGCCTACGGCGGGCGGTGGGGACGCCGTCGGAAGGGTGGTCGCCAGCGAGGCCACTCGCGGCGTCACCAGGTCCAAGAACAATACGGATGACCGTGCCTCGGTCTCCATGGGCACGCCAAGAAGAAGGCCAAATCCAGCAGGCGGCTCTAGGCGCCGTCCGGCAGCCGCACCTCCCCGGACTGCTGCGTTGCCATCACGAGCGCGCCCTCGAGCCCCGCCAACTGGCCTGCCGGCCAGCAGGGCAAAGAAAATCTCCAAGCTCCAAACTTTTGAGCTGTACCCCCGGAGAATCCGTATCCTGTATGGCGACATGGTTGCAAGAGGGTAGAGTCTTGGCCCAGTTGTGCCCTTGTTTTGTTTTTGAGCCCGCTCAACAAACACAAGCGCGCTGCAACTGGCCCGGCAAGGTTGCTTGCCGGGGCAACACCGCCAGCGAGCCGCTGATGTTCCGCACTCAGCGAGCGTGTTCGCACTGCCAAGCTCCCCAAAAGCCTAAGGTCGAGGACATACGAAAAGGAAGGATCGGGGGAGGAGTACAGCCTCAACAAATCAACAAGAAAAAAAAAAGAGCTAAGTCGCCCGAGCCTCTGTGCAAGGCATTCTTTAGCTCCATGATTTCTTTTTACGTTATACCCCTCGTACATTCATCCTTATCAACGCGAAACCTGTGCGCTGAGGAACCTACCAGTGGGCAGCCGCACCCTTATCTTGTTTCGAGCACGCTCAACAGTGAGCCGCGACAAGCTTCGCGCCGTTGTTTTCGAGTCTGCTCAACAAGCTAAGTGCGTCGCGACCAGCCGCGGCAAGGTTGCTTGCCGGAGACAACACCGCCAGCGGGCTGCTGATGTTCCGCACTCAGCAAGTGTGTTAGTGCCGCAAGTCTCCCTAGAAGCGTGGGGTAAAGCGCATAAAGAGGCGTAAAAGTCGAGGGCGAACGTGGCGAGCCTTGCCGTCCGATGTCCTTCGATGAGAAACTTGCGTGGAGGAACCAGGTCGTGGTCCAGTTGCGTACTTGTTTTGTTTCCGAGTCCGCTCAACAAACACAAGTGTGCTGCTGCACCCTTATCTTGCTTCCGAGTCCGCTCAGCAAGGTAAGCATCGCAACTGGCCCGGCAAGGTTGCTTGCCGGACGCGACACCGCCAGCGGGCTGTCCCGCGTTCGGCAAGCGTGTTCGCCCCGGCAAGCTTTCCGAAGCGTTGGGTTGAAACATACGAAGGGCAAGGCACGGCATTGCATTGCAGAGTTACACAGAAGAAATTTATGCATATATATATGTATGTTACTGTTGCATACCTACCCCAGCTGTTTTCATGGCTGAAATTGCAGTAACAAGGAGAAACTAGAAGAGCACACTAGCACTTGGGTGTTTGCGGAGCCAGCGTCGCTGGAGGATGCGAGCGCCAAGATTCGTCTCCGACAAGCCAGCGTCGCTGGGGGCTGCGAATGCCAAGATTTCTCCCCGGCAAGCTGGAGTCGCCGGGGGCTGCAAAATCAGATGAGTTTTTACATCCTCGTCATGCATCCTCTCATGGACCGGGAAAGCGGGGTGAGTCTTTGAACAGCGTGTCTTGTGAAAACCCATACGCGGAGGAACTAAGTCGTGGACCAGTTTGCATTTGTTTTGTTTTCAGTCTGCTCAACAAACACAAGTGTGCTGCTGCACCTTATCTTGCTTCCGAGTCCGCTCAGCAAGGTAAGCGTCAGAATCGGCCCGCAAGGTTGCTTGCGGAAGCAACACCGGCCGGGCTGTCCCCTTTTCGGCAAGCGTGTGCGCCCCGGCAAGCCCCCCGAGAGCGTAGAAACATACAAGATGCGAGACAAGTAAAAGACTCAGTCCGGTAAGTTTTCCTCTCTTTTCATTAAAAGCATTCTAACATAATACATGTCCATAGAGGATGAAAAACATGATAGAGAGGATTACAGTTTTCAAATACAGATAAGGCCCGAGGGCTTACAAATTAAAAGATAAGGTGCCCGTGATCCTTCTCCTGTTTCTCTGTTCAGGAGTTCAGGAGGTAGGTCAAGGAGCTCCCGGCAAGGGAGGCTTGCCGGGGAAGGAGACCCCGGCAAGAAGAGCTTGTCGGAGAAGGGCGAAAGGAGCGCCTAGGAGAGCGTGGCGGTGACGCCGCCGTGCCCCCAGGAGCTGCGCAAGGTGACGGGCATGGGGAACCGTCGACGGCGCCAGCGACGAGTCCCTGAAGTCCCCGGAGAGCTACGACTGCCAGAAGACACCAAGAGAACACCCCGGGGGCCGGCCAGGAGCTTGGCGGAGACGGAGGCGTCGGAGGCAGAGCTTGAAGACGGGGTAGTGGGACATCGGCACGCCGACGAGGGCACCTCGCCCTCGTACTCCGATTTAACGGCCTTGCCGCCACTCCCCCTCTTCCTCTTCCGCAGCCTCCCTACGCCAACCGCCAAGAAGACGGCCCCGGAGTTCAGGAGGCGGCGACCCAGCTGTGGGGTCGCGGTGGCGACGAGGCAGCGGTGTCCGACGCCTAGTCGGACCCGCCATCCCCTCGTCGCCGCTGTTGCTCCCCTCCTCGTCCACTCGCCGAGGAGGAGCCTTCGCTATCCGAGGAGCTGTCCACACAGCATCTCGCCCGGGTCCCCATCTCCCCGAAGACCTTGACGGCGAGAAGGTCGCCCTCCATTAATTTAAAATGGAGGGTAAACCCCGCCGTCAAGCTATGGATCCGGGCGAATGTCTTCCACCCTCGGTCGAAGTACATCACGCCGGGGGCTGGGGACACGACACTCACTCGAGTGCCGCTGATCCCGCAGCCCCTCATGCGCAACTCCATCACCTCGGGCGGATCCGGTTCCATCGCGTCCGCGAACGGGGCCGGCAGCCGGAGGCGACGACGAGGCGCCCGGCGCAGCTTGATGAAGAACTCCCAGGGGTCATCTCCGGTGTGGACTGCATCGTGGACAGGGCTCGTCGGAGGAGACGGGGGAGGCGCGTCGCCGCGACCGCCTCTCCCCCGGCCGCCTCGACCTCGCCCTCGACCCCGTCCGCGGCCTCGTCCCCTCCTTCTCCCTCTCGTGGCCGGCTCCGCCGCCGCGGGTGCGGGATGAGGGGAGAAACGCTGCCGGGAGGCGACTCTCGCTGCGACCGTGGAAGAACTAGGGTTTCCTCTTTCCATGGCGGAAGGAGGAACAGAAGACGAAGACGAAGAAAGAAGGAGAAGTGTGAGGCCAATGTGCTCCCCTTCCGCTCCTTTTAAAAGGGCGAGGTGGGGACACGACCGCCCTTCCTGGCCAATCAGGGGGGCGCGAAGGGCAGAGGAGCGGGGCCGGCTCGTCGCCTTCGCCCGTGACGGCTCGGCTTTCCACCGTCGCCGCCCACGATCCCTATGCATGCGGGCCGCGTGGCAAAAAAGGCGGGGCCGAAGCGACGGGTGGAGTGACCCCGGCCTGCACCACGTTCACGGGAGTGGACGCCTTAATAACCGCATACGCCGCCCACGTCTCCCACGACGCCGCAATCGACGCGTGCCTTTACGGGAGGGGCGGCGGCATATGCAGAAGCAGATTCGGCGCACCGTGGGCCGCGCATGCCCGTGCACTGTCTTGGGCCTGGCCCAACAGCGCTCGGCACCGTGTATGGCCCAGGCCCGGGGGCTCCTGTCGGTGTACTAAGGTAGGGGTACCTCAGTACCCCAACTTGTGCACGGGCAGCCGCAGTTCCCGGCAGCTGGTTTCGCCACATACTTGCCGGAGACCATTCCTTCTCCATATCGAGCCATTCAAGAACAAAGTGTACAAGCGAGAGGATAGAAACCCGGCAAGAGGAGCTTGCGGGAGGGCCGTTCGTGCTAGAAGATCACGTCACAAAATACACGCCTCGACGCTGCATGCGTCCCGGCGAAGGCCCGGGGGGCGGCAAGTTGCAGAGCCCGACAAGCCCTCGGGTCCGGCAAGGTCAATACCCCGGCAAGGCACTTGCCGGGGGAGCTGCGCTGTGTGCCCGTGCTCCAGCTCATCGGCCCACGCGTCACCCAGGGCCTCTCCAGGACGCGTGGCGGATGGCTGCGCTACTGAGAGGGACACGGTGGCATTTCACGGTGACAGATCCATCGCCGTGGCATACGGAGACGCAAGGGCGGGAGCTTTTGGAGCCGACGGTGACGGGCATTTAATGCTCTTGTCCCCCACTGTCAAAGTAGGTAGAAACCACTGTTCGAAAATCGTAGCTCCACTGTTCCCGCACTGTTCCAACTACCACCCTTTTTACGCTTTTACCCCTTTCTCCTACGTTGACACCTGTCGGTGACCCCTTGTGCTATAAAAGGAGGCCCGTGGGCAACGAGGAGGGGGTTCGGATCCTTGGCAACTCTCGTGCTAGGGGTTCGACGGGTTCGGATCCTTGGCAACTCTCGTGCTAGGGGTTCGACGGGTTCGGATCCTTGGCAACTCTCGTGCTAGGGGTTCGACTCGTTCGAGTCCACCACATACTCACGCTCGTACTCTCGAGCTAGATGAATAGCAACACAAAGCAGCAGTAGGAGTTTTATCTCTCCGGAGAGCTCCGAAGCTGGGTAAAAAGGCCCCGCGCCGTGTGCTCGCCTCGATCTGCTCTCCGTGCATCCTCCGCCCTCGTACCGCACGAACGAAAGGGGCCTCCCCGGCCCCATAGGTGCTCGCGGCGGCGACCGACCCGGTCCGCCCCGACAGTAAGCTATCCTAAAGGTCTTACTTGGCACTTTATTGAAACAAAAGCTATAAAACATGATTACTACAGTAGCATAATCATGCGAACACACAAAAATAGTAAGGATAAATGTTGGGTTGTCTCCCAACAAGCACTTTTCTTTAATGCCTTTCTAGCTAGGCATGATGATGAGAATGATGCTCACATAAAAGATAAGAATTGAACCATATCGGGAGCATCATGAAGCATATGACTAGCACATTTAAGTCTAACCCACTTCTTATGCATAGGGATTTTTTGAGCAAACAACTTATGGGAACAATAATCAACAAGCATAGGAAGGTAACACAAGCATAGCTTTAAGAATTTAAGCACATAGAGAAGAAACTTGATATTATTGCAATTCCTACAAGTAGATGTTCGTCCCTCATAATAATTTTCAGTATCATCATGAATAAATTCAACAATATAACCAGCACCTAAAGCATTCTTTTCATGATCTACTAGCATAGAAAATTTACTACTCTCCACATAAGCAAAATTTTTCTCATCAATAGTAGTGGGAGCAAACTCAACAAAGTAACTATCATGTGATTGAAAATTAAGATCAAGATGACAAGTTTCATGGTTATCATTATTCTTTAAAGCATACGTGTCATCACAATAATCATCATAGATAGGAGGCATGCTTTCATCATAGTAAATTTGCTCATCAAAGCTTGGGGGACAAAAAATATCATCTTCATCAAACATAGCTTCCCCAAGCTTGTGGCTTTGCATATCATTAGCATCATGGATATTCAAGGAATTCATACTAACAACATTGCAATCATGCTCATCATTCACATATTTCATGCCAAGAATTCTATATAATTCTTCTTCTTGTACTTGAGCACAATTTTCCTTCCCATCATACTCACGAAAGATATTAAAAAGGTGAAGCGTATGAGACAAACTCAATTCCATTTTTTTGTAATTTTCTTTTATAGACTAACTAGTGCTAAAACAAGAAACAAAAAGATTCAATTGCAAGATCTAAAGATATACCTTCAAGCACTCACCTCCCCGGCAACGGCGCCAGAAAAGAGCTTAGTTGACGGGGTGTGAGTGAGTGCCCTTTTACCTAGCCTCCCCGGCAACGGCGCCAGAAAAAAGCTTGATGTCTGCTACACAACCTTCTTCTTGTAGACGTTGTTGGGCCTGCAAGTGCGCAGGTTTGTAGGACAGTAGCAAATTTCCCTCAAGTGGATGACCTAAGGTTTATCAATCCGTGGGAGGCGTAGGATGAAGATGGTCTCTCTCAAACAACCCTGCAACCAAATAGCAAAGAGTCTCTTGTGTCCCCAACACACCCAATACAATGGTAAATTGTGTAGGTGCACTAGTTCGGCGAAGAGATGGTGATACAAGTGCAAAATAGATAGTAGATAAAGCATTTTGTAATCTGAAATAATAAAAAACAGTAAGGTAACAAGTGGTAAAAGTGAGCGTAAACGGTATTGCAATGATAGGAAACAAGGCCTAGGGTTCATACTTTCACTAGTGCAAGTTCTCTGAACAATAATAACATAGATAGATCATATAACAAGCCCTCAACATGCAACAAAGAGTCACTCCAAATCCATTAATAGCGGAGAACAAGCGTAGAGATTATGGTAGGGTACGAAACCACCTCAAAGTTATTCTTTCAGATCAATCTATAAAAGAGTTCATACTAGAATAACACCTTAAGATACAAATCAACCAAAACCCTAATGTCACCTAGATACTCCATTGTCACCTCAGGTATCTGTGGGCATGATTATACGATATGCATCACACAATCTCAGATTCATCCAACCAACATAAAAGTACTTCAAAGAGTGCCCCAAAGTTTCTACCGGAGAGTCAAGAACGTGTGCCAACCCCTACGCATAGGTTCCCAATGTCACGAAACCCGCAAGTTGATCACCAAAACATACATCAAGTGGCATATGATATTGTTGGAAATATGCCCTAGAGGCAATAATAAAAGGATTATTATATTTCAATGTTCATGATAATTGTCTTTTGTTCATGCTATAAATGTATTATCCGGAAATCGTAATACACGTGTGAACACTTAGACCCAATGAGTCCCTAGTGAGCCTCTAGTTGACTAGCTCGTTGTGATCAATAGATAGTCATGGTTTCCTGACTATGGACATTGGATGTCGTTGATAACGGGATCACATCATTAGGAGAATGATGTGATGGACAAGACCCAATCATAAGCATAGCATAAAAGATCGTATAGTTCGTTTGCTAGGAGCTTTGCCAATGTCAAGTATCTATTCCTTCGACCATGAGATCGTGTAACTCCCGGTTACCGTAGGAGTGCCTTTGGTGTATCAAACGTCACAACGAATCGGGTGACTATAAAGGTACATTACGGTATCTCCGAAAGTATCTCATTGGGTTGACACGGATCGAGGCGGGATTTGTCACTCCGTATGACGGAGAGGTATCTCTGGGCCCACTCGGTAATGCATCATCATAATGAGCTCAATGTGACCAAGGTGTTGGCCACGGGATCATGCATTGCGGAACAAGTAAAGTGACTTGCCAGGTAACGAGACTGAACAAGGTATTGGGATACCGACGATCGGGTCTCGGGCAAGTAACGTACCGATTGACAAAGGGAATTGCATACAGGGTTTGATCGAATCCTCGACATCGTGGTTCAACCGATGAAATCATCGAGGAGCATGTGGGAGCCAACATGGATATCCAGACCCCGCTGTTGGTTATTGCCCGAGAATCGTCTCGGTCATGTCTGCGTGTCTCCGAACCCGTAGGGTCTACACTTAAGGTTCGGTGGCGCTAGGGTTTGTAGGAAGTCAAGTATGTGACCACGAATGTTGTTCGAGTCCGGATGAGATCCGGACGTCACGAGGAGTTCGGAAGGGTCCGGAGGTAAAGAATAATATATAGGAAGTGGTGTTTCGCCATCGGGAAAGTTTGGGGTTTCAGTAAATTACTGGGACCACGGAAGGGTCCCGGGGTCCACCGGTGGGGCCACCTATCCGGAGGGCCCCATGGGCCGAGGGGAAGGAACCAGCCCACGGGGGGCTGGTGCGCCCCTAGGCCCACCCTGCGCCTAGGGTTGAAACCCTAGGGGTGGGGCGCCCCCACCGGCTTGGGGGCACTCCACCCCGCCGCCCCTGGAGATTGGATCTCGGGGGCCGCCACTGGGGCCTATATAAAGGGGGAGGAGGGGGCTGCTGTACACAACTCCCAAGGCGCAGCCCTCCCTCCCAACACATCTCCTCCTCCGTAGAGCTCAGTGAAGCCCTGCCGAGATCTTGCTTCTCCACCATCATCACGCCGTCGTCTTTGCCGGTGGAGCTGTCTTCCTCAACCTCTCCTTCCCCTTGCTGGATCAAGAAGGAGGAGACGTCGATCGTCCGTCACGTGTGTTGAACGCGGAGGTGCTGTCCGTTCAGCACTTGGCATCGGTGATCTGAATCACGTTCGAGTACGACTCCATCATCACCTTGCAAGCTTCATGCGCGATCTACAAGTGGTATGTAGATGCAAACTCTCTCCGTTACTCGTTGCTTAGATGAACTCATAGATGGATCTTGGTGAAGCCGTAGGAAAAATTTTAATTTTCTGCAACGTTCCCCAACAAAGTGGCATCATGAGCTAGGTCTATCGTAGTTCTCTAATGCACGAGTAGAACACAAATTTGTTGTGGGCGTTGATCTTGTCATCTTACTTGCCTCTACTAGTCTTTTCTTGCTCAACGGTATTGTGGGATGAAGCGGCCCGGACCAACCTTACACGCATTTACGTGAGACCGGTTCCACCGACTGACATGCACTAGTTGCATAAGGTGGCTGGCGGGTGTCTGTCTCTCCCACTTTAGTTGGAGCGGAATCGATGAACAGGGCCCTTATGAAGGGTAAATAGAAGTTGACAAAATCACGTTGTGGTGATTCGTAGGTAAGAAAACGTTCTTGCTAGAACCCAATCGCAGCCACGTAAAAGATGCAAACAACAACTAGAGGACGTCTAACTTGTTTTTGCAGCGATTGATCATGTGATGTGATATGGCCAGAAGTTGTGATGAATGTTGAATTGTGATGTATGAGATCATGTTCTTGTAATAGGATTCACGACTTGCATGTCGATGAGTATGACAACCGCAGGAGCCATAGGAGTTGTCTTTATTTTTTGTATGACCTGCGTGTCATTGAAGAACGCCATGTAAACTACTTTACTTCATTACTAAACGCGTTAGTCATAGAAGTAGAAGTAGTCGTTGGCGTGACAACTTCATGAAGACACGATGATGGAGATCATGATGATGGAGATCATGGTGTCAAGCGGTGACAAGATGATCATGGAGCCCGAAGATGGAGATCAATGGAGCTTGATGATATTGGCCATATCATGTCACAACTATATAATTGCATGTGATGTTTATTATGTTTATGCATCTTGTTTACTTAGGACGACGGTAGTAAATAAGATGATCCCTTATAAAATTTCAAGAAGTGTTCTCCCTAACGTGCACCGTTGCTACGGTTAAATCGTTTCTAAGCACCATGTGATGATCGGGTGTGATGGATCCTTACGTTCACATACAACGGGTGTAAGACAGTTTTACACAGCGAAAACACTTAGGGTTAACTTGACGAGCCTAGCATGTGCGGACATGGCCTCGAACACGGAGACCGAAGGTCGAACACGAGTCGTATGGAAGATACGATCAACATGAAGATGTTCACCGATGATGACTAGTCCGTCTCACGTGATGATCGGACACGGGCTAGTCGACTCGGATCGTGTAACACTTAGATGACTAGAGGATGTCTAATCTAAGTGGGAGTTCATAATTTTGATTAAGAACTTTATTATCATGAACTTAGTCTAAAACCTTTGCAAATATGTCTTGTAGATCAATGGCCAACGCTAATGTCAACATGAACTTCAACGCGTTCTAGAGAAAACCAAGCTGAAAGATGATGGCAGCAACTATACGGATTGGGTCCGAACCCGAGGATCATCCTCATAGCTGCCAGAAGCAATATGTCCTAGAAGGACCGCTAGGTGCCGCTCCGTCCCGAAGAACCAAGACGTTATGAACGCTTGGCAAACTCGCGCGATGATTACTCCCTCGTTCGGTGCGGCATGCTCTCTGACTTAGAACCGGGCTCCAAAAGCGTTTTGAGCATCACGGAGCATATGAGATGTTCAAGAGCTGAAACTAGTTTTCCAAGCTCATGCCCGGTCGAGAGATATGATGTCTCCGACAAGTTCTACAGATTGTAAGATGGAGGAGAACAGTTACACGTCGGTGAACACATCCTCAAGATGTGCGGGTTGCACGCTCAGATGACCCAGTTGAACATTAACCTCCCAGATGAGGCGGTCATTGTGAGAATCCTCCGATCGCTCCCACCAAGCTACAAGAGCTTTGTGATGAACTACAACATGCGGGGATGGTAAAGACCATTCTGAAGTGTTCTCAATCTGAAGTCAGCAGAGGCTGAAATCAAGAAAGAACATCAAGTGTTGATGGTCAATAAGACCACTAAGTTCAAGAAGGGCAAGGGTAAGAAGAACTTCAAGAAGGACGGCAAGGATGTTGCGCGCCCGTAAGCCGATTCTTGGGAAGAAGTCAAAGAATGGACCCAAGCACGAGACCGAGTGCTTTTATTGCAAGGAAAGGGCATCGAAGCGAACTGCCCCAAATACTTAGCGGATAAGAAGGCCGGCAACACCAAAGGTATATTTGATATACATGTAATTGATGTGTACCTTACCGATTACTCGTAGTAACTCCCGGTATTTGATACGGTGCCGTTGCTCACATATGTAACTCACAAGCAGAGCTGCGGAATAAACGGAGATCGGCGAAGGGCGAGGTGACGATCGCGTCGGGAATGGTTCCGTGGTCGATGTGATCGCCGTCACGCACGCTGCCTCTACATTTACCTACGGATTAGTTTTAAACCTCAATAATTGTTATTTAGTGCCAAGTTTGAGCATGAACATTGTATCTGGATCTCGTTTGATACGAGATGGCTACTCATTTAAGTCCGAGAATAATGGTTGTTCGATTTATATGAGAGATATGTTTTATGGTCATGCTCCGATGGTCAATGGTTTATTCTTAATGAATCTCGGCGTAATATTACACATGTTCATAGTGTGGATGCAAAAGATGTAAAGTTGATAACGATAGTCCCACATACTTGTGGCATTGCCGCCTTGGTCACATTGGTGTCAAGCGCATGAAGAAGCTCCATGCTGATGGACTTTTAGAGTCTCTTGATTATGAATCGTTTGACACATGCGAACCTTGCCTCTTAGGCAAAATGACCAAGACTCCGTTCTCCGGAACAATGGAGCGAGCAACCAACTTGTTGGAAATCATACATACCGATGTGTGCGGTCCAATGAGTGTTGAGGCTCGCGGAGGATATCGTTATGTTCTCACTCTCACTGATGACTTAAGTAGATATGGGTATGTCTACTTAATGAAACACAAGTCTGAGACCTTTGAAAAGTTCAAGGAATTTCAGAGTGAGGTGGAGAATCAACGTGATGAGAAAGATAAAGTTCCTACGATCGGATCGTGGAGGAGAATATTTAAGTCACGAATTTGGCACACACTTAAGAAAATGTGGAATCGTTTCACAACTCACGCCGCTGGAACACCTCAAATAAGCGGTGTGTCCGAACGTCAGAATCGCACTCTATTGGATATGGTGCGGTCTATGATGTCTCTTACCGATTTACCGCTATCATTTTGGGGATCGCTCTAGAGACAGCTACATTCACTTTAAATAGGGCACCGTCTAAATCCGTTGAGGCGACACCGTATGAATTATGGTTTGGGAAGAAACCTAAGCTATCGTTTCTAAAAGTTTGGGGATGCGATGCTTATGTCAAGAAACTTCAACCTGAAAAGCTCGAACCCAAGTCGGAAAAATGCGTATTCATAGGATACCCTAAGGAAAGCTGTCGGGTATACCTTCTACTTAAGATCGAAGGCAAGATCTTTGTTGCTAAGAACGGATGCTTTCTAGAGAAAGAGTTTCTCTCGAAAGAAGTAAGTGGGAGGAAAGTAGAACTCGATGAAGTACTACCTCTCGAGCGGGAAAGTGGTGCAGCGCAGAAACCGTTCTGTGATGCCCACACCAAGCCAAGAGGAAAACGTTGATGATGATCAAGGTACTTCGGATCAAGTTACTCTTGAACTCGAAGGTCCACGAGGACACGTTCCGCACTGTGAGTGGTACGGCAACCCTGTCATGGAAATCATGTTGTTGGACAACAATGAACCTTGAACTATGAAGAAGCAATGGCGGGCCGGATTCCAACAAATGGCTTGAGGCCATGAAATCCGAGATAGAATCCATGTATGAAAACAAAGTATGGAGTTTGACAGACTTGCCGGTGATCGGCGGCGATAGAAAATAAATGGATTTTTAAGAAGAAGACGGACGCGGATGGTAATGTTACCATCTATAAAGCTCGACTTGTCGCTAAGGGTTATCGACAAGTTCAAGGGATTGACTTCTGACGAGACATTCTCTCCGTGGCGAAGCTTAAGTCCGTCCGAATCATGTTAGCAATTGCCGCATACTATGATTATGAGATATGGCGGATGGACGCGTCAAAACGGCATTCCTTAACGGGCATCTTAAGGAAGAGCTGTATATGATGCAGCCGGAAGGTTTTGTCGATCCTCGAGCGCTAACAAAGTATGCAAGCTCCAGCGATCCATTTATGGACTGGTGCAAGCATCTCGGAGTTGGAACATTCGCTTTGATGAGATGATCAAAGCGTTTGGGTTTATCTTGAGACTTATGGAGAAGCCTGCGTTTACAAGAAAGTGAGTGGGAGCTCCGTAGCATTTCTCTGTTATATGTAGATGACATACTCTTGATGGGAAATGATCGACACTCTGGACAACATTAAGGCCTATTTGAACAAGTGTTTTCAATGAAGGACCTTGGAAAAGCTGCTTATATATTAGGCATTAAGATCTATAGAGATAGATCGAGGCGCCTCATAGGTCTTTCACAAAGCACATACCTTGATAAGATTTTGAAGAGGTTCAAAATGGATCAGTCCAAGAAGGGTTCTTGCCTATGTTGCAAGGTGTGAAACTGAGCTCAGCTCGATCACCGACCACGACAAAAGATAAAGAAGAGATGAGTGTCATCCCTATGCTTCAGCCATAGGATCTATTATGTATGCCATGCTGTGTACGAGACCGATGTAAACCTTGCCGTAAGTTTGGTTGCAAGATACCAAAGTAACCCCGCAAGGAACCTTTGGACAGCGGTCAAGAATATCTGAAGTACCGAAAAGGACAAAGGACATGTTTCTCGTTTATGGAGGAGACGAAGAGCTCGTCAGAAGGGTTACGTCGGCGCTAGCCGACTCAGATCTGGATGACTCTAAGTCACAAACCGGATCGTGTATATGTTGAATGGTGGAGCGATGGCTGGTGCATTTGCAAGCGAGCGTCGTGGCGGGATCTACGTGTGAAGCGGAGTACATGGCAGCCTCGAGGCAGCACATGAAGCGATTTGGATGAAGGAGTTCATCACCGACCTAGGAGTCATACCCAACGCGTCGGGGCCGATCAAACTCTTTCGTGACAACTGCTGGAGCTATTGCCCTTGCCAAGGAGCCCAGGTTTCACAAGAAGACAAGGCACATCAAGCGTCGTTTCAACTCCATCCGCGAAAATATTCAAGATGGAGACATAGAGATTTGCAAAGTGCACACGGATCTGAATGTCGCAGATCCGTTGACTAAACCTCTCTCACGTGCAAAACATGATCAACACCAGAACTCTATGGGTGTTCGATTCATCACAATGTAACTAGATTGGTGACTCTAGTGCAAGTGGGAGACTGTTGGAAATATGCCCTAGAGGCAATAATAAAAGGATTATTATATTTCAATGTTCATGATAATTGTCTTTTGTTCATGCTATAAATGTATTATCCGGAAATCGTAATACACGTGTGAACACTTAGACCCAATGAGTCCCTAGTGAGCCTCTAGTTGACTAGCTCGTTGTGATCAATAGATAGTCATGGTTTCCTGACTATGGACATTGGATGTCATTGATAACGGGATCACATCATTAGGAGAATGATGTGATGGACAAGACCCAATCATAAGCATAGCATAAAAGATCGTATAGTTCGTTTGCTAGAGCTTTGCCAATGTCAAGTATCTATTCCTTCGACCATGAGATCGTGTAACTCCGGTTACCGTAGGAGTGCCTTGGGTGTATCAAAGCGTCACAACGAATCGGGTGACTATAAAGGTACATTACGGTATCTCCGAAAGTATCTCATTGGGTTGACACGGATCGAGGATGGGATTTGTCACTCCGTATGACGGAGAGGTATCTCTGGGCCCACTCGGTAATGCATCATCATAATGAGCTCAATGTGACCAAGGTGTTGGCCACGGGATCATGCATTCGGAACGAGTAAAGTGACTTGCCGTGTAACGAGACTGAACAAGGTATTGGGATACCGACGATCGGGTCTCGGGCAAATAACGCACCGATTGACAAAGGAATTGCATACTGAGGTTTGATCAATCCTCGACATCGTGGTTCAACCGATGAAATCATCGAGGAGCATGTAGGAGCCAACATGGATATCGGACCCGCTGTTGGTTATTGCCCGAGAGTCGTCTCGGTCATGTCTGCGTGTCTCCCGACCCGTAGGGTCTACACATAAGGTTCGGTGGACGCTAGGGTTTGTAGGAAGTCAAGTATGTGACCACGAATGTTGTTGAGTCCGGATGAGATCCCGGACGTCACGAGGAGTTCGGAAGGGTCCGGAGGTAAAGAATAATATATAGGAAGTGGTGTTTCGCCATCGGGAAAGTTTGGGGTTTCAGGTAAAATCTGGGACCACGGAAGGGTCCCGGGTCCACCGGTGGGGCCACCTATCCGGAGGGCCCCATGGGCGAAGGGGAAGGAACCAGCCCACAGGGGCTGGTGCGCCCCTAGGCCCACCCCGCGCCTAGGGTTGAAACCCTAGGGGTGGGGCGCCCACTGGCTTGGGGGCACTCCACCCCTTGGCCGCCGCCCCTGGAGATTGGATCTCAGGGGCCGCCACAGGGGCCTATATAAAGGGGGAGGGAGGGGCTGCTGTACACAACTCCCAGGCGCAGCCCTCCCTCCCAACACATCTCCTCCTCCGTGAGAGCTCGTGAAGCCCTATCGAGATCTTGCTTCTCCACCATCATCACGCCGTCGTCTTTGCCGGTGGAGCTGTCTTCCTCAACCTCTCCTTCCCCTTGCTGGATCAAGAAGGAGGAGACGTCGATCGTCCCGTACGTGTGTTGAACGCGGAGGTGCTGTCCGTTCAGCACTTGGCATCGGTGATCTGAATCACGTTCGAGTACGACTCCATCATCACCTTGCAAGATTCCACGCGCGATCTACAAGTGGTATGTAGATGCAAACTCTCTCCCGTTACTCGTTGCTTAGATGAACTCATAGATGGATCTTGGTGAAGCCGTAGGAAAAATTTTAATTTTCTACAACGTTCCCCAACAGATATCCCATTGTCACCACAGATAATCACGGCAAGACATACATCAAGTGTTCTCATAAAGACTCAATCCGATAAGATAACTTCAAAGGGGAAACTCAATTCATCACAAGAGAGTAGAGGGGGAGAAACATCATAAGATCCAACCACAATAGCAAAAGATACATCAAGGGGATAGAGGAACATCAGAGAGAGAGAGAGAGAGAGAGAGAGAGAGAGAGAGAGAGAGAGAGAGAGAGAGAGAGAGAGATTAAACACATAGCTACTGGTACATACCCTTAGCCCCGAAGGTGAACTACTCCCTCCTCGTCATGGATAGCGCCGGGATGATGAAGATGGCCACCGGTGATGGGACCCCCCTCCGACAGGGTGCCGGAATGGGCTCCCGAGAGGTTTTTGGTGGCTACAGAGGCTTGCGGCGGCGGAACTCCCGATCTATCTTCTGTTCTGGAAGTTTTAGGGTACAAGTGTATATATGGGTGCAGGAGGTACGTCGGAGGAGCTACGAGGGCCCCATGAGGCAAGGGGCGCGCCCGGGGGGGCGCCCCCACCATCGTGGGCAGCCCGTATCTCCCCTAACGTGCACTCCAAGTTCCCTAGGTTGCTTTCCTTCCAAAAATAACTTCTCCAGTTGATTCCGTTCCATTTTGACTCCGTCTGATATTCCTTTTCCTCGAAACACTGAAATAGGAATAAAACAGCAAATCTGGGCTGGGCCTCCGGTTAATAGATTAGTCCCAAAAATAATATAAAAGTGGATAATAAAGCCCAATATTGCCTAAAATAGTAGATAAAGTAGCATGGAGCAATCAAAAATTATAGATACGTTGGAGACGTATCAATGTCCTCTGCCTTATTGTTGGCGGGGCGGGGCCTCGGCGGAGCCGGCGGTGTCCTTTGCCTCATTGTTGGCGCCGCGGGGCCTCGGCGGAGCCGGCGGTGTCCTCTTCCTCGTTGTTGGCGTCATGGGGCATTGGCGGAGCAGGGCGTCGTCGACGCCAGCGGAGCGGGGACTCATCGGAGCTGGCGGTGTCGTCTGCCTCGTTGTTGGCGCCACGGGGTGTCGGCGGAGCAGGGCGTCGTCGATGCTAGCGGAGCGGGGAATCGTCGGAGCCGGCATTGTCCTCTGCCTCGTCCTCGGTCTCGCCAAACAGCGCCTCGCCCGCTTCATCGCCCTCTTTGCTAGCTTCTTTGTAGGCAGCCGTAGCCTCCGCCACCCGCATGCGGTACCGCTTGGCGCTTCGGCGGCCCTTGCGAAGCGGAAGCGATATGAGTCGGCGGCGCCTCTGCTCCGCCCGCTCGCGGCGATCTGCTCCTCCGCCTGCAGGTGCTCCTGGAGGAGATGGTGGTTGTAGGCGGCGTCGGCGTGCGCCTCCCGGAACTGCTCCTCACGCATCTGCCTCACCCTGTCTATATATTGGGCACGGGCCACACTGATGGTCATGGTGCAATGCACCGGCGAGGATGGCACGGAGGAGGGGTTGGCGTCCGATTGTCGACTACCATGTTCTCCATTGGGACGTCGTCGTCCTCCGGCTGCCTGTCGGCCAGCCGGTCGGCAGCAATGGCTGCTATCTCCTTGTGGTCCGTCATCCGCCCGTCCTGAAGAGCGTTGTAGCGCGAGGAAGCCATGGTGGGCAGTAGTGGTGTGGACAGGAGAAAGGCAACGGATGCGGATGACTGCGGCTATGGCGGGGCAGCAGTTTATATAGCAATGGTGGGCGGGCGGAGGGACGGACGTGTGATGCCGGAGTAGCCGCCTCGGCAACCGCGTATCATTAATGTGTGCGGCAGATGGACAGACGGACGGCACTTGTGTCGTTTGAAGGCGGAGCAATCGCCTGCACCGGGAAGCGGGCGGCCGGCCGGCTTTTTGAGCGGAAAGTGCTGTGTGGCGAGAGATCACTTTACTTGGATAGGATGACAATGGGGACCCACTAGGTCCATAGCCTCACGCACATAAGTGCCTCCTTATTTTATATATATATATATATATATATATATATAATTTATTTTGCTTCCTCCTGGTTTCCTGACATCACGGTCCCACACCATTGTCTACCTATGTACTCCCTCCTTTCCGGTTTATAGGGCTTATCTCAAAATTTTAGTTTTTCCATTTCCTAAGGCTCAATTTGGTTGTTTTCCATCACATGTTCAGATTCCAAGGTGCATTAAATCATTGCATGCAAGTATTAAGAGAAAATTGACCAATGCATGTACTTTATGCATGCATGCATTGCAATTAATGCATTGATAAACATAATTTTTTGAGGATAACAAGAGCATTAATTAGGTGCTTTTGCAAAACTAGAAAAAGTATTCCACCACTCGCCATCTACCTTGATTGATGAGATTTTTGAATTGAGTATTATAAACCGGAAAGGAGGGAGTAGTCAATAAATGACAGAATTGCACAAGAAGCGGCCGACAGCTAGGACCAAGCAGCTCGAGCAGTATTTGTGTTTTTGAGGTGTGAGCGATATTAATTTTTCTCCTCTGAACAACAACAAAAACATCACTGCAGGTATTAACTGGGCGGGTTGTGGCCGTCAAGCCCAGGCCAGATATCCAACCCAGATATTAATTTTTTTCAAGCTGAAAATGGCTAGCCCAGCTATACTTTTTTTAGGAATACCCAGGCAAGGTCAAGTTGTTATTCTCCGCCCCGCTGGGCTGCAAATCTTTCCTAGGAGGGATGCATTAGGCTTAACAAGAAAATGGGCTTTAAGAAATAGTAAATGGGATGTAATTATAAAAATTAGGTAGTAACTATAAAAAAATGCACCAAACAGTGATTACTTTATAAAGTATTATTTTTGGAATATTGAAAATTTTAATTCCATTAATTGTTGCGAGCGAAATGTTTCGTTGGATTTTTACGCAATATAAATTTATATTGACATTGTATTTAATCTCACTAAAATTTCGGGATAAAAATATTCGGATCCCATTGAAATGTGGGAAATTTTATTGAATTCTGTTTTGGATGGTTGGTTGAAATGGTCTGTACTTTTAACAAACTGTAAATGGGATGTAGTAAATTCCATTAGAATTCAAAAATGGGCTACACATTCTTACAAATCTCAAATGGGCTATAAGTTCTCTGCCACACACTTCTGGCCTTACTAAGTTGACCATCCCCTAAAAAAACAGAGTTGACGGGTATGCAAGGTTTTGTCAACTTATAGTCAACACACGGTTCTAGCAGCAGTGGCCGTTGGATGTCCATCCAACGGATGCCGTGCTTCTTCTTCAATCTCGGATATTCTAGCTTCACCCACCCAAAAAATGATTCATCCCCCTGACATCTGGGGCGCACCGTTTCGGAAGCTGACCTGTGGGCCTACTAAGTTGACGTACCAAGGGCTTTGTCAACTTAGTCAATATAAACGATTCTAGCTGCAGTGACCATACGATGTCCATTCAACGGCCGTCGTGCTTCTTCAACCTCTGGTCTTCTTGCTCCAGCCGCCAAAAGTAGCGCCGGTCGTGCCGCCTGCTACTGCCTCCCGTGGCCGGCTGTGCTGCCACGGAGGCCTCACCGCCCCTACCACTCCCATCGTTGGCCAGGCCATACCTCCACTCACCCACTAACCCACACCCCCTGTTATTCTACGGGGACGGCAGCGCAGCCGAACCAGTGAACCCTTGTACTCCTCTCCGCGTGTGCATCCACTGTCGCGTCTTCCCCGGCTCCGCGTCGTCCCCTTCCTAGGCCAAGCCGTGGTGCTCTCGGTGCGGCGTATTAACGTGGTCAAGGAACGACTTCCATCGAACATGGACTGTACGTGGAGAGGCTGACAGCTGGGTCCACGGCAGCCGCAGGGAAGTGCCTCCTTATTACGCGCAAAATAATTATTCCTCCACCTGACAGCGGGGACCCACCGGACGGGCCACCATATTTCGCGAAAAAATGATTCGCCCCCTGACTGCTGGGACCCACGAGCTACATCTTCGCACGCAAGGAAGTGCGTCCGAAAAAAAACTGATTCGCCCTCCTGACTGCTGGGACCCACCAGCTACATCTTCGTACGCAAGGAAGTGCGTCCGAAAAAAACGATTCGCCCCTCGACTGCTGGGACCCACCAGCTACACCTTCAAGACGCAAGGAAGTGCGTCCGCAAAAAAAGCGATTAGCCCCGACTCACGGGACCCGGTAGGTACACCTTCGCACGCAAGGAAGTGCGTCCGGACAAAAAAAATGATTCGCCCCGACTCACGGGACCCAGCAGCTACACCTTCGCACGCAAGGAAGTGCGTCCGGGCAAAAAGAAAACGATTCGCCCCCCTGCTGCTGGGACCCACCAGCTACATCTTCGCAGACAAGGGAGTGCGGCGGTCGGGACCCACGGTCGGCGTATGTAGCGTTGTCATCTGATCGTGACGAATGCGTACGCATCTTGGTCGATGTAGAAGCGCGCCGCGTGTAAGTAGTAGAGCGCGCGACGTAGCATGTACACGCACGTCAGCGGCGAGGTGCAAGAAAGAAAATACGGTCACGTATGTGTCCATCTGGCGGGTCTCGAGCGCCTAGTCGCGCATACCGCAAAAGCGGAGAAGCGGACCTCCTACGTTCAAGCGGGGTCATGTTGATCGGAAGGGGTGTGGCGTGCCGCAAAAGCGGAGAAAAGCGGACCTCCTACGATCAAGCGGGGTCCTGTTGATCGGGAGGGTGTGGCGTGCCATAAAGCGGATTTAAACGGACCTCCTACGGTCGAAGCGGGGTCTGTTAATTGGGAGGGTGTGGCGTACCGCAAAACGGATGAAACGGACTTGTGTTGGAGCGCTACGGTCGAAACGGGGGGGAGGGGTGTGGCGTACCGTAAAACGGGACTCCACGGGATACTGTTCATCTCCACCGTCGACCTCCTCCAGCCTCCATGGGCTACCGTCGACCTCCTCGAGCCTCCACGGGTTCCTGTTCATCCTGTTGGGGAACGTAGTAATTTCAAAAAAATTCCTACGCACACGCAAGATCATGGTGATGGCATAGCAACGAGAGGGGAGAGTATTGTCCACGTACCCTCATAGACCATAAGCGGAAGTGTTATGACAACGCGGTTGATGTAGTCGTACGTCTTCACGATCCGACCGATCCAAGTACCGAACGTACGGGACCTCCGAGTTCAGCACACGTTCAGCTCGATGACGATCCCCGGACTCCGATCCAGCAAAGTGTCGGGGATAAGTTCCGTCAGCACGATGGCGTGGTGACGATGATGATGTTCTACCGGCGCAGGGCTTCGCCTAAACTCCACGACGATATGACCGAGGTGGAATATGGTGGAGGGGGGCACCGCACACGGCTAAGGAACGATCTTGAAGATCAACTTGTGTGTCATGGGGTGCCCCCCTGCCCCTATAAATAAAGGAGCAAGGGGGAGGGGTGGCCGGCCAAGGGAGGGCGCGCCAGGGAGGAGTGCTACTCCCACCGGGAGTAGGACTCCCTCCTTTCCTAGTCCAACTAGGAGAGGGGAAGGAAGGGAAGGAAAAGGAGAAGGAAGGAGAGGGAGGAAGAGTAGGAAAGGGGGGCTGGCCCCCTAGTCCAATTCGGTTTGGGCTAGGGGGGGTCGCGCGCCCTGCCTCCTCTCTTCCACCACTTGGCCCATGAGGCCCATTGCTTCTTCCTCGTATTCCCGTAACTCCCCGGTACCCCCGAAAATACCCGAATCACTCGGAACCTTTCCGAACTCCGAATATAGTCGTCCAATATATCGATCTTTACGTCTCGACCATTTCGAGACTCCTCGTCATGTCCCCGATCTCATCCGGGACTCCGACGCCTTCGGTACATCAAAACTCATAAACTCATAATATAAGCATCGCATCGAAACCTTAAGCGTGCGGACCTTACGGGTTCAAGAACTATGTAGACATGACCTAGAACTATTCTCGGTCAATAACCAATAGCGGAACCTGGATGCCCGTATTGGTTCCTACATATTCTCGAAGATCTTTATCGGTCAAACCGCATAACAACATCGTTGTTCCTTTGTCATTGGTATGTTACTTGCCCGAGATTCGATCATCGGTATCAATACCTAGTTCAATCTCGTTCTTGGCAAGTCTCTTTACTCGTTACGTAATGCATCATCCATAACTAACTCATTAGTCACATTGCTTGCAAGGCTTATAGTGATGTGCATTACCGAGAGGGCCAGAGATACCTCTCCGACAATCGGAGTGACAAAACCTAATCTCGAAATATGCCAACCCAACATGTACCTTCGGAGACACCTGTAGTACTCCTTTATAATCACCCGCCACGTTGTGACGTTTGGTAGCACCAAAGTGTTCCTCCGTAAGCGGAGTTGCATAATCTCATAGTTACGAGGAACATGTATAAGTCATGAAGAAAGTAATAGCAACATACTAAACGATCAAGTGCTAAGCTAACGGAATGGGTCAAGTCAATCACATCATTCTCCTAATGATGTGATCACGTTAATAAAATGACAACTCATGTCTATGGCTAGAAACTTAACCATCTTTGATTCACACATGTATTATGTTTTCAGTTAATACAATTATAGCATGAATAATAAACATTTATCATGAAATAAGGAAATAAATAATAACTTTATTATTGCCTCTAGGGCATATTTCCTTCAGTCTCCCACTTGCACTAGAGTCAATAATCTAGTTCACATCGCCATGTGATTCAACACCAATATTCATATCTGTATATGATTAACACCCATAGTTCACATTGTCATGTGACCAACACCCAAAGGGTTTACTAGAGTCAATAATCTAGTTCACATCGCTATGTGATTAACACCCAAAGAGTACTAAGGTGTGATCATGTTTTACTCGTGAGAGAAGCTTAGTTAACGGGTCTGTCACATTCAGAGCCGTATGTATCTTGCAAATATTCTATGTCCACAATGCTCTGCATGGAGCTACTCTTGCTAATTGCTCCCACTTTCAATATGTATCCAGATTGAGACTTAGAGTCATCTGGATCAGTGTAAAAGTTTGTACCGATGTAACTTTTACAACGAACTCTTTTATCATCTCCATAATCGAGAAGCATCTCCTTAGTCCTTACTAAGGATATTCTTGACTGCTGTCCAGTGATCTACTATTAGATCAAAATTGTATTCCTTTGCCAAACTCAGAGCAAGGTATACAATATGTGCAGTTCACTGACATAGCATACTTTATAGAACCTATGACTGAGGCATAGGGAATGACTTTTCATTCTATTTTCTGCCATGGTCGGGTCTTGAGTCTTACTCAATTTGACACCTTGCAACACAGGCAAGAACTCCTTCTTTGACTGTTCCATTTTGAACTATTTCAAAAATTTATCAAGGTATGTATTCATTGAAAAATCTTATCAAGCGTCTTGATCTATCTATATAGATCTTGATGCTCAATGTCTAAGCAGCTTCACCGAGGTCTTTCTTTGAAAAACTCTTATTCAAGTATCCTTTCATGCTTTGCAGAATAATTCTACATTATTTCCGATCAACAATATGTCATTCACATATACTTATCAGAAATGCTGTAGTGCTCCCACTCACTTTCTTGTAAATACAGGCTTCACCGCAAGTCTGTATAAAACAATATGCTTTGATAAACTTATCAAAGCGTATATTCCAACTCCGAGATGCTTCCACCAGTCCATAGATGGATTGCTGGAGCTTGCATATTTTGTTAGCACCTTTAGGATTGACAAAACCTTCTGGTTGCATCATATACAACTCTTCTTTAAGAAAACCATTAAGGAATGCAGTTTTGACATCCATTTGCCAGATTTCATAAATTGTGGCAATTGCTAACATGATTCGGACAGACTTAAGCATCGCTACAGTTTGAGAAAATCTCATTGTAGTCAACACCTTGAACTTGTCAAAAACCCTTTTGCGACAAGTCGAGCTTTGTAGATAGTAACACTACTATAAACGTTCGTCTTCCTCTTGAAGATCCATTTATTTTCTATGGTTTGCCGATCATCGGGCAAGTCCACCAAAGTCCACACTTTGTTCTCATACATGGATCCTATCTCAAATTTCATGGCCTCCAGCCATTTTGCGGAATCTGGGCTCATCATCGCTTCCTCATGGTTCGTAGGTTTATCATGGTCTAGTAACATGACTTTCAGAACAGGATTACCATACCACTCTGGTGCGGACCGTACTCTGGAAGACCTACGAGGTTCTGTAGTAACTTGATCTGAAGTTTCATGATCATCATCATTAGCTTCCTCACTAATTGGTGTAGGAATAACTGGAACTGATTTCTGTGATGAACTACTTTCCAATTCAGGAGAAGGTACAATTACCTTATCAAGCTCTACTTTCCTCCCACTCACTTCTTTCGAGAGAAACTCCTTCTCTAGAAAGGATCCATTTTTAGCAACGAATATCTTGCCTTTGGATCTGTGATAGAAGGTGTGCCCAACAGTTTCCTTTGGGTATTCTATGAAGACGCACTTCTCCGATTTGGGTTTGAGCTTATCAGGATGAAACTTTTTCACATAAGCATCGCAACCCCAAACTTTAAGAAACGACAACTTGGGTTTCTTGCCAAACCACAGTTCATAAGGTGTCATCTCAACGGATTTAGATGGTGCCCTATTTAACGTGAATGCAGCTGTCTCTAATGCATAACCCCAAAACGATATTGGTAAATCGGCAAGAGACATCATTGATCGCACCATATCAAATAAAGTGCAGTTACGACGTTCGGACACACCATAACGTTGTGGTGTTCCAGGTGGCGTGAGCTGTGAAACTATTCCTCATTGTTTTAATTGAAGACCAAACTCATAACTCAAATATTCGTCTCCGCGATCAAATCGCAGAAACTTTATTTTCTTGTTACGATGATTTTTCCAGTTCACTCTGAAATTCTTTGAACCTTTCAACTATTTCAGACTTATGTTTCATCAAGTAGATATACCCATATCTGCTCAAATCATCTTGTGAAGGTTAGAAAATAACGATACTTGCCACGAGCATCAACACTCATTGGATTGCATACATCGGTATGTATTATTTCCAATAAGTCAGTAGCTTGTTCCATTGTTCTAGAGAACAGAGTTTTAGTCATCTTGCCCAAAAGGCACGGTTCCCAAGCATCAAGTGATTCATAACCAAGTGATTCCGAAAATCCATCTTTATGGAGTTTCTTCATGCGCTTTACACCGATATGACCCAAATGGCTGTGTCACAAGTAAGTTGCACTATCATTATTAACTTTGCATCTTTTGGCATCAATATTATGAATATGTGTATCACTACGATCGAGATCCAATAAACTACTTTCATTGGGTGTATGACCATTGAAGGTTTTATTCATGTAAATAGAACAACAATTATTCTCTGACTTTAAATGAATAACCGTATTGCAATAAACATGATCAAATCATATTTATGCTCAACACAAACGCCAAATAACATTTATTTAGGTTTAACACTAATCCTGAAAGTATAGGGAGTGTGCGATGATGATCATATCAATCTTGGAACTACTTCCAACACTCATCGTCACTTCCCCTTCAACTAGTCTTTGTTTATTCTGTAACTCCTATTTCAAGTTACTAATCTTAGCAACCGAACAAGTATCAAATACCCAGGGGCTACTATAAACACTAGTAAGGCACATATCAAGAACCTGTATATCAAATATACCTTTGTTCACTTTGCCATCCTTCTTATCCACCAAATGTTCAAGGCATTTCCGCTTCCAGTGACCATTTCCTTTGTAGTTTAAGCACTCAGTTTCAGGCTATGGTCCAGCTTTGGGCTTCTTCACGGGAGCGACAACTAGTTTGTCTTTCCACTTGAAGTTCCCTTTCTTTCCCTTTGCCCTTTTCTTGAAACTAGTGGTCTTGTCAATCATCAACACTTGATGCTCTTTCTTGATTTCTACCTTCGTCGATTTCAATATCACGAAGAGCTCGGGAATCATTTTCATCATCTCTTGCATACTATAGTTTATCACGAAGTTCTAGTAACTTAGTGATGGTGATTAGAGAATTCTGTCAATCACTATCTTATCTGGAAGATTAACTCCCACTTGATTCAAGCGATTGAAGTACCCACACAATCTGAGCACATGCTCACTAGTTGAGCGATTATCCTCCATCTTTTAGCTATAGAACTTGTTGGAGACTTCATATCTCTCAACTCGGGTATTTCCTTGAAATATTAACTTCAATTCCTGGAACATCTCATATGGTCCATGACGTTCAAAACGTCTTTGAAGTCCCGATTCTAAGCCGTTAAGCATGGTGCACTAAACTATCAAGTAGTCATCATATTGTGCTAGCTAAACGTTCATAACGTCTGCATCTGCTTCTGCAATAGGTCTGTCACCTAGCGGTGCATTAAGGACATAATTCTTCTGTGCAGCAATGAGGATTAACCTCAGATCACGGATCAAATCCGCAACATTGCTACTAACATCTTTCAACACAATTTTCTCTAGGAACATATCAAAATAAACATATGAAAGCAACAACGCAAGCTATTGATCTACAACATAATTTGCAAAATACTACCAGGACTAAGTTCATGATAAATTTAAGTTCAGTTAATCATATTACTTAAGAACTCCCACTTAGACAGACATCTCTCTAGTCATCTAAGTGATCACGTGATCCAAATCAACTAAACCATGTCCGATCATCACATGAGATGGAGTAGTTTCAATGGTGAACATCACTATGTTGATCATATCTACTATATGATTCACGTTCGACCTTTCGGTCTCCGTGTTCCAAGGCCATATCTGTATATGCTAGGCTTGTCAAGTTTAACTTGAGTATTCGCGTGTGCAACTGTTTTGCACCGTTGTATTTGAACGTAGAGCCTATCACACCGATCATCACGTGGTGTCTCAAAGACGAAGAACTTTCATAACGGTGCATACTCAGGGAGAACACTTCTTAATAATTACTGAGAGATCATCTTAAAATGCTACCGTCAAACAAAATAGAATAAGATGTATAACAGATAAACATCATATGCAATCAAAATATGTGACATGATATGGCCATGATCATCTTGCGCCTTTGATCTCCATCTCCAAAGTACCGTCATGATCTCTATCGTCACCGGCATGACACCATGATCTTCATCATCTTGATCTATATCAATGTGTCATCACATGGTCGTCTCACCAACTATTGCTCTTGCAACTATTGCTATTGCATAGCGATAAAGTAAAGCAATTATTTGGCACTTGCATCTTTATGCAACAAAGAGACAACCATAGGGTTTCTGCCAGTTGCCGATAACTTCAACAAAACATGATCATCTCATACAACGACTTATATCTCATCACGTCTTGACCATATCACATCACAACATGCCCTGCAAAAACAAGTTAGACGTCCTCTACTTTGTTGTTGCAAAATTTACGTGGCTGCTACGGGCTGAGCAAGAACCATTCTTACCTACGCATCAAAAACCACAACGATAGTTCGTCAAGTTGGTGATGTTTTAACCTTCGCAAGGACCGGGCGTAGTCACACTAGGTTCAACTAAAGTTGGAGAAACAGACACCCGCTAGTCACCTGTGTGCAAAGCACGGCGGTAAAACCAGTCTCGCGTAAGCGTACGCGTAATGTCGGTCCGGGCCGCTTCATCCAACAATACCGCTGAACCAAAGTATGACATGCTGGTAAGCAGTATGACTTGTATCGCCCACAACTCACTTGTGTTCTACTCGTGCATATAACATCAACGCATAAAACCTAGGCTCAGATGCCACTGACGGGGAACGTAGTAATTTCAAAAAAATTCCTACGCACACGCAAGATCATGGTGATGGCATAGCAACGAGAGGGGAGAGTATTGTCCATGTACCCTCGTAGACCGTAAGCGGAAGCGTTATGACAACGCGGTTGATGTAGTTGTACGTCTTCACGATCCGACCGATCCAAGTACCGAACGTACGGCACCTTCGAGTTCACCACACGTTCAGCTCGATGAAGATCCCCGGACTCCGATCCAGCAAAGTGTCGGGGATGAGTTCCGTCAGCACGATGGCGTGGTGACGATGATGATGTTCTACCGGCGCAGGGCTTCGCCTAAACTCCGCGATGATATGACCAAGTTGGAATATGGTGGAGGGGGCACCGCACACGGCTAAGGAACGATCTTGAAGATCACCTTGTGTGTCATGGGGTGCCCCCCTGCCCCTGTATATAAACGAGCAAGGGGGAGGGGCGGCCGGCCAAGGGAGGGCGCGCCAGGGAGGAGTCCTCCTCCCACCGGAGTAGGACTCCTCCTTTCCTAGTCCAACTAGGAGAGGGAAGGAAGGAAGGAGAAGGAGAAGGAAGGAGAGGAGGAAGAGTAGGAAGGGGCGGCCCCTAGTCCAGTCGGTTTGGGCTAGGGGGTGCCGCCTCCTCTCTTCCACCACGTGGCCCATGAGGCCCATTGCTTCTTCCTCGTATTCCCGTAACTCCCCGGTACCCCCGAAAATACCCGAATCACTCGGAACCTTTCCGAACTCCGAATATAGTCGTCCAATATATCGATCTTTACATCTCGACCATTTCGAGACTCCTCGTCATGTACCCGATCTCATCCGGGACTCCGAACTCCTTTGGTACATCAAAACTCATAAACTCATAATATAACTGTCATCGAAACCTTAAGCGTGTGGACCCTACGGGTTCGAGAACTATGTAAACATGACCTAGAACTATTCTCGGTCAATAACCAATAGCGGAACCTGGATGCCCATATTGGTTCCTACATATTCTACGAAGATCTTTATCGGTCAAACCGCATAACAACATACGTTGTTCCCTTTGTCATCGGTATGTTACTTGCCCGAGATTCGATCGTCGGTATCCAATACCTAGTTCAATCTCGTTCTTGGCAAATCTCTTTACTCGTTATGTAATGCATCATCCATAACTAACTCATTAGTCACATTGCTTGCAAGGCTTATAGTGATGTGCATTACCGAGAGGGCCCAGAGATACCTCTCCGACAATCGGAGTGACAAAACCTAATCTCGAAATATGCCAACCCAACATGTACCTTCGGAGACACCTGTAGTACTCCTTTATAATCACCCAGTTACGTTGTGACATTTGGTAGCACCCAAAGTGTTCCTCCAGTAAACGGAAGTTGCATAATCTCATAGTTACAGGAACATATATAAGTCAAGAAGAAAGCAATAGCAACATACTAAACGATCAAGTGCTAAGCTAACGGAATGGGTCAAGTCAATCACATCATTCTCCTAATGATGTGATCCCGTTAATCAAATGACAACTCATGTCTATGGCTAGGAAACTTAACCATCTTTGATTCACGAGCTAGTCAAGTAGAGGCATACTAGTGACACTATGTTTGTCTATGTATTCACACATGTATTATGTTTCCGGTTAATACAATTATAGCATGAATAATAAACATTTATCATAAAATAAGGAAATAAATAATAACTTTATTATTGCTTCTAAGGCATATTTCCTTCACATCCAGCCTCCACCGCGCGCTACTCCACCGGCTACTGTTCAACCACCCCTCCACGGGCACCCCTCCACCGTCAACTGTTCATCCAGCCCTCCACACAACGGGGTCCTGTTCAACCACCCCTCCACGGCCACCCCTTCACCGTCTACTGTTCATCTAGCCCTCCACACCATGGGTTCATGTTCATCCAGAGGCAACGCCACCGCTCACTATTCATCCAAACCCCTCCCCATAGCGCTCCTTTGTTCTTCAATCGATCGGCTTGATTAGCAGCGATGAGCGAAGAATCGCTCCATCGGGTTCAGTTAACTGCCATTGATCGATTGCTCGGGTTCAGTAACGCGTAGCCTGCAGTGCAATCGCTCGGGTTCAGTTAGAGCCCAACGCCTCGCTCGGCTTCAGTTAGAGCCAATGCCTCGCACACACGCCAGCACGTCACGAGAGAAGCAGCAGATCGCTCCGCCCCCGACCTCCCACCGTAACCGGCAACTCCCCGAAATTTTTCTCCCCCTCGCTTCTACCATGATTTTTTCCGTCAGGGAGGGCCCAAAGAATGTCATGCAGCTGCGTCTCCGGCCCGCCCAGGACGAAAAGCCCATTTTCTGTCATAATTTTTTGTCATAGAAGTAGGAGCCCACCACATCTATGATGATACCGGGTTTTGTCACAATTATCATCATAGAAGTGTCATATGTATGACAGGAAAAAAATTCGTTCGGCCCAAAATGTCATGGATGTGTCTTTTTTGTAGTGGAGGGAGGAGGAGGAAGGAGAGAGGAGGAGGGAGGAGGGCGGTGGAAGGAGGAGGAGGAGGAGGGAGGAGGGAGGAGGGTCACAGACGGAGGAGGGAGGAGGACGCGGCCGGAGGAGGGAGGAGGGCGCGGCAGGAGGAGGGGGGAGGAGGTGGAGGGGCGTCGCATACCGAGGAAGGAGAAGCGAGGGCGGCGGCAATGCGTAGTGGATGATGTCGACGGCGGCGGCGGACGACGTGCGTGGGAGAGTGAGAGTGGAGTGGACAGGGGGAGAGTGAGGGGTGGTTGGGGGAAGAGTAGCACGTGTTAGGAAAAGCGCTACTGCTATACTATTTAGCAGTAGCGCGTTTCACAGGTACGCGCTACTAGTACACTTTGCCTGAAGGCAACGGTTTGGCAATTTTAGTAGTAGCGCCCTTTGTCCTTGCCGCGCTACTGCTATATCTGTAGCAGCAGCGCCTTATAGGGATACGCGATGCTGCTAAGTACCAACGGCGCCTCTTTTTAACCCCCGCTACTGCTAAGGTTTTGTGTATAAGGTTTTCCTTAGTAGTGTTTAGGAAGGAAGACTCGACAGACCTAAAGTCAACCCGTTGCATATTGAGTAATAGTGATCTGTGTGTTGAGTTTCCTGATAGTTGCCTACGATCGATTTTCAATTAATGTTTCAACTATGACATAAGAAATGTCTGACGACGAAAAGAAATTCGGTATATGCGAATACTGCAAAGACGAGCACGGCCTGTGCGACAGGCCTCACCTAGTTGGTGGTAGGCGCTTCAGCATCAAGCTGGATGAGACCTTCGAAGTGGATACAGTAAGTCACAACGACAAGCCTTTTTTCATATTTAAGCATGATTTCTGCTTCTTTTGCTTCAACTTATAATTTTAATTTTTTACTATTCTACTAGCGTATCTCGTGCCACGCAAGAATTTATGTCTTGGATAAGATTGGTTTCATTACTATGGAAAGTATGGAGGTAAAGAGAGTTCACTTGAGGACCGAGCATGGTTATACTTTTGCTGTAAAATTATACAATGCTGACACCTACGCCTATTTTGAATGCAAAAATTAGAGAGCACTATGCAAGGCTTATGGATTTGACTGATATGCTTATCACCTTTGATATTTGTCCGGAAGATGAAATTGAAGGTAATATTGACATCTGGGTTGATGTGCAGACGCCTCCAATTTTACCATTATGTGAGTTTCTCAACCATATTTATGTCTTGGATATTGTTAATTTAAAAATAGTTAACAATTAATTTCTATTGACAGCTTATTTCCATTCAAGCAAACATGTCGGGGCTTGGTAGACAGCACCTACTAATGTCCTGGGGCTGAACTAAACTGTGAGAAGATAAGTCATTATGTTTCATGGCTTGAGAATCTTGATACTATCAAGGTTATTTTCCTGAACTTCGAAATATTAGTACTCAAAATGTGCGACCACTAGTGTGCGTATTGAACTACGGTCACAACTATTTAGGTAAGATGGTAAGATTTTTACTACTTGTCCTCGGTGCATTTTTTGCATACATTATTTTTTAAGCTAAACTTCATTGCTAAGTATGTTACTATGATGTTCTTCAATAGGGACTCCCGATGTTAGTTATGCCTCATTGGATCGAGCCTAAAGGTCACATGATAATGGTTAGCTTACGGCCAAGACATCCTACATTGCACATGAGTGCATTCAAGATTTCTCGAAGCGAGCAAGTCTTAATAGTCAAAGACTAGAGCAAAATTGTGAAGGATCGCAATAGAGAAGTACTAGGGGGAAGCAATCAGAAGCATGACCCACAATTAGGAGACAAACTTATCTGCATTCTCCAATATGATGAAGCATGAATGCTACACATGTTCTATACTATTTTACCTGAGAGAGAGCAGCATGAGTGATTAACTAGCTAGAATGAGTTTGAAGATGATGATGTGCTACAGTATGACTATGATGACTAAATAGCTAGTGTTGATCGTAATGACTATGATGATGATTATTAGCTAGTGTTGGTGGTGATTAGATAGCTACAACTGTGACTATGATGATTAAATAGTGTTGGTGGTAATGACTATGATGATTATTAGCTAGTGTTGTTGGTGATGATATGATGCAAGAGTTTTTATATTAATATGATAATGATGCTGATCATGATTATCATGATGATTTGTTATTATGATCATGATTAGTTATTATATCATAGGTGGAAGGAACGCGGATTAGATTCATGTGGATGGATCAAAAGTGACCAAAAGTTGAATTAGTAGGATCGTCGTCCTAATTCAACTTTTGATTCATCCAAATGAATCTAATCCATATCTCTTCCTCACAATGATATATTAATTCATCATGGACCTAATGATATAACAACCTCTTAATTGGTATTGTATCAAAATTTCTATAACGACGTATAAATACGCTAAAACTAAAAAAATGAAAAATAGAATAGTGGTAGCGGGGCACGAAAAACGCTACTACTAGTTAGATTAGCCGTAGCACTTGTATGGAAAGCGCTATTGCTAAGTAGCTATAACAGTGGCGCAGGTACGAACGCGCTACCGCTAAGTGTTTGCTATAGCGCCGTATCAATAGTGCGGTACCCCGCGCTACTGATAGCCCTCAGACCCGCGCTACTGTTAGGGTTTTCCCTACTAGTGTCCTCTAGTTCTCTAGTCTAGTTGTTCCAATTAGAGCTAGATTTAGTTTCTCTAATCCTCATAATTAGAAGTCAAGTGTGATTCTAATCTCCTCCCTTTAATTCTCCGGTGATGATTAGCTCTGGACGGCAAAGCGCTGCCGGATCGTGAAGACCGTACGCTTGCAATCTGTGGAGAGGTTGTGCTTTCGGTCTTTCGTTCGAGGGACTGTTCATAGGCGATTCGAGGGATCGTTCACATACGGTTCGAGCAACTCCAAGTACGATCTACACCGACTCGACTTCTTTTGCTGCAACTCAAAGTCGGTAACGATTTGATCCAAATGTTATTGCATCTTCATAGTGTTCCTGGTTGATCGTAGGGCGTTTTTTTTTTCTACTATGTTTCCCAACTATGGCATCATGAGCGGTTCTATGGGTAGATACAGGTTTTGATCTAGATCAAGGGTTTGATGATCTTGGTATGCTTCCCCGAGTGATTCTTCGGTTTAGTTCATTGACGGCATGATGTAGTTTTCTACAAAGTTCTAACAATCGATCGGCTCTGGTTGTCGACAATATGCTAACAGTTCTTGTGCCTTCATCATAGTCAAAATAGTGAATTTTCGTAAACACGAGAGGGCGATGAAGATGTTCGATTTTCTTGGGGGTCACGCATATTGACAAAGTTCAATGTGGGGCTAGAGATTTTTAATTATGTCTCTTCCCTCACACACCCTAAAAATTAATCTAGCAACAAGAATTATCGCCTTAATGATGGTTTGTGTGTGTGTGTGTGTGTGTGTGTGTGTGTGTGTGTATGATGTATTTTCCTATATATATAATTAATGTAGTCTAAGAAAAAAAATTAATGTATTCTAAGGATATACATTGGTTACAATTAATGTATTCTAAGTAATCATATATATATTGGTAGACATATCTCTTGGATGTGGGCTATTGTATCCCTAAATTGATTTTCTCCTCTCTCTCTCTCTGCTTCTCTCTCTCTCTCTCTCTCTCTCTCTCTCTCTCGTGTGTGTGTGTGTGTGTGTGTATGGAAACAATGTGTAGATAGAGCAAGCATATTGTAGTGTACTTCGATCAGAAAACATACATACACACTCCCCAAGGAAGAATTTGCAACTTCAATTGCATCATCTTGATGGACAAGCGCACCGGCCTTGCTAATGCACCAACACTGCTCTCGTTGCTGCTTCTGATATACTTCTCTATCCATGTACATTGTAAGTCACATCCTGAGTTACTAGTATTTCCCCTTCTCGCCATAACGAAATCTTTAGCTAATATTATAATCGCATCAAAATGATAGAAATGAAAACGAGTTTAACCCTCGTCTCTGCAAACTAGTATGCCCTACTCATGCAGATTTGTCTTTACAAATAATGCTAGCTTGTTCTCTAGTTGATCATGCACTACCACAAAGGTTCTCTGTAGTTCATTCCTGTTCCGATTTAGGTGTGTGTATTCGACTTGCTAGATCCATAATCGTTATTCGATTTGGCAACCAACGGAGACTTACTAACGGTTGATATATTTTCTTTGTCCCGTAGGCCGAATCATGGATGACAAAGTCAACAAGAAGATTAATTTACCACATGGACTGTGCGTGCATCAGAGTGGTCGAGACTGCTGTTTAATAAACGACCTCTGCTATGTTTCATTGGACCAATGCATGGATGCGTGCAAAAGTACATATTCTTCTCCAGGCGCATTGGCGACGCCGGCCCATCCTCCTTTGCCATCCCATACATCCTGATCAGTTTTATCGTGTTCCAAGTGATCATGCTAATGCGCCAGCTGATGCGCAATTTCAAAATAAAGAACAATGTTGTGATTTTTTTTCTACCGATGAAGTTCAACCGCTCATCGTTATCATCATATATATTGTGTTGGTTTTGTTGGAGTCGTTTTCACCGGAACCAATAAATCATCTTTGAAAAAGAAGATGATGATAGAACTGCTTATTAATGACAATCATAAATAATCTATATGCAATAGTTTTAATTTTGTTTTCAGAGGCATTATCAGTTTCGGGAGGCCAGGGCGAAAAAACTGTATATTATGTATGCTGTGCGTATAATGTATGTATGTAGTAGTACTCCCTCCGTTTCTTTTTAATTCGCATATAAGATTTGTCTAAACTCAAACATAGTAAATTTTGACTAAGGTTATAGGAAAAAATGTCAACATTCACAACATAAAATTGTTTCTATTAGATGCATCATTGAATCAACTTTCATATTGTATATCTCATGTATTGTGGATGTTGATAATTTTGTACATAAATCTGGTTAAACTTTATGAAGGTTGACTTGAGACAAATCTCATGTGCGAAGTAAAAAGAAACGGAGGGAGTGCTGTAATGGACGGTAGATGTGCCCAGAAATGGGCCTTATTCGCTATGGTCAACAGCCCAAACCCAACCCGATTTTCTCGCAGCCCCTTTTGCCTGAATGAAAAAAAAAAACAGTCAACGGAAGGTCCTCCCACCGCCAAATCCGCCGGAACACGCCGTGCGCCGCGCCGGCGGCGCCGCTTTCCCCGCCGACTTCCACCTCCGCCGTCGAGCCTCGTAATGCCTCCTCGCCGCGACCACGTACCCCGCCTCTCGACCCCCCTCCTCTCTAGCTCCCTGAACCCTAACCGCGTCTCTCCTCGCAGGGCAAGCAGGCGCAGCAGACGGCCGCTCCCACCCCCGCCCCCTCGTCCACGGCTGCCGGGGGCATCGAGGAGAAGATGGACCCTGCGCCCCCCAGCACGGACACCGCAGGGGCCGCGGCCGGGCAGGGCGCCGCCGGCGACGAGCTCTCCGCTCTGCTCAAGGAGTTCTCGCTAGACAGCAGCAGCACCTTCGCCGAGGCGCGGATCCGGGCCACCTTCTACCCCAAGTTCGAGAACGAGGAATCCGACCAGGAGGTGCGTATTAGGTTGGGTTCCCCAGCATATGGGTGTTTGTTGAACAGCTCATTAGCTCGTTGCTTCACTGCTAGCCGAGTAACCGTGGGCGTGGGGAATTGCTCGGTCGTTTGCTGCTAGCAGTTCCACAGTTTCCGTTAGTCAGTATTACTTTGACGACCGCACTTTAATTAGTTACATTAGCTAGTGCTTATGGGACTGGCTGCCTTAATGCTCCTGGTACACTTGAACTGGGCTCAGTTTGCGGTTGATGTGCTGTGCCTGTTTCTAAGTTGGTCTGGAAAATACCGTGTGACGATTCTACTATTACTGTGTTTAGTAAATCTGATCAATAGATAAATTCTGTTTTCCAGTGATTGTCCTAATGCTAAAAGAGTAACGGGGGCCTAGTTTCTAACTTTTTTAAATCAGTAAGTATTGCTCACTTTTCTAGGTTTCCGTCGCTCTGTGGCGATGTGAGTTCTGTTTCTGAATCATCCACGCACTCCACTGTATTTTCAGCCACTGGATGGTTGAACCTGCTGTCTGTAATCTGCATTATAGCTGTAGACCCCCCCCCCCCTTCCGTTACAGTAAGTCTTAACATAGTTGTAGATAGAGACCTTGATGGGTTCGATCAATACAAACATATTTATTGTTCTTAATGAACATATATTAATGAACTGACTATACAGTACATATTTTAGTAACAGCGGGTTCTCGCTCATTTGGGGTCCTAAATGGGATATTAACTACCATCTGTGTGATTGCAGTCAAGAACCCGGATGATTGAGATGGTGTCACAAGGATTAGCTACCATGGAGGTATATCTAATTCGTCATTTTCCCCCTTCTAATTAACTATTGTAAAGAGCTTATACTGATTGGTTGATGTGTTTACCCTGCTGCCTAAAAAGAAGTGTTTATCCTGCTTAAGATATTTTGTTTTCTTCAGGTTACGCTCAAGCATTCAGGGTCTTTGTTCATGTATGCTGGTAACCGTGGTGGTGCATATACCAAGAACAGCTTTGGAAATATGTACGTTCTGCTCTTTTCTCAGCATTATTTCTTGAGCTATCTGTGTTTTGACTGAAGGCAAATTCTGCTTATAGCTACACTGCTGTGGGCGTTTTTGTTTTGGGTCGCTTGTTTCGTGAAGCTTGGGGGAGAGAATCTCCTAAAATGCAAGCGGAATTCAATGATTGTCTCGAGGTATTACACATCCAATGCAGCTTTTGTCCAGAATTTCATGTGTTGACTTTTGTTTTCCATGTTCATGTGTCTGTTAGCCTTTCACTACTTGTTACACGCCAATTCTTTAGCATACAGTATGGATGCAACTAGGGGAAATATATTGTTCTTATATATATTTTTGCACTTATATTTTAGTCTGCACGTCTCTTTAATTTGCATATTTCTTAATTAGTACAAATTCACATAAGCAAATATAAAATCTAAAGCCTAGCAATTAAATTACAACATGATTTGATGCTTAGTTGACTGTTGGAGCTAGTTTGTTGGAATTAAGCACAATCAAGCATATGCTTACTTTATGCTTTGTGCCTTTTGTTGTCGGCAGTTCCATTAAGATTTCTGATTTTGCCTCTGTTTTGTGCTTCTAGAAAAACCGAATAAGCATTTCAATGGAACTTGTCACGGCTGTATTAGGAGACCATGGGCAAAGGCCTAAGGATGATTATGGTATGCCTATTTTTCTCCTGACTAAATAGTGCTCAGTGTATATTTTGTTTGTCATTATTAGTTCATTCTGATATTGTATTCAGGCTATAAATGCTGCATTATTCTTTCATTTTCTTTCTGAACTATGAAGTCACTTGGTGCATTTGTTCCAGTTCATCAATTTCCACATTATCAATTCTATTTTGGCTTTTGTAGCTGTGATTACAGCTGTGACAGCATTGGGTCATGGCAAGCCTCAATTCTATTCTACTCCAAAGTTGATTGAATTTTGTCGGAAATGGCGCCTACCAACAAACCATGTCTGGCTATTCTCCACGAGGTGCTCATTTGATAACATGGCTGACTTGTTTAAATGGGACTATAAGATAGGGTGAAAGACTTTAATAATGATACCTCATGTAGTTGCACTGCACAGAAGACTTCCTAACCACTTTTTGATTTTGGTATCTCATGTTTTGCAATCGTCCAGTGTTTTGAAAACAAATGCAGTGTTATTATGTTTCCACAGTAACTGTTGCTTGAATACAATGATCAGCCAATGTTACTAAATTCTTGTTTCATTCTCGTGTGTATCATCAACTACTCTTTACATGGATGTGCATTCTTTGAATTATAGCCTATTGGAGCTCTTCAGTGCACTTTCTATATTGCGTTATTGCTAGAAATTGTTCAGCAGCTAGGTTTGTTTGTGTGTCTATGTCACTGTGCAGATATTTTCATGCCATTCATCTGATTGATGGCATGCAAGTATCACTCTCAGATGACCGTACATATGCATTTGCGCTGGGGCCGCTCATAACATCATTGTGCTTTCTGTTTGCATCTCCATTAGGAAATCCGCCACTTCATTCTTTGCTGCCTACGATGCATTGTGTGAAGAGGGGACTGCCACATCCGTTTGCAGTGTCCTTGGTGAAATAGCTGATATATCTGTGCGAGGTATGACTATCTCGAAAAATTATTTTTTGCCTGACACTCTTTATCTTTTACTGCTGCTCTAAACTGAACTGTATATTTTCATCTCTCCTCACCATCGAAGTACTGACTATTTGTTCTAGGGTCAAAGGATCATGTAATTGTGCAAGGTGAGATACTTGAAGGTCTGGTTGCCCGTATTGTCAGTCGTGAAAGTTCAGTTCAAATGGAAGTTTTGAGGAACTTTCAACAACCTTCATTAGATGGAGGTAAGCCACTATAATGAAGTTGTCTTGTTGTTTGAGTTGTTTAAGAAGGTTCCAGTTTATTTATAAATGACCTTGGCCACACTTTCATCTCCATTTTTAGTTTCTTTAATTTGTTTGAAGTCACCTACTCCCTTCGATCCAAATTAATTGTCGGAGCTCTAGTAAAACTTTAGTAATAAAACTTCCTCTCATCTGAAGAAAACCAGGCAACCTTTTTGTTTTTATATTATACCACATGGTAGTGCTTTTCCTGTTGGTCACTAGTCTGCTTCTGACTGTGAGCATGGTAAACTTTGCAACACTGATGCATATAGTCAATACATATAATTGACCTGATAGTCCGATACAGATACCATTTCCAAAAAAGTGCCCACACAACTATATGTATTTTAACTATTTTTAATCATTAACAATTGATATATCATGGTTGGAACTGTAGATCACAGAGGTTGATCACACTTGACCAGTTCTGCATAAGCTAATACAAAATAAGTGATTCCAGCAAACATGAAAGTATAGAGTATGAACTTATGTTCAATGGTAGTTCAACCTACCATAGGTGGTTCTAGTTCAAACTTAACAAAAAAGAGGAAACTCACTCCTTAAAGTCAGTACACTATGCTTCTATCCTAACAAAGATTTTCTGATGCATTTGAACATGTTCCGAGATTGTTTGGTGCTTCTGAGCTGTGAAGTTGTAAACACTTAATATGTTCTACCGATTCCGAAAGTTGCTATTATATGCAGGCGACTCTGATTTAGGGCTAAGTTTACGAGAAATATGCGCTGCCAATAGGTCAGATGAGAAGCAGGTATTATTTAATGTTGTGAAGTGGTATTCCCATCTCCTTCATGATTTGTCTTCACTTTTGTGTTGGTTCTACCTTGCTGTAACTTCTATTTTTACATGACAGCAAATTAAAGTACTTCTTGAAAATGCTGGATCATCATTGTGTTCAGACCACTGCGATTGGTTTGGAAACAGTGGTCTTGACGCTCAATCTCGAAATGCTGACAGATCACTTGTCACTCATTTTTTGCAAGCACATCCCACGGACTATGCAACTAAGAAATTACAGGTTAGCAGATGTTATTGGTTCTTGTCCAACAAGATGTTCTTCTTGAGTGTAATAGACATACTTCCGTTTTAAATTCATGATAACTGCAATGTTAGTAAGTCAATAGCTTGTTGTTCTGGACTGTTACAGGAGATGATCCGTCTGATGAAGAAGAGAAATCTCCCTGCAGCTTTCAAATGTTACTGGAATTACCAAAAAATTGATTCTCTTTCAAATGATAACTTGTATTACAAGATGGTTATCCATGTCCACAAGGATTCTGCTTTTAGACGTTATCAGCAAGAGATAAGGTAAGATTTTGCCATAGTTTATCTCTCATCTCCCTTCGCCATTTATGGTTACATACGCATACTAACTATTTGCTCTGCTTCCCTATACGACAAGTTCCTGTCTACCATGGTCATTTGCCTATACTATTAATGGCTTCTTAGTTCCCACACCCGCCTTGTAATATGAAATGGAGAAAGTGTCTCATTAGCTTTCTCTTTTTGATATTTATTAGCTCTCATGAATCCTGCATTTTTCTTTCTAGGAAAAATCAAGAGTTGTGGCCACTGTACAGAGGTAAGATGAACATTTTGTTTCATAAAACTTTCACCTCTTTTGACAACTACTTATCAGCTCTTGCAATTAGTACCTGTACCGATGCACCTTTGACTGACCTATGTTTCATTGTTAGGTTTCTTCGTTGATGTAAACCTGTTCAAGGCTGCTGAACTTTCCAAAGACAGTAACGCTTTACCAGAAGATATCAATGGTGTTTTGAATTCAAGATCGTCAACCAAGGATGGTCTGGTTGATGAGGATTCAAATTTGATGGTTAAACTAAAATTCCTGACCTATAAGGTACTTTGCCATTGTTTTCAGCTTATTTTGGCACTTTGCTCGGTGGTCACTTGTTGAAATATGAACACTATGCTCTTTACCCTGGATTGGTTACTTTCTCTTTGGACTTCCTTTTCTTAACTAGATTTTCTGTTCTTGTGCATGGAAGATGAATATGTATCTTCTAATTACTTTCTTATATTTCTACCTGACAGATAAGGACGGTTTTAATTCGAAATGGCCTGTCCACCCTCTTCAAAGATGGCCTGTCCTTCAAAGATGCCCTGTCTGCCTACAGAACGTACTACCTGAGGTATGTTGTGTAGGCCATTCTACTATACATGGCCACACAGATGTCTTTGAAATGCAAGGAATTTTCCTTGGGCAAGTCATGGTTTCATGCTAAGATTATAGACATATATGCAATTGATGTAGCTGAGTTGTTTCCCCTGATGTCAATGTTCCTGGATGTGTTAATAGGCAAATGGAGATCTGGGGAACATCGGCAAGTAAGCAAAAAGAGCTTGCCAAAATGTTGGACGAATGGTATATTGCTAATCCCCCTCCCTCTCTTCATAGCATATGTATCCTTACAAATGTTTTTGTTAATTCAATCGGTTTACCCGTTGGCAGGGCTGTCTACATCAGACGGGAGTGTGGGGACACGCAACCGTCATGCTCGACATACCTTACCGAAGCTGAACCTTTCCTCGAACAGTATGCGAAGCGCAGCACCGCAAACGGGGCTTTGGTAGGGGCTGCCGGGGGCTTGGTTCAAACAGAAGATGTCCTGGCCATACTCGATACACGAAGAGATGAAGAGGGTGACCTTAATAAGCCAGAACGTGGGGCAGCTCCTTCTAGGTAGCGCTGTCCAGGGACAAGCTCGAGAGTCTAGGCGCAGCTGGAGAGGTAGCACCAAGCTCGTGGAATAGCGTGGCCATTATAGAATCTGAGCTTCAGGTGCGAAAAATGGAAGAAAGAAAATTGGGCCGTCTTGGATGGGAGATGAGTGTGGCAGCACAGATTCTGGTAGAGGGATCTGTTCCCACTCCACGAAACACTACCCTACTAACAGATGGATATATAAGATGACATTTGCGGTAACGACCTCTAACTCTCATCTGTTTCCAAATCTGCACAAAGTAGATGTCAACCCCTTCAAGAGTGTCAGTATTTGATTACATGAGAAAGTTAAGACATCCCCTTCAAGCACAACCAAATATACTACTCCCTCTGGTCCATATTAATTGTCGCTGATTTTGTACAAAGTTGTACTAAATCAGCGCCGATTAAATATGGATCAGAGGGGGTACATACATCACCTCAAAAAAATACTACTGTATACATGTCAAATTGGACCATCATAAACAGAACACAAAAGAAGAGATAAGGATGAAGTGAATCTGAACATCAAAGGCAAAAAATACTCTAGCCCAGACTCAGTAAACGCCTTCTGAACTTGCAAAGATACCTGGCTGTCTTGTAGCTTGATCTTCATAACCAAGTAACACAATAATCGGTGATGATAAAAGTAAAACATAATGACCATATGTCTGGATAAATAGGGAAGACTCCAGCAGTTAAACATGAAACAAAAAAAAATACTATTCCCTCTATACAAACTGTGCTGCATTAAGCTTATCAGACAATACTCACTCACATATGGATTTCAACAAGGTATTCCATTTTCTGGCCCACTCCGATACACATACATGCATATCAGGTGATACGCAACATGAGATGATCATTTTTAAGACTGACTATTAAATACAAAATGATCACTGCACAACAGGCATTGCTATTAAAAATTGCATTAGCTCAACTTCTTGATGGTACATTATATAATACGCTTAAGTTGAGCTTCATGTGCAGCGAGAGATGTCACCAAACAAGTACAATTCACTTGAGCACACACATGTCTGTGCAGGTGCACGCTCAACAAAGGAATTACAATTATCTTGCCGAAAATTGAGTTTTTCATGGATGCAGGATTTTTTTGGTCCTTTATTAATCTAGCAACAGTCTACAAACCTAACCAGCCATCCAAAACTTTCTAAATCACATTTTGTATCGAAGATAAAAGAATAACTATCCTTAGCACTATACTACCTTCACTCTTTTTTTTTCATTGGCGAACTCACCCTCAGGCCAAACAGAAATTTCTCTTGCGCAAACATCACGATCTAAGAACCATCTTCCTTGTTAAGAAGCCATCAACCTACTGAGGCTTCGTTCGGTTACACCCCCTCACAAGGGGATTGGGGTGGATTGGAGGGGATTCTGACTTGTAGAGGGTGCAATCCCTGCCAATCCCTGCCAAACCCCTCCATTTTCCCTGTCAACCGAACAAGCCCTGAAGGGTGACCAACACATAGCCTGGAGGCTGGAGCGCGACGTGGCCTGCAGTTCAATGTTCGATTGAGCACAACACACTGGAGGAGGCAACCAATAGCTGAGCAGCAGGAGCCTGAAGTGAAGTTTCAGATGTAGAAACTCAATGTGTATTTTGTGAAGAATCTAGAACTCATATTTAAATGAGTGTAAATTAAGGTTCTCTATTTAAGATGCTTGTCAAATTGTGAGGACAATACTCATCGATGATCTGGGCTAGCTGATGTTCTTCAGTTGTGCACCTGAGGTAGTGTAGTATTATTATTTTTTGAACACAAGGTAGTGAGGTATTTAAACTCTCTCTTTTCCGTCAATATAAAGGGCAGTGCTCCTGCCAATATTTTGGAAAAAAGGTTAAACATAATTTGGGAGCAAATCATGGATGTTGTCCATTTGTGAGCATATCAATGGATTGGAAATCATTATAATATAATGCAGGTGGAAAAGAGAGCAATCTAACTATTAACTGAATTGAACTTAGGTGCAGAATTAAACTGAATTTTGAAAGCAGATCAATGATGTCGTCGTCAATCTGTGAGCCTATCACTAAACTGAAACCATTGTAATATAGTGCATCAGGCAAAAGAGATTAACTAAATTGAACTATGGGCTCTATCACTAGATTAAAATCATTGTAATATACTCCCTCCGTTTCCAAATACTTGTCTTTATAGGCATTTCAAATGGACTCAACATACGGATGTATGTAGACATATTTTAAAGTGTAGATTCACTCATTTTGCGCCGTATGTAGTCACTTGTTGAAATTTCTAGAAAGACAAGTATTTAGGAACGGAGGGAGTATAATGCATGAAGCAAAACTGAACTGAGGTGAACTATGGCCCAGAACTAAACACATAACATTACAGAAGGAAAACACTTCTTATCTATAGTCTGATAGGAGGCGAAGGTCAGACCACTCTGTATCCGTCGAATCAAGTTTAATCCCACGGTGGAGAAATCAAACACTAACCCTTGTTTTATATTTTTATAAAATAACAAATGCTAATTACTCCCAGCCGTCGCTAACACCCGCACATCACGCACAAACAATCGCATATTCCTTATCTCTTCCGTCTCTCTCGTTCTCCTCCCTCGTCTCTCCCGCATGCACACCTCCATGTGAGCTCACCATGAACATCGTCGTCTCTATCCTTTCCGATTTCTCCGCCCATATTCAAGTTACTGGACACTATCCTTCCTGTCCACCTCCTTCCAGACTCCATCATCCACCGCATAGCCAGATCCAAACCCAAACCCATGCGTGACCTGCTCCATGACGCAGCCCCTGGCGACCTCGTCGATGCTGAAAGAACTAAGATGTGGAAGTGTATGCCATACCGCAGGGACGCGTGCGTGTTATATAGGCAAAAGATATTACATGATGCGGCTATGTTGTTAGTAGACTTGATCCATACTCCAAGGCTATACAAGAGAGGATCTATCTAGTCTAACAACCTGCCTAAGTACAACACAATACACAATGACATACGTATGACGTTACAACCTAAACAAGACTATCATTTAACATCCTCCCTCAATCTAAACATTTCAAGGTTGAGATTGTTCTTGAAGGCTTGGACTTGTCGAGCTTGTAGAGGCTTCGTGAAGCCATCAACAACTTGATCTCCCGTTGGAATAAATCTAATGTCCAAGAGTTTCTTTGCAACTCGTTCACGAACAAAGTGAAAATCAATTTCTATATGCTTTGTTCTTGCATGAAACACATGATTCGCATAGAGATAAGTTTTCCCCAAATTATCACACCATAAGCAGGAGATACGTGGTAATTCATCAAGTAGGGTTTCCACCCACATTACCTCAGCTGTTGCATTTGCCAAAAATTTGTATTCTGCTTCAGTGCTAGAACGGGAAACTGTAGCTTGCTTCTTTGCATTCCAAGACACAAGGTTAGAACCAAAGAAAACAACATACCCACTAGTAGACCTTCTGTCATCAGGACACTCTGCCCAATCTGCATCAGAGAAGGCACTTACTGTTGTTGATGGTGACTTACATATCTTCAAACCAGTTCCAACACTTCCTTGGATATATCTTAATATCCTCTTAACAGCTGTCCAATGCAGAGATGTAGGTGTTAGGTATTGTAGTAATTTCAAAAAAATTCCTACGCACACGCAAGATCATGGTGATGCATAGCAACGAGAGGGGAGACTGTTTTCTACATACCCTCGTAGACCGAAAGCGGAAGCGTTAGAACAACGCGGTTGATGTAGTCGTACGTCTTCACGGCCCGACCGATCAAGCACTGAAACTATGGCACCTCCGAGTTTTAGCACACGTTCAGCTCGATGACGATCCCCGGACTCCGATCCAGCAGAATGTCGGGGAAGAGTTCCGTCAGCACGACGGCATGGTGACGATCTTGATGTTCTACCGTCGCAGGGCTTCGCCTAAGCACCGCTACAATATTATCGAGGACTATGGTGGAGGGGGGCACCGCACACGGCTAAGAGATCAAGAGATCAATTTTTGTTGTCTATGGGGTGCCCCCTGCCCCCGTATATAAAGGAGCTAGGGAGGAGGAGGCCGGCCAAGGAGGAGGGCGCGCCAAGGGGGGAGTCCTACTCCCACCGGGAGTAGGACTCCTCCTTTCCTAGTAGGAGTAGGAGAGAAGGAAGGGGAAGAGAGAAGGGAAGGAAGGAGGGGGTGCAGCCCCTCCCCCTAGTCCAATTCGGACTAGGCCTTGGGGGGCGCGCGGCCTGCCCTAGGCAGCCCCTCTCTCTTTCCCGTATGGCCCAATAAGGCCCAATACTTCTCCCGGCGAATTCGCATAACTCTCCGGTACTCCAAAAATACCCGAATCACTCGGAACCTTTCCGAAGTCCGAATATAGTCATCCAATATATCGATCTCTATGTCTTGACCATTTCGAGACTCCTCGTCATGTCCCCGATCTCATTCGGGACTCCGAACTCCTTCGGTACATCAAAACTCATAAACTCATAATATAACTGTCATCGAAACCTTAAGCGTGCGGACCCTACGGGTTCGAGAACTATGTAGACATGACCGAGACACGTTTCCGGTCAATAACCAATAGCGGAACCTGGATGCTCATATTGGCTCCTACATATTCTATGAAGATCTTTATCGGTCAAACCGCATAACAACATAAGTTGTTCCCTTTGTCATCGATATGTTACTTGCCCGAGATTCGATCGTCGGTATCTCAATACCTAGTTCAATCTCGTTACCGGAAAGTCTCTTTAGTCGTTATGTAATGCATCATTCCGTAACTAACTCATTAGTTACATTGCTTGCAAGGCTTATACTGATGTGCATTACCGAGAGGGCCCAGAGATACCTCTCCGACAATCGGAGTGACAAATCCTAATCTTGAAATACGCCAACTCAACATGTACCTTCAGAGACACCTGTAGAGCTCCTTTATAATCAGCCAGTTATGTTGTGATGTTTGGTAGCACACAAAGTGTTCCTCCGGTAAACGGGAGTTGCATAATCTCATAGTCATAGGAACATGTATAAGTCATGAAGAAAGCAATAGCAACATACTAAACGATCAAGTGCTAAGCTAACGGAATGGGTCAAGTCAATCACATCATTCTCCTAATGATGTGATCCCGTTAATCAAATGACAACTCATGTCTATGGCTAGGAAACTTAACCATCTTTGATTCACGAGCTAGTCAAGTAGAGGCATACTAGTGACACTATGTTTGTCTGTGTATTCACACATGTATTATGTTTCCGATTAATACAATTCTAGCATGAATAATAAACATTTATCATGAAATAAGGAAATAAATAATAACTTTATTATTGCCTCTAGGGCATATTTCCTTCAGTCTCCCACTTGCACTGGAGTCAATAATCTAGTTCACATCACCATGTGATTTAACACCAATATTCATATCTGTATATGATTAACACCCATAGTTCACATCGTCATGTGACCAGCACCCAAAGGGTTTACTAGAGTCAATAATCTAGTTCACATCCCTATGTGATTAACACCCAAAGAGTACTAAGGTGTGATCATGTTTTGCTCGTGAGAGAAGCTTAGTCAACGGTCATCACATTCGAACCGTATGTATTTTGCAAATATTCTATGACTACAATGCTCTGCACGGAGCTACTCTAGCTAATTGCTCCCACTTTCAATATGTATCCAGATTGAGAGTTAGAGCCATCTGGATCGGTGTGAAAGCTTGCACCGATGTAACTCTTTATGACGGGCTCTTTTATCACCTCCATAATTGAGAAATATTTCCTTAGTCCTCACTAAGGATATTCTTGACCAATGTCTAGTGATCTACTACTGTACTCCCTTGGCCAAATTCAGAGCAAGGTATACAATAGGTCTGGTACTTAGCATAGCATACTTTATAGAACCTATGACTGAGGCATAGGGAATGACTTTCATCATCTTTTCTATTTTCCGCCGTGGTCGGGGTTTGAGTCTTACTCAATTTCACACCTTTGCAACACAGGCAAGAACTCTTTCTTTGACTGTTCCATTTTGAACTATTTCAAAATGTTGACAAGGTCTATACTTATTGAAAAAATTATCAAGCGTCTTGATCTATCTCAATAGATCTTGATGCTCACTTTGTAAGTAGCTTTACTGAGGTCTTTCTTTTAAGAACTCCTTTCAAATACTCCTTTATGCTTTCCAGAAAAATTCTACATCATTTTTTTATCAACAATATGTTACTCACATATATTTATCAGAAAGGCTTTAGTGCTCCCACTGACTTTATTGTAAATACAGGCTTCACCGCAAGTCTGTATAAAACTATATGTTTTGATCAACTTATCAAAGCATATATTCCAACTCTGAGATGCTTGCACCAGTCCATAGATGGATCGCTGGAGCTTGCACATTTTGTTAGCGCCTTTAGGATTGACAAAACCTTCTGGTTGCATCATATACAACTCTTCTTTAAGAAAACCATCAAGGAATGCCGTTTTGACATCCATTTGCCAGATTTCATAAAACGTGGCAATTGCTAGCATGATTCGGACAGACTTAAGCATCGCTATAGTTGAGAAAATCTCATTGTAGTCAACACCTTGAACTTGTCGAAAACCTTTTTGCGACAAATTGAGCTTTGTAGATAGTAACACTACTATCAGTGTCTGTCTTCCTCTTGAAGATCCATTTATTTTCTATGGCTTGCCGATCATCGGGCAAGTCAATCAAAGTCCACACTTTGTTCTCATACATGGATCCCATCTCAGATTTCATGACCTTAAGCCATTTCGCCGAATCTGGGCTCATCATGCTTCCTCATAGTTCGTAGGTTCATCATGGTCTAGTAACATGACTTCCAGAACAGGATTACCGTACCACTCTAGTGCGGATCTTACTCTGGTTGACGTACGAGGTTCGGTAGTAACTTGATCTGAAGTTTCATGATCAATATCATTAGCTTCCTCACTAATTGGTGTAGGCGTCACAGGAACCAGTTTCTGTGATGAACAACTTTCCAATAAGGGAGCAGGTACAGTTACCTCATCAAGTTCTGCTTTCCTCCCACTCACTTTTTTCGAGAGAAACTCCTTCTCTAGAAAGGATCCATTCTTAGCAACGAATGTTTTGCCTTCGAATCTGTGATAGAAGGTGTACCCAACAGTTTCCTTTGGGTATTCTATGAAGACGCACTTCTCCGATTTGGGTTCAAGCTTATCAGGTTGAAACCTTTTTCACATAAGCATCGCAACTCCAAACTTTAAGAAATGACAACTTTGGTTTCTTGCCAAACCACAATTCATAAGGCGTCGTCTCAACGGATTTTGATGGTGCCCTATTTAAAGTGAATGCAGCTGTCTTTAATGCATAACCCCAAAATGATAGTGGTAAATCGGTGAGATACATCATAGATCGCATTATATCCAATAAAGTGCGGTTACGACGTTCGGACACACCATTATGTTGTGGTGTTCCATGTGGCGTGAGCTGTGAAACTATTCCACATTGGTTTTAAATGAAGGCCAAACTCGTAACTCAAATATTCTCTTTTACGATCAGATTGTAGAAACTTTAATTTCTTGTTACAATGATTCTCCACTTCACTTCTAAAATTCTTTGAACTTTTCAAATGTTTCAGACTTGTGCTTCATTAAGTAGATATACTCATATCTGCTCAAATCAGTTGTGAAGGTCAGAAAATAACGATACTTGCCACGAGCATCAACACTCATTGGATTGCATACATCGGTATGTATTATTTCCAACAAGTCAGTAGTTCGTTCCATTGTTCCGGAGAACAGAGTTTTAGTCATCTTGCCCAAAAGGCACGGTTCGCAAGCATCAAATGATTCATAACCAAGTGATTCCAAAAGTCAATCTGTATGGAGTTTCTTCATGCGCTTTACACCGATATGACCCAAACGACAATGCCACAAATAAGTTGCACTATCATTATCAACTTTGCATCTTTTGGCATCAATATGTGTATCACTACGATCGAGATCCAATAAACTATTTTCATTGGGTGTATGACAATCGAAGGTTTTATTCATGTAAATAGAACAACAATTATTCTCTGACTTTAAATGAATAATCGTATTGCAATAAACATGATCAAATCATATTCATGCTCAACGCAAATGCCTAATAACATTTATTTATGTTCAACACTAATCTCGAAAGTGTAGGGAGAGTGTGATGATGATCATATTAATCTTGGAACCACTTCCAATATACATCGTCACTTCACCCTCAACTAGTCTCTGTTTATTCTGTAACTCCTATTTCGAGTTACTAATCTTAGTAACCCAACAAGTATCAAATACACCGGGGTTACTATAAACACTAGTAAGGTACACATCAATAACCTGTATATCAAATATACCCTTGTTCACTTTGCCATCCTTCTTATCTACCAAATATTCAGGGCATTTCCACTTCCAGTGACCATTTCCTTTGCAGTAGAAGCACTGAGTTTTAGGCTTTGGTCCAGCTTTGGGCTTCTTCACGGGAATGACAACTTGCTTGCCATTCTACTTGAAGTTCCCTTTCTTTCCCTTTTTCTTGAAACTAGTGATCTTGTCAATCATCAACACTTGATGTTCTTTCTTGATTTCTACCTTCGTCGATTTCAACATCACGAAGAGCTCGAGAATCGTTTTTTTCATCCCTTGCATACTATATTTCATCACGAAGTTCTACTATCTTGGTGATGGTGACTAGAGAACTCTATCAATAACTGTCTTATCTGGAAGATTAACTCCCACTTGATTCAAGTGATTGTAGTACCCAGACAATCTGAGCACATGCTCACTAGTTGAGCAATTCTCCTCCATCTTTTAGCTACAGAACTTGTTGGAGATTTCATATCTCTCAACTCGGGTATTTTCCTGAAATATTAACTTCAACTCCTGGAACATCTCATATGGTCCATGACGTTCAAAACGTCTTTGAAGTCCCGATTCTAAGACGTTAAGCATGGTGCACTAAACTATCAAGTAGTCATCATATTGAGCTAGCCAAACGTTCATAACGTCTGCATTTGCTCCTGCAATAGGTCTGTCACCTAGCGGTGCATCAAGGACATAATTCTTCTGTGCAGCAATGAGGATAAACCTCAGATCACGAATCCAATCCGCATCATTGCTACTAACATTTTTCAACACAATTTTCTCTAGAAACATATCAAAATAAACATATGAAAGCAACAACGCGAGCTTTTGATCTACAACATAATTTGCAAAATACTACCAGGACTATGTTCATGATAAATTTAAGTTCAATTAATCATATTACTTGAGAACTCACACTTAGACAGACATCTCTCTAGTCATCTAAGTGATCACGTGATCCAAATCAACTAAACCATGTCCGATCATCACGTGAGATGGAGTAGTTTTCAATGGTGAACATCACTATGTTGGTCATATCTACTATATGATTCACGCTCGACCTTTCGGTCTCCGTGTTCCGAGGCCATATCTGTATATGCTAGGCTCGCCAAGTTTAACTTGAGTATTCCACATGTGCAACTGTTTTGCACCCGTTGTATTTGAACGTAGAGCCTATCACACCCGATCATCACGTGGTGTCTCAGCACGAAGAACTTTCGCAATGGTGCATAATCAGGGAGAATACTTATTGATAATTTAGTGAGAGATCATCTTAAAATGCTACCGTCAATCAAAGCAAGATAAGATGCATAAAGGATAAACATCACATGTAATCAATATAAGTGATATGATATGGCCATCATCATCTTGTGTTTGTGATCTCCATCTCTGAAGCACCGTCGTGATCACCATCATCACCAGTGCGACACCTCAATCTCCATCGTAGCAACATTGTCATTACACCATCTATTGCTTCTACGACTATCGCTACCGCTTAGTGATAAAGTAAAGCAATTACAGGGCGTTTGCATTTCATACAATAAAGCGACAACCATATGGCTCCTGCCAGTTGCCGATAACTCGGTTACAAAACATGATCATCTAATACAATAAAATATAGCATCACGTCTTGACCATATCACATCATAACATGCCATGCAAAAACAAGTTAGACGTCCTCTACTTTGTTGTTGCAAATTTTACGTGGCTGCTACGGGTTGAGCAAGAACTGTTCTTACCTACGCATGAAAACCACAACGATAGTTCGTCAAGTTAGTGTTGTTTTAACCTTCGCAAGGACCGGGCGTAGCCACACTCGGTTCAACTAAAGTGAGAGAGACAGACACCCACCGGTCACCTTTAAGCAACGAGTGCTCGTAACGGTGAAACCAGTCTTGCGTAAGCGTACGCATAATGTCGGTCCGGGCCGCTTCATCTCACAATACCGCTAAACCAAAGTATGACATGTTGGTAAGCAGTATGACTTATATCGTCCACAACTCACTTGTGTTCTACTCGTGCATAGAACATCTACACATAAAACCTGGCTCTGATACCACTGTTGGGTAACGTTATGTACCCTCGTAGACCGAAAGCGGAAGCATTAGAACAACGCGGTTGATATAGTCGTACGTCTTCACGGCCCGACCGATCAAGCACCGAAACTACGACACCTCCGAGTTCTAGCACACGTTCAGCTCGATGACGATCCCGGATTCGATCCGGCGAGAATGTCGGGAAGAGTTCGTCACAAGACGACGACATGGTGAAGATCTTGATGTTCTACCGTCGCAGGGCTTCGCCTAAGCACCGCTACAATATTATCGAGGACTATGGTGGAGGGGGGCACCGCACACGGCTAAAAGATCAAGAGATCAATTGTTGTTGTCTATGGGGTGCCCCCTGCCCCCGTATATAAAGGAGATAGGGAGGAGGCAGCCGGCCAAGGAGGAGGGCGCACCAAGGGGGGAGTCCTACTCCCACCGGGAGTAGGACTCCTCCTTTCCTAGTTGGAGTAGGAGAGAAGGAAGGGGAAGAGAGAAGGGAAGGATGGAGGGGGCGCAGCCCCTCCCCCTAGTCCAATTCGGACTAGGCCTTGGGGGGGCACTACTAGGGAAAACCCTAGCAGTAGCGCGTGTTTTGTGCCTACTAGTAGCGCGGGAAGCCGCGCTACTAATAAGGCTTCTGACTATTTCTTAGCGAACGCGTGCCATCACGCCATCATGCTAGTACAAATAGCTGCGGCGCTTGTTCAAGATCTGGCGCCATCGCTAAGTTATCTACTTGCAGCGTGTTTCCTTTCCATCGCTACTAGTATTTTTTTAATAATTTTTTTTATTTTTAGTGTATTTATGCGCCATCATACAAATATTGGTACAATACCAGCTGTTATGAGGTTTACATCATTATGTCCATAACAGTGTATTAAATGAAGGTGGATTAGGTTCAAGTGGAGGCAATATGTGGTGCATGTCAAAAGTATACTACTAATCCAAACTTGATCTACTTTGGATTAGTAGTACTTTCGATGTGCACCACATGTTGCCTCCACTTGAATCTAATCCGCCAGCACAAGATATTTAATCATCATCATGGTCATTACCATATTTATTTAATCACCACTAACACTAGCTAATAATAAACATCATAGTCATTACCACGAACACTAACTATTTTATCATCATAGTAATAGTGTAGCACATCATCATCCTGAAACTCATTTCTAGCCAACTACTCACTCCTGGTACTCACTCCTGCTGCTCTCTCTTAGGTAAAAGAACATAAAACATGTATAGCTCTCCTCCTTGATCAAGTTGAAGCATGCAGATGAACCTGTCTCCTAATCGTGGAAGGCGTCTCTGGTTGCTGCTCCCTAGTACTTCTCTGCGCTCCCCAACACATATTTGGTCCAGTCTTGCACTATTAAGCATCCGTCGCTAATCTTGAATGCACTAAAGTAAGCTGTAGGATATCTTGGCCGTAAGTTGATAATACTCATGAAACCTTTAGTCTCGATCCCATAAGGCACAACATTCATCGGGAGTCCCTGTTGAAGAACATCGTATGGTAACATACTTAGCAATGAAGTTTAGCTTCAAAAATAATGTATGGAAAAGATGCAATGAGGATAAAAGTAAAAATCTTACCATCCTTCCTAAATGGATGTGACCGTAGTTCATTATGAACACTATGGGTCGCACATTTTCAATACTAAGATTTCTAAATGCAGGAAGAAAATTTGTCTTGATAGTATCAAGATCCTCAAGCCATGAAACATAATGACTAAGCTCCTCGCAGATTGAGTTCAGCCCCGAGACAAGATACGGTCCTGTCTACCAAGCGTTGAACATGTTTGCTTGCACGGAAATAAGTGACAATACAAATTAGTTGTCAATTATTTTTGAATAAACAATATCAAAGACATAAATATGGTTGAGAAACTTACATAATGGTATAATGGAGGCATTTGCACATTGACCAGATGTCGGTATTACCTTCAATATCATCTTCCTCCGGACGAATATCAAAGGTGATAACCATATCAGGCTCAAATGCATAAGTCTTGCATAGTGCTCGCCATGTTTTGCATCCAAAAGTAGGTGTAGTCGTCTGAATTGTATAACTTCGCATGGAAAATATAACCATGCTCGGTCTTCAAGTAAACTTTCTTTTCCTCCATACTATGACTGAAACCTATCTTATCCAATACAAAAACTCTTGCATGGCAGGGGATACGCTAGTAGAATAGTAAAAAAATATAAGTTGAAGCAAATGAAAGCATATGTCATGCTTAATTACGAAAAAAGACTTGTCATTGTGACTTACTATATCCACTTCGAAGTTCTCGTACAGCTTGATGCTGAAGCGCCTATCATCATCTAGGAAGATTCCGTAGCACAGGACGCGCTCGTCTTCGCAGTATTTGCAAATACCGAAATCCTTCTCGTCGTCAGACATTTCCTATGTTCATAGTTAAAACATTAATTGAAAATCGATCGAAGACAACTACCAAGATACTGAACACACAAATCCGGGGCACTCGATATTTCCTACATATATATTCTAGCACAAGTCATGCCAAAATTCACGGAAAAATCCGGCATGACCTTTGCTAAAATAGGACATATCGGCGCCTGAAATTTGCCGGAACGAAATGAATCAACACTCAGCAAAACATAGGCCACTCGGAGGTGTAACACGCAAACATGACCGCCACTTGGATATTGAGCAACACAAGATATACATTTCAAAATATCTTATAGGACTCAAATTAGCATGCATTCAATAAGCAAAAGTAGATCATCTCATGCATTTCAAAATATTGTCACTAATACATCACGAATAGTGTCATACATATAACATCACTAATACAACTAAAACTCTAGCACACGACGGTATCGGCGGGCGGTGACACCCACAGAGAAGGCACCATCACGGGATCATAGCTCGGTGAGATCCCGGAGAACCGCCGGTATTGGAGAACGGCCTGTGCTCCAACGCAAACAAGTAGCGATGGACGGCGCGTCCTCCTCCTCGACACGGTGACGCACCACCTCCGCGGAGTCCTCGAGCCTCTGGATCATCATCGCCCACGCGACCGCCACCAAACAAGGTTGGTCAACGACAGTGGCTCCTCACCAACCTCGCCCCCGTGAGGTAGCGCCTCCAGTACCACCCGGTGAGCCAGGTCCAACATGGCCGATCTGGTCAAGCGGTGTCGTCCTCCGCCGACTCGACGACGAGGATGCGGGATAGGCATCGTCCACGTCGAGGCGGGAAAAATTGCTTTAACTAAAAATAGAAACAAGTTCTTACTAACTAGTTCTATTAATTCAACTAGTTCTTACTAAAAATAATACTATAAATAAAAATATTCTAGTACCTAATTAGTACCTAATTCTTACTAACTAATTAGTACCTAGGAACTACTGCCCTAATTACCATCTAAGTAATTAACTAACTAGCACTAAAAATAGCCTAGGGTTCATACTAACTAGCACTAAATACCTAGGGTTCATACTAAGCAGAGAAGAGGATCGAAGGAGAGAGGGATCGGAAGGGAGAGTGCTTACAGAGGGCGGGAGAGAGATGGGGTCGGGGGAGACGGCGGCACCGAGGCGCGGCGAGGCGGCCGGGGTTGGGGGAGATGGCGGCGAGGAGGCGGGGTCGGGGGAGACGGCGGCGAGGCGGGGTCGGGGGACACTACAAGAAATATGTCAACTTATGACCTTCTGTCAGTGACCCTCGAAGAATTGGTCATAAATCTATGACCATTTTAGACCAATTGGTCAAAAGCTGTTCAGGGGCTCCAAACCACGAACCATTGCACCATTTTGGTCGAAAGGTCGTAATTTCCTTACACGAAATGGTCACAAAGCAAATAGTGCTAGTCCGCTGCCTTATTTCTAGTTGTTAACGACCAATATAGATGGTCATAGCCTTGTAAATTGTGGTGGGTTGCTATGACTAGGCGCCACCTCATCGCTTTTGCCTATGTGTCATGTCCATGTGGCGTTTTTGCCCTAGGTTGTGAAGCAACCTATATTTCTATCATTCCCAAAATTCCCAAAAAATCTCATAAATTCTTTGGGTCATATCTTCGTCAAATATGTAAAACCTTCCTTGCCTAGTTCAAAATAATTCAAAAATATTCATTTTCCTATTTTGTTCAGAGTAACAGTTTGTGAAGGAAGTACCACTTTGGCATGTCCAAATAGTATCCATTTTCTACAGTGCTTTCCTATGCCCAAATAACCATCCTCCACCAAATGCCAGCTCAATCCATTCATTATTTTGAGCCGAGCTTCAACATTCGTATTTATGTCCAGTGTGGTGGTTTGCAAAGCAAGTACCACCTAGGCTCCTCCTTTTGAGCTGAAAATTTGTGAAAACGGTCTTCCTAGTAACTGATCATCCTCGGCCAAAACTCACGCCCATTATCCATGTACATTTCCGTACCACTAATCAAACACTTGGCTGCTAATTCATGTTTGAGCATCGATTGGTCTCCTCATGAGAATCTTATGTTGTAATTTTCTTCCTAGCACCAACCTGGGAGTGCCCAACCCACTAGACATGCCTAGGCCGCCCTGAACACATGGCAACGCCACGGTCACGCTGGTGACCACGCTTGGCGGGCATGCGAAGTTTACAGCTCTAGAGTTGGGGCCCTCGGCCCTTGCCCAAACCTTGACGATCGCCACCAAACCATGTATTTATGATTAAATAGGTCCTTATGTAACTAGAAATGATTTTTGGAAAAATACATAGCAAACTATGAGGCATTGCAGTTCAAATTTGACCGCTTCGGTGAATCGGTAGATTTGTCTTTTCACGAGAGGTGGATCAAAATTTTTTACACCAGACCATTTTGTCAATTGTGCATTAAATATGGCCTAGTATTTTATAAAAATGATTTGGTCCAATTTTGCAACAATTATTTGGTAGTTCCTTCACAAAAAAACCTCCTTTCGGGCACTCGAAAAATGGAAAATGGTTTTTTCGTCCAACGAAAATGAAAACTTCCTTAGGCAACATTGTTTGCCATTCCAATATTCACCCTTGTGCACAATATGAGATCATTTGAACAAACTATGCCATGAATGTGGCCATAAGATTGATCATTTGGCTTGAAAGCCATGAATCTTCACACTTGATAGCTCATTTCTGAGAACACTTTTTTAAAATAATTACCGTATTACAAGTTTATTATTTTTCCTGCAAACTTGGTCACATATAATGACACAATGTGAAGGTTTTCCAATTTTTTGATTTTTTGAATTTTTATGCCTGTTTCAAAATGCGGTCAAAGCGGCGGGCTTGACCGTTCCTAGCTAGTGGTTGAATCTTGGAATTTTTTGGTGTTTCTATGATTAAATAGATACTTATGTACCTAGAAATGATTTTGGAAAAATAAAGAGCAAACTATGAGGCAGCTACAGTTCAAATTTGACCCGTTTCGGTGAATCGGCGATAATTTGTCTTTTTCATCGAGGTGGATCAAAACTTTTTCACCCAACCATTTTGTCAATTGTGCATTATATATGGCCTAGTATTTTAGAAAAATGATTTGGTCCAATTTTGCAACAATTATTTGGTAGTTCCTTCACAAAAAAACCTCATTTCGGGCACTCAGAAAATGGAAAATGGTTTTTTCGTCCAACGAAAATGAAAACTTCCTTAGGCAACATTGTTTGCTATTACAATATGCACCCTTGTGCACAATATGAGATCATTTGAACAAATTCTCGTTTAAAATTTCCCCGCTTCCCACTGAATGGGTGAAATTTGTTCTTTTATAGTGGATCAAAAGCTTTTGACATGTAACTATTTGGTCAATTTTACATAAAATATGGTCTAATATTTTTGAAAAATGGATTTGTGCTATTTTGGAACAAATATTTGATCGCTTCTTCACAGAAAAAAACCATTTTATGCACTCGAAAAATGGAAAATCATCTTTTTGTGCAAAGAAAATGAAAGTCGTTGAGCTATGGCATCGTTTACCATTCTAAGATGCACACTTATGAAAAAAACGAGATCATTTTGACAAACTATGACATTGTTATGTTTACAAAAGTTCAAAGTTTGGGGTCCAAAATTTTAAGATTCAAGTGCGAAATAGCCGCCAATGAGACGCGAGGAACTGCTTTCACGCGGATCACCAAATTGGACATAATCTGAGCCATCCATCACGCATCCATCCAGCGGTGGAGCTACTCCCGAGAATCAAAAACCTAATCCACTCACCCACCCTTCCCTCGATCCCAGATCCTCACCGCTGCCACCCCACTCACCCCTCCCTCGCTCCCAGATCCATCCTCTCCTCTCTCGCAACCCCAAACCCGGCCACGCCGCCGATCGCCACTCCCCCAAACCGAGCCCCAGCCCCGCCGGCGACCTCCTCCCCCACTCCTCGACTGCCGAGCGACATCCTCTACTTCATACCCGTCGGCCGACCAACCAACCTTCTCCTCCTCCTCCTCGTCTCCCCACGATTCGATTTGGATCCCCCTCCGGTGAACCAGCCGCCGGCGACCGCCTCCACTCCGCTGCCGGCACCACCTCCCCTCCCTTCACTGGCTGGAGATCCACTTGAGCTCCCCTCCTCCAATCCCGCCGCCGTCGCCGTCGCCGACCCCCAATCCCACCCCCACCTGCGACCGTCTCCACCAACCCCATCACCACTGGCGACCTTCCTCCCTCCCCAGATGGATGGATGGATGGACGGGGACGACGGCAGCGGCGCCGGATCCGCATCCACCATCTCTCGATGGGTCCATGGACTACTCGGCGAGTAGCAAGCAGGCGCTGGAGTGGGCAGTCCGGAACCTGCTCCGCCGGGGCCACACCGTCATCGTCCTCCACGTCCAGCGCCACGGCAGGGAGGAGGCCAAGCACGCCGTCTGGGCCAAGTCCGGATTCCGTAAGCGCTCTGACACACCCACCCCTCTGTTCGCTTTGATCTCAAGCTAACGCGTGCTCGTCGGCTCCCCATGGCGCTCATCCCTCTGTCCAGTACCGGGGCGGAGGTGATGAAGAACTACGACGTGACCTGCGATGCCGAGGTGCTCGACACCGCCGCGCGCTAGCTCGAGGTATGTTGCTTTTTTGTATATGCACGGGAGGTGTTCCGATCCTATGATGTGATCGATCGAGCATGGAGAAAGATGGGTGGTGGCTCTCCGGCTGATTGTCGGTGAAGGTGGTGGCGAAGGTGTCTTGGGCGATGCGGGGAGAAGCTCTGTGACCTTGGAGGAGCGGAAGATCGACACCATCGTCATGGGCAGCCGCGGCCTCGGCACCATCCAGAGGTACGTGATTACTACTTGGTTTGATTACTACTTGTGGCATGTGATTTAGACAATAGTACCATTATTTTGTGTGCGATTACTACTTGAGGAACCTGGTCTTGTTTACATTTTCGGCTGTTGGTTTTGTTTCGGGTTCTTTTTGGGGAGGAATGGATTAGTTATGACCGAATTTGTGTTAGCTGGCGTTACATGTCTTGAAACCTGTCCTTGTTCCTCCCCCCAAAGGACCATGTCAATGTGCTAATTCCTGGTTCATCTTTGTCCGGATGAAGATTTGTAGGTTGCATGGTGACAGTTTCACCATGAGAATCGTCCGTCATGGTGCTGATTAGCACGGAGAAGGTGGTCTTGGGGATCTTGAAGACGGTGAAGAACCCACGCAGCACTGTGCTCAAGACCTCTGTGATGGCGTGCACTGCTTTGTGTCCATTCATGCTTCGCAAAGGTAACTCCTTCCCTGGTTATTCCTTGTCGATCTCATGGCACATACTTATCCCTCCATGGTAGTGACCAAAGAACCATCGATTTGAACCTGTTCGAGGGGAGCTAGATGTATGATGTCTGGCAGCGGAATGGTGAGCTGGGACAACTAGATCGAGTCCCTTCTCTACATGTTGGTTTTGCTCCCTTACTGTGATAAATGACATATCACATTTTGAGCGTCGATGCAGCAAAATTTGTGTGCTACCCTTTGTTTGTTGGTTGTTATTTTGTGATACACCTTTGCTCAAATACCGATTTGTACTGCCTGTTATTATGCCCCACCATATGTGCATTTATGCTTGTTCGCCCCAGCCTAGTTGATGAACTATTCACCATATAGCTCAACTAAAATACAGCATGTTGTTTGATTCTTGTAGTGTACCATCAAATGATCAGTTCACCAACATTTACTTTTGTACCTGTGCTCTCCAGAGATGTTCATGTACGCAATCCCGAATTGATGATCTTGCCCTCTTTCGAGTTGGTTTGATGATTTGACCTAAACTAAGTTGTTTGGTTAATGATCTTAATGCCTCTGCAAACATGATACTATATATTTGCATGTCATAGTCAGCAGTTGGCGTGTGACAATGAAGTGAACCATTAGCTCTGTTATATCTGTAGCTCGGCTCCACACATGTTTTGGTTTGTTCTCGGTCCGATTGTGGTGTGCCTTTCGAATTAATCCGATAGATGCTTTTAGTTTTTTTCTAGAATGTTGTAATTGTATTTAAGGTAAACTTGACCTTGGGGTTGTATAAACTGGACTATGGTGAAACTGCACATTCAGTTAAACTTCATTGAATTTGAATTGGATGTCGAATGTTGCTGATGTAAACTACAAGCAGTTTGCCATGGAATTCTATTTCTTTTTCACTTTTAAGAAACAATCACGACCAGCAGTAGTAATATTTATGCAAAGTTATGCAAAGTTCATTGAAAATTTGAGCATCTACAGTTTCTTGAAATTTTGTGTGACTTGTCCATGATTATGCAACAAATAAACTTGTGTTTACTTAAACTTGTCCATGATCATGCAACAACTTAAACTTGTGTTTACTAAAATGGATGCTTTTGATTCCCATTCAAGAATATAGTGACAAGTGAAAGTCTACATAAACACCATTGCCTGAAATTATACATATTGCTTGTGAGTTCTAATTGTGGCCTAGTCAAGAAAAAACATGATTTATTGGTCTCTTTTTATCAAATATTAGAAACTTAAGAAAGTAAATTGAGATGAGCTGATATCTATTAGGAACATATTGCTTGTGGACATGCATGGTGTCTCTGAAGCTACACATGTTCTCCACCACAAACTTTGTAATGTCTCCTCATTGTTTCACGCTTGTGATCTTGTTATGCAAAGTGGTTGAAGTACCTTCTTTTTCTACCCATCTTCATGAAGCCTATATTAAATGTATAATTTATACAAATTATTCTATAAGATTTGTAAAAGCAAACAGTTCACTATGCAAGTCTGTTATTTTATTTGCCCTTTCTAGTACTTTCACCTTACATTTTTGTTGCCATTGCATTTGTTTGGTTACGACCGAGAGCAGATTACACTAATCTTTGGAAGTATTTGTGTTCACTCTTTTACAGAGCACCGGGACAAATTTGAAGTGCAAAGCCATGAAGCCAAGTGCAAAGCCATGATGCTAGTGATTTGTTTGTTACTGTTTGGTGTAATAGGCTGTAGAGATTGTGACATTGTAACAGATTTGATAAATTATGTTTGTTTTTTTGTTTGAAATAGTGATTTAAAAATTTGTGAAATGGAAACCTGCTTAGTGGGATCCACTTACCAAAATAATTTGAGCAATGTTGAAATGTCTGACGTGTGGGACCTATTTTGGTTATTTGAAGATTTTCATATTCTTTTCTTTTCATTTGATATATCTTCGCTTAAAAGCGATGTGGATCCACCGTCGGAAAATCGACAATTGGGACCCATCTAAAAACTGGACCACAAAAAACCATCGAAAATAAAAATGAAATGGACCGCAAAAGGCCATGCCTAGAAAATAAAAAGGCCAAATTGTTGGGCCAGGCCCATGTAGCTAGAGAAAATTAATAGAGAAAATATCTGATAAAAAGGCGAATTGTTGGGCTAGGCCCATGTAGAAAACCGAATTGGACGGGCTGAATCTTGTGCCACATCGACTTGCCACGCTGGATGCCTACGTGGCACTGGGGAGGTTGCTAGTGACCAAAAATTTGGTCAAAGAACCAACGACCTTTTACATATCACAGAGAAGGTCGCTATAGTCGATTAATGACCCTCACTTTTGACCTTCTTTTTGGTCACAAAAGGTCATAAATGAAAAACTATGACCTTTCAATGACCAATAGTGAGGGTCACAAGTTGACATATTTCTTGTAGTGGGAGACGAGCACCGAGGCGCAAGCGAGGCGGGTCGGGGAGGCGGGCGCAGGAGGGGTCGGGGAGGCGGTGGGAGGCGGGTCGGGGTGGGGAGGAAGCGAGAGGAGAGGGAATCAGGCGAGGCGGGGGTAAGGTGAAGTAGCTTTAAGCAGTGGCGTTGGAAGCAAAAGCAGCTGCTGCTAAATACCATAGTAGTAGCGCTGTCATGTAAGGCGCTATTGCTATACCTACCACGCCGAGCGGTGTGGCAATTGTAGTAGTAGCGCTTCTGCGAGGACAGCGCCATTGCTAATCTGGTAACTATAGCGGCGGTTACGCGAGCGCTCTTGCAAAATAGCGATGGCGCCTCATTTTGACAAGCACTCTGGTAACATTCGTGTATAAGGTTTTCCCTAGTAGTGGGGCGGCCTGCCCTAGGCAGCCCTCTCTCTTTCCGTATGGCCCAATAAGGCCCAATACTTCTCGGCGAATTCGGTAACTCTCCGGTACTCCGAAAAATACCCGAATCACTCGGAACCTTTCCGAAGTCCGAATATAGTCGTCCAGTATATCGATCTTTACGTCTCGACCATTTCGAGACTCCTAGTCATGTCCCCGATCTCATTCGGGACTCCGAACTCCTTCGGTACATCAAAACTCATAAACTCATAATATAACTGTCATCGAAACCTTAAGCGTGTGGACCCTACGAGTTCGAGAACAATGTAGACATGACCAAGACACGTTTCCGGTCAATAACCAATAGAGGAACCTGGATGCTCATATTGGCTCATACATATTCTACGAAGATCTTTATCGGTCAAACCGCATAACAACATACGTTGTTCCCTTTGTCATCGGTATGTTACTTGCCCGAGTTTCGATCGTCGGTATCTCAATACCTAGTTCAATATCGTTAGCGGCAAGTCTCTTTACTCGTTATGTAATGCATCATTCCGTAACTAACTCATTAGTTACATTGCTTGCAAGGCTTATAGTGATGTGCATTACCGAGAGGGCCCAGAGATACCTCTCCGACAATCGGAGTGACAAATCCTAATCTTGAAATACGCCAACTCAACATGTACCTTCGGAGACACCTGTAGAGCTCCTTTGTAATCACCCGATTCGTTGTGACGTTTGGTAGCACACAAAGTCTTCCTCCGTAAACGGAGTTGCATAATCTCATAGTCATAGGAACATGTATAAGTCATGAAGAAAGCAATAGCAACATACTAAACGATAAAGTGCTAAGCTAACGGAATGGGTCAAGTCAATCACATCATTCTCCTAATGATGTGATCCCATTAATCAAATGACAACTCATGTCTATGGCTAGGAAACTTAACCATCTTTGATTCACGAGCTAGTCAAGTAGAGGCATACTAGTGACACTATGTTTGTCTGTGTACTCACACATGTATTATGTTTCCGGTTAATACAATTCTAGCATGAATAATAAACATTTATCATGAAATAAGGAAATAAATAATAACTTTATTATTGCCTCTAGGGCATATTTACTTCAGTAGGAGAATGTAAAAATTGACAGACCTTATTAGGAGAGAAAGCTATATCAGGTCTTGTCAAGGTTAAGTACTGTAGTTTCCCAACTACACTTCTGTATTTTGTCCCTTCCTCTGGTCTTAGCAATTCCCCTTCGTGGAATGACAACTGTTCAGTAGTAGACAGAGGTGTACTAGAGGGTTTACAATCCTTCATGCCTACATGTTTAAGTATCTCTGTTGCATATTTTTCTTGGGCTAGCAGGATACCATCATGTATATTTTTTACTTCAATGCCTAGGAAATAGTGCAACTCACCCCAATCCTTTAAGGCAAATTCACTTTTCAAATTCTTAAGCAAAGCTGAGGTAGCCTCTTGAGAGGAACTAGCAACAATTATGTCATCTACATAAATGAGCATAAAGATAATCACCTTCCCTTTCCTGAAATAGAACAAGGAGGTGTTTCCCTTGGAGGGCCCAAAGCCAAGTTGTTGTAGATTTGAATTCAATCTTGAATACCACACCCTGGGTGCCTGTTTTAACCCATATAAAGCTTTGTCCAACCTACACACATGTTCTGGTTTAGTATTATCCACAAAACCAGGTGGTTGTCGCATATAAACCTCTTCCTCGAGAACGCCATGTAGAACGCATTATGTATATCCAATTGGTGAAAACTCCATCCCCTGGACACATCAATATACAGAACCAGCCTGATAGTGGCTGCTTTAAGAACTGGACTAAACGTATCCTCATAGTCAATACCATAGTGTTGCTTAAAGCCTTTAGCCCTTAACCTAGCCTTGTACCTATCTACCGTGCCATAAGATTTTTCTTTTGACTTTATACACCCATTTACAATCTATAATATTTCTACCTAGTCTAGGTGGAACTAGATGCCAGGTTTTATTTTTCAAGAGTGCATCATACTCTACTTCCACAGCATTTTTCCAGTTTTTACCTGGCAAAGCTTCTACTGGATCACGAGGTTCCTGAGTGGCAGCAAAGTTTACAACTTTAAAATTCTTGTCATACCTGACAATTACATCCTTAGGAACCTTGGGCTTAAATATACCTTGTTTAGCATGTGTATTGGGGCGTTCAGAGTTTGTAGCCACAGGAGATCTAGCGGTTGCCGCAGAAGATCTGCCACCTCGTACCACCGGAAAATCCTCCTCGGCCGTCGCTCGGTCGGGTGTAGCATCACACGTCCGCGCGCCAGGAGCCGGGTCCATCGAATCTGGAGCAGGCGACAGACGCGCAGAGTCTCGTGTCTGGGGCGCGCCATCATTGCCTACAGTGGACGGCGACCCAGGCCCATTCAATCAACGCCAGTTGTCGGAGGAGGGCGCGACTGTATCGATACGGCCGCCCCGCACGGGCGATTGATGCCGCGTGTCACACGCAGGCTGGCTGCCCGCTGACCCAGCGCCTGGTGATGTCGGGGCCGTGCCTGCGTCAGTTTCCGCGCCAGGTTCTGCGCCGCCGCCAAATCTCTCGGGATCAGGTGTAGCAGTAGGATCCACCTTGGGTCTTGTGTCGGTCCAGTTTGGACTCATATGCTGCATAAAATCACCATTTGGAGCTTTTTTACTGTTTTCATCAGTACAATCTCCATTAGTGGCAGGATTAGGATTATTAAACACTTGATCATCAGAAGAACATTCACCCCCATGATCAGAAGGATTTAATAACTCTGGAGAAAGTAAGAGAATTTTAGCACGAAGACGAGCGCCGACGTTTGGGTGGAGACTAGCAAAGGGAAAAATATTTTCATCAAAAATAATATATCCGGAGATATAAACACGTCCAGTGGATATGTCAAGACATTTAAACCCCTTGTGGAGATTGCTATACCCAAGAAAAACACATTGCTTAGAACGGAATTGAAGCTTGTGTTTATTGTAGGGTCGGAGATTTGGCCAGTAGGCACACCCAAAGATTCGAAGAATGGAATAGTTGGGTTTTTCATGGAATAGTTTTTCAAAGGGTGTCTCAAACTTGATGACTTTGCTAGGAATTCGGTTTATCAAATAGGTTGTGGCAATGAAGGCCTCATCCCAAAATTTTAAGGGCATAGAGGCTTGATAAAGAAGGGATAAACCCACTTCGACAATATGTCGATGTTTTCTCTCAGCTGACCCATTCTGCTGGTGAGCACGAGGGCACGAGACGTAGTGAGATCTTCCTATCTTGGTAAAGGAGTTCAACTTTTCGTACCCCCCTCCCAGTTCGTTTGTAGAGCAAGTATCTTGCAATCAAATTGACGCTCTACTAGGTGTTGAAAGTCATGAAACTTTTGAAAGACTTCATACTTGTGTTTGATCAAATATATCCAAGTGAATTTACTGAAATCGTCAATGAAACTCACACATTTCTTCCTTCCTACTGTTTCGACAGTAGGACCCCAAAAATCAGAAAACACAAGTTCTAAAGGAAATTTTGATTCACTTATTGACTTAGGATAAGGCAATTGGTGACTTTTGCCTTTTTGACAGGCGTCACATACAGAATCTTTATTGAAAGAATTTGCAGACAGGAGATTATTCTTGCTAATGATTTTGCTAACAATAAGAGGAGATGGGTGGCCTAAACGCCGATGCCACCTATCCGAAGATAGCTTGGTGGCACTGAGCATGTGCTTCTTGACGTTGGATCCTGTGTGCCTAACTGGGTAGAGTCCTCTTCTACCCCGGCCTTGAAGGAGCACCTTCTTCGTTCCCCGTTCCTTGACAAGAAAAGAATAGGGATGGGTTTCAACAGCAAGGCGGCTAGCAGAAATTAGGCTTTTGTTGCCTTGAGGTACATGAAGGATATTATTTAGGAGAAGATCTTGATCAGGAGTATGAATAGTTGAATGACCAATGTGTTTGATAACCATACCTGATTCACTGGAGTATGAATCTGCTCGTTTCCAGTGTAGCGATCACGCATGGTCAGCTTTTCCAAATCTTCTGTGATGTGATCGGTGGCACCACTGTCCAGGTACCAGTTCGTGTCCACCTTGTACTATGGTGCAGGGTGGTTGGCCGACTTCTCCTCCACGCCTTGGTAGGATTCGTCATAGCGCTTCCAGCACTTCCAGGATGGATGGCCCATCTTGCCACAGATCTGGCACTGGACCCTTGGGGCAGAGGCATGATTGTTGTTGTAGTTGCCTCCGCCGCCGTTGTTGCCGCCGTGTCCACCGCCGCGCCCTCTAGGTTTGGAGTAGCCGTCGCGCCTGCCGTGGTCACCACCATTGCCGCCTTGTCTGCGGGCGAGATCACCACCGCCGCCGCTGTTTCTACGGACTCGAGTAGCGGTGTTGGCAAAGGACTGCGATCTCCCGCCGCGAAGATTGAGCCTCGTTTCGAAGCTTAGCAGCTGTGAAAACAGCTCGACCACGGTCATCGGCTCCACCCGGGAACACATGGCAGACACCACGGGGTCGAAGTCTTCATCTAGCCCAGCCAGGATGTGACAGACGATGTCGTCGTCGTCCATTGATATGTCTCCAATGTATCTATAATTTTTGATGTATTCATGCCGTGTTTACAATATTTTTACATGATTTTGGTATGATTTGATCAGAACTCACCCGGACTGATGTTGTTTTCAGCAGAACTACCGTGGTGTTGTTTTTGTGCAGAAATAAAAGTTCTCGGAATGCGCTGAAAATCAATGGAGATTTTTTCTGGAAAATATAAAAATACTGAAACGAAGAGTTATCGGAGGGGAGTCCTGTGGACCCCACAAGGGTGGAGGGTGCGCCACCTGCCTCATGGACTCTCCGTGGGGCCCCCTGACTTTTTCTTGACGCCAACCTCTCCTATAAATCCCCAAACTTCCAGAACATAACCTAGATCGGGAGTTACGCCGCCGCAAGCCTCTGTAGCCACCAAAAACCAATCGGGACCCTATTTCGGCACCCTGTCGGAGGGATCTTTCACCGGTGGCCATCTTCATCATCCCGGCGCTCTCCATGACGAGGAGGGGGTAGTTCATCCTCGGGGCTGAGGGTATGTACCAGTAGCTATGTGTTTGATCTCTCTCTCTCTCTCTCTCTCTCTCTCGTGTTCTTGATATGGCATGATCTTGATGTACCGCGAGCTTTGCTATTATAGTTGGATCTTATGATGTTTCTCTCTCTCTCTACCTTCTTGTAATGGATTGAGTTTTCCCTTTAAAGTAATCTTATCGAATTGAGTCTTTACGGATTTGAGAACACTTGATGTACGTCTTGCGTGGGATACCCGTGGTGATAATGGGGTATTCTATTGATTCACTTGATGTATGTTTTGGTGATCAACTTGCAGGTTCAGTGACCTTGTGAACTTATGCATAAGGGTTGGCACACGTTTTCGTCTTGACTCTCCAGTAGAAACTTTGGGGCACTCTTTGAAGTTCTTTGTGTTGGTTGAATAGATGAATCTGAGATTGTGTGATGCATATCGTATAATCAAACCCGCGGATACTTGTGGTGACATTGGAGTATCTAAGTGACATTAGGGTTTTGGTTGATGTGTGTCTTAAGGTGTCATTTTACTACAAACTCTAGGGATATTTGTGACACTTATAGGAATAGCCCAATGGATTGATCGGAAAGAATAACTTTGAGGTGGTTTCGTACCCTACAATAATCTCTTCGTTTGTTCTCCGCTATTAGTGACTTTGGAGTGACTCTTTGTTGCATGTTGAGGGATTTTTATATGATCTAATTATGTTATCATTGTTGAGAGAACTTGCACTAGTGAAAGTATGAACCCTAGGCCTTGTTTCGAAGCATTGCAATACCATTTTCGCTCACTTTTTTTACTTGCTACCTTGCTGTTTTTATATTTTCAGATTACAAAAACCAATATCTACTATCCATATTGCACTTGTAACACCATCTCTTCGCCAAACTAGTGCACCTATGCAATTTACCATTGTATTGGGTGTGTTGGGGACACAAGAGACTCTTTGTTATTTGGTTGCAGGGTTGTTTGAGAGAGACCATCTTCATCCTACGCCTCCTATGGATTGATAAAATTTTCTACTGTCCTACAAACCTCTGCACTTGGAGGCCCAACAACGTCTACAAGGAGATGTCGCAGAATAAGCAGTGGAATGTTCTCTGCTGGAATGTTCGCGGGATCAACTCTGAAAAGAAGCAGTTGGCGATCCATAATGATATCAATATTAGTGGGTGTTCAGTGGTTTGTTTACAAGAAACTAAGCGCGACTCTTTTGATGCTTCCTTTGTTAAGCAGTTCTGTCCGAAGAAATTTGATATGTTTGAATATGTACCCTCTGTTGGGAATTGGTGGTCTTATTCTTTATGCGGATGAGTTCGGTTTTCGCTGGTGTTACAACTTTCTCTGAAACCTTTGCGCTCGGCGTTAGGCTCACTTCGACACAGTATAACGATTCATGGACTTTAGTTAATATTTATGGACCATGTGTCAATCCTAATCGGACGATTTTCACCACTTGGTTGTTTGACCTTGATATCCCCCACAGTGAAGATTAGCTCATTCTCGGTGATTTTAACTTTATTCGAGCACCAGACAACCGAAGCAGGGGAGGGGGAGATGCTAATGATATGTTACTCTTCAATGAGTTCATCAGAAGGCGGTTGCTAGTTGAATTGCCGATCAAGGGGCGTTCGTTCACCTGGAGTAACATGCAATTGGATCCGTTGCTTGAGCAACTCGATTGGCATTTTACCTCTGTTAACTGGGCCGCGAAGTATCCTAACACTATTGTTATGCCTTTGGGTAAACCCACGTCTGACCATGTACCCTGTTATGTCAGCATCCAATCTAAAATTCCCAAGTCCAAAATCTTTTGCTTTGAAGATTATTGGATCAAACTACCGGGTTTCTTTGACGTTGTCAAACGATCGTGGGCCAAACGTTGCTATGCCCCGAACGCAGCCGCGGTGCTATGCAAGAAGCTTAAAACACTTCGATATGACCTCAAGCAGTGGAGCAAGCAAAACTCCAAGTTCTCGATGCTCATTGATAATTGCAACAAGACCCTCTTGGAGATTGACGGCCTAGAGGAGAAAAAAAGATTGTCTGTTCCTGAGACCAACTTCAGATTGATCCTGAGACAACATCTACTCCATTTGTTGGACTACAAGAAAGTTTATTGGAAGAAGCGTTGCACGGTCAGATACTTCAAGTATGGAGACGCCAACACGAAATTCTTTCATAGAGTGGCCACTGAGCGGTACCGTAGAAACAACATTGCATCTCTCAGATTGCCCGATGACTCGATCATACATGATCACGCTGGTAAGGAGGCTGTCCTTTTTCAGGCGTTTAAGGCAAGACTTGGGTGATCCAACCAGACTAACATGAAATTTGACTTGTCTCGGATCATCAAAAAGGTAGAAGGGCTCCAAGCTCTGTCTGCTCCTTTCACCCACAAGGAAATTGACGAGGTGATCAAAGAGATGCCGGCCAATCATGCTCCATGCCCGGATGGTTTCAGTGGTAGTTTCATCAAGTCGTGCTGGCACATCATTAAGGGATATTTCTATCGATTTTTCTTCAAGTTTCATGCAGGTACTCTGGACCTTGAGAGCCTGAACATGGGGTTTATAACTCTTATCCCTAAAATCCAATCACCAGAAACTGCTAATGACTATCGACCAATCACCCTGCTGAATTGTTGCCTTAAGATTCTGACCAAGCTACTCGCAAACCGTTTACAACGAGTCGTCCTCAAGATTATACCTCGAAACCAGTATGGGTTTCTGAAAGGCCGATCGATTCAAGACTGTGTTGCGTGGGCATAGGAATTCATTCATCAGTGTCAGGCCTCGGGGCGTGAGATTGCGATCTTGAAGCTGGATTTCGCTAAAGCCTTCGACACGATCGAACATGCCCCGATGATGGAAATTATGAAATGCATGGGTTTTGAAGATCGGTGGCTTGGATGGATCAAGTGCTTATTTTCGACGGCCAAATCCTTGGTTCTACTCAATGGGACCCCGGGCAGACAATTCTTCTGCTTGCGTGGAGTGCGCCAAGGAGACCCGCTGTCTCCTCTAATTTTTGTGCTCATGCAGATCTGTTGCGAGCTGCCGTCAATGGCGCTTATAGGCGGGTAATCTCCAGCTGCCCATCCCAGCCCGGGAGGATGATTACCCCGTGATACAGTACGCCGATGACACAATTCTTGTGTTGCCCACTGAGGAGAGCCAAGCTGAAACCATCAAGTCCATCCTACAAGACTACGCGTCGTTTGTGGAGCTGCACATAAATTTTCAGAAATCAACTCTGATTACAGTCAACACAGCCGCGGACACCACCTCTCGTTTGGCGCAGGTTTTTGGCTGCTCCATTGGGTCCATGCCGTTTACTTATCTAGGGTTGCCCATGGGAACGGCCAGGCCGACAGTCGTGCACCTCATGCCGCTGGTGTCGTTGGTAGAGCGCAAACTCTCTACGGCAGCCTCTCTGCTCGACCTTGGTTCGAAGCTTACTCTGGTGAACTTGGCGATTACCTCCCTCGCAATCTATGCGATGTGTTCCACCAGGCTCCCGCCCAAAATACTAGATCATCTCGATAAACTGAGGCGATATTGCCTTTGGGCAAAGAACACGGACGATGGCTTGAAAGCCGTCTCCATGGCAGCCTGGGAGTTAGTTTGCAGGCCCAAGCACAAGGGAGGGCTCGGGGTGCTTGACTTGAAGATCCAAAACCAGGGCCTACTGCTCAAACAGCTGCACAAATTCTATAACCACATGGACATTCCGTGGGTTGATCTTGTTTGGAACACATACTATGAAGGCTTGGTCCCGCATGCTTCTGGTCCGTGTGGGTCGTTCTGGTGGAAAGACGTCATGAATCTGGCGCCAACCTACAGAGCAATCACTTCGGTTGAGCTTGGGATGGGGGTTCAACCTTGTTCTGGAAAGATGCCTGGCATGGTGATATTCTGGCTGATAGTCACCCCCGTCTCTTCTCCTTTACCAAGCACGAAGACATATCTGTCAAAGTACTCCTGACATCACCTACGCTCGGCCAAAACTTCTATCTGCCACTTTCGGTGCAAGCTAGAGAAGAGCTCGATGACTTACAAACCTCCCTGGCTTTGATGGAGCTCACAGAGGTGAACGATGCTTGGCGTCTGATCTCGGGTGCGGAGGAGCTCGCCTCCCGCGAATTCTATCTGCACTGTTTTCGGGACATGGAAGCGGACGATGCGTTTAAGTGGATCTGGAAATCCAAGTGCACCAACAAATGGAAGGTTTTTGCATGGCTGCTTCTTGCGGATAGGCTGAACACTCGAGGGCTGCTCAAGAGAAAGCACATGAAGCTGAGGGATGACAACTATGCATGCCTGCTGTGTCACCATCCACCCGAGGAAACGGTGGAACATTTGTTCTTTCACTGTGAATTTAGTCAAACATGTTGGGGGAAGCTGGGGATCACGTGGCCACTACATGGCAACCGGGTGCAACTTTTGCATGTAGCTAAAAGCACGTGGGGCAGACCAATGTTCATGGATGTCTTCATCATAGCCTCCTGGAGCATATGGAAGGAATGTAACAATAAACTGTTCAGAAGTGTGGCGCCGACCGTCGAGGGTGGACCCAGAGATTCAAAATGGACTTTGGCATGATGAGACACAGGATCAACCAGGCCTTAGTGCCTTTCGTTGATCAGGTAGTTGACCTGATCTAGCTGCATAACCTTATACATTTGATGTATAGGGACGCCCTAACTCCTCCTGCCCCTATGTAATTCCTATCCCTTGTAATTTTGTCTTGAAATGTAATACAAAGTCAGTGGGGAGCTGCCCTCACTGTCCCAAGTTCTCAAAAAAAAAACATCTACAAGAAGAAGGTTACGTAGTAGACATCATCCACCTTCTTCCCTGCGGTGATCAGTTCGTCGCAGAGGGACTTGATCTTCCCGACGCAGTCGGTGATGGAGGAGTTGCCCTTCTGCAAGTTGGCGAGGGCGATCCGGACGTTGGTGGTCTGGAAACGGGTGTGAGATGCAAGCATCCCTTCCACCGTGTTCCAGAGCTCAGCAGAGGTGTGACACGAGGCGACCTGGATGGCTATCTCACGAGGAAGGGTCGTCAGGAGATAGGAGAAGACTTCTTAATCTTGTGCATACCAGGTTTGGAACTCGGGGTTTGGCTCCCTCGCCGTCGTCTTGCCATCAGACGAGGCCACATCGATCTGCATGGGAGGTGGTGGCTGCTCGACGTCGAGGTACTTGGCCATCTGTGCTCCGCGGATGGCCGAGAGCACCGTCGCCCGCCATAGGGCTTGGTTGCCCTTCGTGAGCTTCTCGGTGGCGGCGTGCACGAATGGCGAGGTTGGGAAGGAGCTTGAAGACGCTGCCATGGACGTGCTCGAGGATGGCTCTGGTTACCATGAAAGAACTAAGATGTGGAAGCATATGCCTTACCGCAGGGACACGTGTGTGTTATATAGGCAAAGAGATTACATGATGCGGCTAGGTTGTTAGTAGACTTGATCCATACTCCAAGGCTATACAAGAGAGGATCTATCTAGTCTAACAACCTACCTAAGTACAACACAATACGCATGCGCAATACACAATGACATACGTGTCACGTTACAACCTAAACAAGCCTATCATTTAATAGATGCGACATCCTTGCAGTAGGCGGTTGTGCTCGCCATCTCCCCCATTGCATCACCAACTTTCACGGAAGCTATAGGGTGTGCTTGCCATCTCCACCACCGCTCCACTGGTGAACCGGCATCCGGTAGTTCTTCCTTTTTTATTCTTTTATTTAATACAATTTCGTACATATTGATTGTAATTTACACTAATTGATTTTATATTTTATCATGTTCTGCCTCACTTTTATGTGTGCAAAGAAAATAGAACCAATCAATTTTTGTGGAATTGGTTTGCAGATAACATGATGCACATGCATGTTGTCAGCAATGACTTATGTTGAGATAGCATGAAATTGGTGCTTCGAGATATCCATGTTTCCTAATCTGATCTATGCTTCTCCAGTTCACATAGTTTACCGCAATAACCATGCTTAGACATGATTATATTTTGAACCTTCTTTCTAGCACTAGTTGTTGCTTCCTACCTTTCTATTGTTATGCATCATGCCTAAAATTTGTGCTTCAAAGGTGCTTATAATTGTAAGCTGTATAACTGTAATGTCATGCTTCGCAGAATGTAGTTCTATTTTTTATTTGAAGAAAAAACAGGAGGAACGAAACCTACTTGAGGATGACACATGCTCAGTAATTCATATTCATTTGCATGAAATAATGCTTTCAAATATTGATGCTTCTTATGCATAATGTATTTGTTTCCTAAATAAACATAGGTTCAACCAGTACAATCATAGTAACCATATGCTACTGCCTTTTTGCACTTCATGTTTTAGCTGGTTTGAAACATGATCTTGCCAACCATGCCAATTTGCGAAGTCCAAATTCTTTCTTCCACTAAGTCTCATACATATTATGATACATCAAAATATTGCTTCCTGTGAGTATTGCTTCTTTGATCTCATGTGATGCTTCAATCCTTCTTTCTAGACGCTTCATAATTGTTGAGTTTTGACAGTTTTTTTAAAATTAGAATGCTTCATTACTACTTAGGAAGCACTTCAATGTATCTTTCGCTAAGCTTCCATCTTAATGATTTATGTTTCATTACTTTCTCATATGTGCTACATACAATAAGCGCTTCATCACAACTCTCTTGTGCTTCCAAATTTACGTGCTACACATTCTGTACACATGATATGTCCCTAAATGCATGCACGAAACTTATGTCTCATTTTGTTACTCCAGGAGATGATTTACCACGACATGGTGATTGCCCACAAGTTGGAGGTTGCTATTTGCAGGTCGTCGATGAGCCCGTGTAGGTGTTCATTGTTGTCGTCTCACTGCTTGCAGACGTCCCTCAAATCTTGCCCACGATCCACCTTCAGAACCTCTTTCTATGTAGTAGTCCCATGTTCAAGCATGCATCATCCAAGCGGGCGTGCTTCTATGGTCTCCTCAGTGTGCCATGCGACTTGAAGTTTGCTGGCAAGGTAGACCGGTGTTTTGATGATCCTGCCAGCGTGCCCTAACACATGTGCATTGCCAGTTGAGGTGGACCATGGTGGTATTATGTCACCTAACCTTGTGATGTATTCTTGCTATAGATGGACACACAATTTCTAGTATAATTGGAATCATGTATTGTTTCCTTTCGTGCCAAATTATTTACTCTATTGTATGCAATTATGTACAAAGAAATGTTTGTTTACATGGAAACAAACACTTTTTTCTTTGAAAGTAAATTATATTGTAATTTGGAAGCAGAGTCGAAACCAATATCATCTTTTATTAGAAGGAAGCATGGTTTCCTTTGGAATCAATCTTTCTATATTTTGGAAGCAGCGTTGATAAGAAAAAAGGTTTGTCTAGGACACATGTAAATGTGACATAGAGGGTGCTTGGATCCAAGGGCGTCTCTTTTAGAGGCTAAAGTTCCAAGCACCCCTGACTAAAGAGAGGCTAGGACTAGTCTTGAGGCTAAAAGTTTTTAGTCAGAGGAAACCTACTAAAACTAGAAGAACGCCCGTGCATTGCAACGGGGCCACATTAATTTTAAGATTTCAATATTAATATTCTCATACATATCAAGTGACATTGGCGACCTTTTTACCATCAAATCCTCTCACACACTCTCTCCTCCCTCTTCCTCACTCTCTCTCCCCCTCTCCCTCTCTCTTTCTCTAACACACACACACACACATATCCATCTTATTGGGTACGGGACCATAATTCATCTATTTCACACACACACACTAGTGCATAATAATATGGATTATGTGTATTATATTTGCCACCACAACTGAGGGAATTAATTTCATGTAAATCGGCCATCCACAGCTCCAAGTGACATGCTAGTGCGGAGGAGGAGGCCCGGGTCGGCGTCGGTGCCGTCCGGCGCGGGCCACGGGCCCGCTTCCAAGTGCGTCTGCGCGCCGGCCACCCACGCCGGGTCCTTCAAGTGCCGCTTCCACCGCACCAACTCCCAGGGCCACGGCCAGGGAAGCCACCTTTCTTCGCCCCCTTCACCGGCCGCGGCCAACGCGGTGCCGTGGCACCCGGCGTCGGCGTCCTCGTCCTCTGGCACCGTCGCGACCCAGTGACGCAGCCCAAGCATCGGCCTCGAGAATCAAGAACGCTCGGCAACGGAGAGTGAAGGGAAGATCATATACATGTCATAAGAAAGGGAGTTTATTACTGCTCCCTCGATGTATTGTTTCCTTTGTTTGGAGATTGATTACCATCCGTGAGTTAAGGTAAGGTTAATGTGGTTGAGCAATTTTTTTGAAAATCAATTATTTGTTTTCTAATTAATGTGACTGAGTGATTTAAGGTAAGGTTAATTAATTTAGATTTGATCTTTAGAGATTGTTCGTGATTGATTCTACATTACTAAATAACTTGTGCGGTATGGAAAGTTACGATCTGTTCAGATTTCTTTCGTTGTGTGAGAGGGTGACGTGAAAATAAACTGATGAAGAGGGGGGAGGGGACGAAAAAAATCTACGAAAAAAAACCAACAAAGGTCGGAGGAGGTACCAAAAAAACCATGGGAGGTGGGACGAAAAAAAACCTGAAAGCGAGACTACCAACTGCTCCATTATGAGTAGAGATATGGGATAGTCCTCTCTCTCCTCATTTAACTCCTCTCCTTTAACACAGGCGAATTCTGGATTGGAGGGTTTGGAGGATAATAAATGCTCATTAACTTGATTTTAATCTCTTTACTATTTGGATCCAAGCATGGGTGACACTACCGGACTCGCGGTCTATGCCTACGGCCAAGGGCCGTCGGCATAGGCCCCTAGGCCGTCGGCATAGATCTATGCCTACGGCTGCCGTCGGCATAGGGCCGTCGGCGTAGATATCGTCAGCGTAGTCTTGTCAGACCGTCGGCATAGTATAGCCGTCGGCATAGGGGCCTATGCCGACGGCCTTGCGTCAGCCGTCGGTATAGATTAGCCGTCGGCAGTGTTTTCCGTCTGACGGCAACGGACGGCGCCGTCAGCGCTAACGAATCACGCAATAGCGCGTGGCGAGCTATGCCGGCGGCGGCGTCGGCATAGCTCGCCACATGCCATCCGTTGGGCTCCTTGTGGCGTGGCTATGCCTACGGCAAAGCCGTGAGCATAGATTGATCTATGCCGGCGGCTTTCTTTGTAGGCATAGCGTGCTGCGATGTCGCTCCTGGTTCCTCTGGCGGCGGGGCTATGCCTACGGCATAGCCGTCGGCATAGGTTTCCATCTATGCCTACGGCAAAGCCGTCGGCATAGATCTGCCACGTGGCGAGCCCTGGTAGCTCCTAGGCTTATATATGCCGACGGCTTTGCCGTAGGCATAGTTTTATTTTATTTTTTTATTTTCCCTATTTTCTCTTTTCCAATTCATTTGACAGCATTTCAAAGCAGAATAATATGGAATAATGCAGAAATATGACAGTTCATCATCTAAACATACTCAAGTTCATCTAAACATACTCGAGTTCATCATCATCATCTAAACATACTCAAGTTCATCATCATCACCGCCGGAAGTTCATGAACATAAAAGTAGTGCAAGACATGGAACATCGTAAAAGTAGGAACATGAAAGGCATGGCACGGCGGCCACATGCGGAATCATCATCGACATCGAGCAAGACCACCTCCGCCAAAATCACCACCGCCAAGACCACCTCCGCCAAAATCACCACCGCCAAGACCACCTCCGCCAAAACCACCACCGCCAAGACCACCTCCGCAAAACCACCACCGCCAAGATCACTTAATAAATTCCACCAAAACCGCCACATGACCAGCATCACTCTGCCGGATCGGGTGGTAGGGGTCGACAAGCGAGTCGAGCCCTTGGTCCCCTACATGTTTGAGAGCGATTCTAGCGGTAAATATGATATGATAGTGTTGAATGAGCGAGAACTAGTTTGCTAGTAGTTAGGCAAATGTACTAACCGGACTATTACCGCCTAGTGCCACCCATTCATCGAATGTGGGCACGTGTGGGGGGTCTCCTGCAGGTCGTGGTGGGGGTCCCATTTGTGGTGGATCCGTGCGGTTACTCCAAGACGCCAACATAGCCTGGATGTTAGTTAAACAAGCAAACTAGAAGGTCAGAAGGAATGAAACTACAAAAATGTAGCTTGGTTTTAAGAGGGCAAAACTAACCGTCATCATCTGACGGTTGTAATCATCGTTTGCCTTCACTCGTTTCAAGTACTCCCGCACCTCGAGATTCCTAAGCTCGACAAACTCATATATGCCTACATAAATTAGGTTGTTTCTAAGTGAGCAATGCTGAAAATAAGCGAGAATGCTAGAGAAAAAGATAAAGGGAAGTACTTACGGCATGCAGGCGGGCTAAGAAGTCTGTGAGCGCCCGTACTCTCTAAGCGGCTCGAGTGTGTAGCGAAGCCGTGTGTACGAGATCGAAGGAGTGATCAACCCATCGAAACACGGATATCGGCCATGTGACTTCCTGGATGGCCACCACCGCCGTGTCGTCGATCCGAGACTTGGCGATCTCAAGAACAGAACATCCGGATGCAACTCGATAGTGATGAGTGTAAGACCCGGTGCTTCTCGGTCTTGCCGTAGTACTTGCTCTCGCCCTCCTTGGGATGACTCCGCTCACGGGCCATCATCCACGACTCCATGTCGAGGCGGCCTCTTCAACTTGTCCTCCTGCAACGTCAAGCGAAGTTAGCCATACATAAGAACATGGCGGTAAAGAAGAACAAAATGCATCATGCACATAGATATACCTTCATGGCCTGAAGCCCGGTGGTTCTGTTTCCTTGGCCGTGTGTCCCGTCAATTCCACGGTTAACCCGGGCCTGGATGCTCTTGGCAGCAAACTCTGCATCGTCGCCGAGCCACCTATCCACCAAACTCGCCCATCCATCATGCCTTCCATAGCACCAACGAGGAACAACCTATGCAAATTTTGGAAGCATGACATGTGAGCACGAAACATATAGTTCACTGCTTGAAACAATGAAAAGTTAATAATAGTTACCATCATGAACTGCTCTTTGTTCAAGGTAAGTCGTTGCATCTGTGCTTTAGTTTTGGTCATCTTTTGGTGCAGGTAGATGTGGTAATCTTTGCGAGACGGCAACCCAGCGCACCTCGTACTGCAACTGACGAGCTTTCTTCTTCGCAGCCGCAAGCAAGACCACGTCGGCTCTGGCCTTGTGCTCGTCAAGAACTCTATAGAGTTGCTGCAATCATGCATAAACCAGAAGCAAACAAGGCATGAGTTGAGTGATTCAATGATAAACCACGAGCGGGCTCAAGAGAAGTGATTGAAGAGAACCTACCCAAAATTTGGTGATCACGGCCTTAGCGGCCGTCCCATACTCCGCGTTGCTGCAAGCCTCGTAGTGGGCCCAGCTCATGGCCAAAACCCGCTGCTGCGGCTCCTTGTTTGGCCGCGGGCAGAATAGGCCAGGCCAAAACTCCTTCAGCGGGGACGGTGAGAAGGCCGTTCGGTTTACGGCCCTTTCGCGAAGGATCCAGTTTCTGCAAAAGAATCAAATGATTGCCATGTGTACAATAAGAAAATATTGTCATGTGTTGAAAATATGATTGAGAGGCACTTACTCTGTCCCCACAGGTTGAATGAGCCACTTGTGCTCCTCGATAGAAGGTGGTGTAGGCAGTCCGGCATTACCACGCAGCCACCCTGCGGAGCACCGGTGGCAAGTCACCCCACAAGCAGGATCAACCTCCCTCCACCCTCCTCGCCCTCCTCCTCACCCTCCTCCTCGGCCTCCTCCTCGGCCTCCTCCTCCTCCTCCTCCTCGGCCTCCTCCTCCTCGCCATCAGGAACATACTCCTCCTCCTCAGACTCAGAAGGTGCCTCTGTATAGGAGGGCATCGAAGAAGACCCTCCTATTTGAGACACGGACGGAGTTTTTGCACCGGTTGCCTCTCCCCCCACCTCCTCCTCCTCTAGGGGCTTTCCCCCCACCGCCTCCTCCTCTAGGGTCTCCTCCCCCGACCCCTCCACCTCCCTGTGAGGTGTCATCCTCGCGTAGTCGGGAGGGAACCTTGTGGGCTCGTCCACTCCGAGTAAGTCCTTTAAATTTACTGAGGAAACTAGCGCCGCTGGACTTGCCCATGATTAGCAAACCTGCATTAAGAAGAGAATAAACAATTAGTAAGGATATCAATTAAACAAGCATACAGGAAAAACATTAATACCAGAAGAGCACATTAAGCATACTATTGTAATGATCATTAAAAGAATGTCGGTGTACTAAGGTAGGGGTACCTCAGTACCCCAACTTGTGCACGGGCAGTTGCAGCTTCCCGCGGCAGGGTGTACCACGTGCTCGCCGGGGACCCTCCTACTCCATATCAAGCCATTCAAGAACAAAGTATACAAGACAGGAGATCGAGACCCCGGCAAGCGGAGCTTGTTGGGAAGGCCGTTCCAGGCTCAAGGTTACATCACTCATGCAAGGCCCTGGCGAGAGGAGCTCGCCGGGAAGACTAGAAGATTACATCATAGAAGACACGCCTCGGCGCTACATGCGTCCCGGCGAGGGCCCCGGAAGCGACAAGTTAAAGAGCCGGCAAGCTCCGGGCCGGCAAGGTCAAGACCCGGCAAGGTGCTTGCCGGGAGAGATTCTGTTGTGTGCTGCGCTCAGCTCATCACCATCAGCCACGCGTGCATACAGGGCCTTTCGAGGGGCGCGTGGCGGATGGCTGTGCACTGGGGACACGGTGGCACTTCACGGTGGTGGATCCATCGCCGTGGCGACGGAGACGCAAGAGGCGGGAGCTTTTGGGGTCGACGGCGACGGGCATTAAATGCCCTTGTCCCCCCCATGTCAAAGTAGGTAGCAACCATTGTTCATACTGTAGCTTCACTTTGTTCCCAAGACTGCTCCAACTACCACCTCTTTTACATTTTACCCCTTTCTCCTCGTTGACACCTGTCGGTGACCCTTGCACTATAAAAGGAGGCCCATGCACAACGTAGAGGGGGTAGGGCCAGGGTCGGTCCATTCGACACACGCAACACCACTATACGCTCGCATTCTCGAGCAAGATCAAATACAAACACAAAGCAGCAGTAGGAGTTTTATCTCTCCGGAGAGCTCCGAAGCTGGGTAAAAAGCCGCCCGCGTGCTCGCCTCGATCCGCTCTCTGTGCCTCCTCCGCCCTCGTACCGCACACACAAGGGGCCCCGGCCCCATAGGTGTCCGCGGCGGGCAGATCCCCCGCGACAAAGAACTTACATTTTCTAGAACCCATATGAATCATCACTATTTTAATCTATTTGTGGACCGGTCTCATCATCACTATCACGCATATCTTCTTCGTTGTCTGACGGAGGTGGAGGCTCTTCCTCATCGTCAGCGTGTTCATTTAACTTTTCAAGCATAATTATGTCTCTTTGATTCACAACTGCCTCACCATCAATTCGTGCGTCGTCGTCGTTTGGGTCCAGGTCAACATAACCCAAGTCATCATCCTCGTTGTTTCGGACCACGTCATCATGTTCCTCTTGATAGAACACTCCATCGTATGTCATGGGGTTTATGTTGTAGTAATCATCATCGTTCGGGTCCGGTAGCTTACCATGCGGCGACACCTTGAACACAACTTCCCAACCCTTTAGGTACTCTTTCTGGCATGGGTAAGGCAGATAATATACTTGTGTGGCCTGGGTAGCGGCGATAAAGAGATCAGCTCCGGCATAGACGGTTGATGGTTTAACTTCAACTAAACCAACAGAAGGCGTATGTCTCAGACCCTTTTTGGGGTCGAACCATCGGCATTTGAACACAGTGAGACTTAGGTGTTCGCGGCCACGTTTGAACGTAAGCTCGTATATTTTTCCTACCCTTCCGTAGTAATCTAATTTATTATCTCCTTGGTGAAGACTCGGTATTTATGGTTTTGGGATCGGGCCGACTGTTACGGTGCTCCTCGTATGGAAGCGATACCCATTCACATCATACTTTTCGCATGTCATGACGACAGGGTCAAAACCCATGGAAACCCATCTCAATTCTTAATCCATTGATTCAGTCGGATCATTTCCCTACAAGTTTAATTGAAATTATAGGGTGCATGAGTTTAATTGAAATTATAGGGTGCATGAGTTTAATTGAGAGTGTGAAAAATTACTTTCTCCATGAACCACGCAACAAAATTTTTCCTTCCATCAGCACCCTTTTGGAGAAGAGCAAGTGCCTCCACTTCAGTAGGAGGCAGCATTCCCGTCCATTCTTCTTCAACGAATCGACTACAATAAGAAAAGTGGTATAAGAACTAGGCAAAGTGAACATAACGAATTGACTAAAAGAATGGTGCAAAGGTATTACCTCATCCACTCATCCTCAACTTCCTTGATGTTGTGCAAGATATAGAACATGACATCCTCCCACTCATCTCGTGGCATGAGATAAGGTTTGAGCATCCAGCCCTACCACCTTGCCCGATGAATATAGGCAACTTGGGTTTATACTTGGGTTCTTACATGATTGTATCGAGACACCTTATTGTGCAACGTGGGAACATGGTCCGGATAGTAGGCTGTCCTGAGGTCTGCCACCTCCTCTAGGATAATTGCCTCAGCTATGGAAGCTTCAATCTTAGCTTTGTTTCCACATTTCTGTCTCAGATGCTTGTTCTGTCTCTCAGGGCCGTACTGCCAACGATTCTGCACAGGGCCCCCCAACAATACCTTGTTTGGGAGGTTCAAAAGGAGATGTGTCATCGGAGTAAAGAAGCCTGGCGGGAAGATCTTCTCTAGCTTGCATATCAACTCCGGCGCCTTCTTATGCATTTCTTTTATCTTCTCAGGACATACTTCTTTAGCACAAAGCGTGTGGAAGAAATGGCTTAACTCATAAGCACACACGGACACGCTCGGGAACATAGCCCGAACCATCACGGCATAATCCGCTCAATCCATACGTGATAGTCATGACTCTTGAGCCGGTCACTCTGCCGGTTGAAAGATTGACCCCTTACTTATATTGACGCATAACCATCGGTGAACTTCACGGCGTGTTTCAGCCACTTAAATGTCTCCATCTTATGGTCCTTTTTAAGTCTGAAATCAGCATCGGCTTGAACCAAGATTTTCGATTTGCTGTGGGAGGCTGCATGTGTAGGCGTGGTCTATCACAAATATTCTGTTGATCAACTCTAGCATTAACATTATCCTTTGTCTTATCGGGAATGTTGAGGATCGTGTGAAAAAGGGACTCGCAACATTCTTTTGATTGTGCATCACGTCTATGTTGTATGGAAGTTTGAGGTCTTTAAAATAGGGGAGCTGCGTGAAGGGGGTAATGTGAGTCCAGTTGTGCGTCTCACCATAATTTTCAAAATTCTTTTTCCCTTTACCTTTTCCTTTGCCTCGCCCTCGTCTTCGCCCGTGGCTTTGCCTTTGCCTTTGCCTTTCCCTTCACGGCGGGCTTAAGAGCTTTCGGTGAGCAAGCACATCCGCGCCGTAAAACGTTGGAATCTCGTTCACTTCATGGACAACTTTGCCTTTTGTGAAGTTCTTCTTGTCTTCCCTATCGGGATGGTGCGAAGGAGGAAGCTGTCGATGCAGGTCAAATGCAACATACTTGCCACCCTTCTTCAGCCAAATGAAAATCAAGGCCTGCATGCACACTGGGCAAGGCATCTTTCCACTTGTACACCATCCGCATAACAGGGCATAACCGGGAAAGTCATGCATGCAATATTGTAGCCAAACTTTCATCAAGAAATTTTTCTGCAAATGTCGGTCGTATGTCAACCTCGGGAAGTACCAAGAATAGTGCAAATCATCCACCAACGGCTGCATAAACACACCCAAATTCTTCCCCGGATATTCAGGCCCCGGAATTATAAGCGACAGGAACATGGTCTTCCGTTGCATTATGGCGCCGGGAGGGAGATTGAGCGGAATAACAAATACGGGCCAACAGCTGTATGAATTAGACGACATACCATATGGATTGAACCCATCACCTGTTATAGCAATTGGGACATTCCCAGCCTCGGCTGCTTCCTCCGGGTACTCTATATCGAATGACTTCCATGCTTCACCTCCTGATGGATGTACAATTTTTTTTGGATTGTACCTTTTCCCTTCCTTGTGCCACTTCATCATTTTGGCAGACTCCTCGGTGATGAAAAGGTGTTGCAGTCTTTTGATAAAATCAAGATACCGAAGAACCTTCACAGGGATTTTTAGCTGCTGCTTCTGACCATGTTTATCGACCACCTCAATATCCGAGAGGAACCGCACTTCCTCTGATACTTGTCATCCGCATACTCATGCCTAAACAAAAGGCAATTCTTTCGACAAACATGAATTTTCTCATAGTCCATGGAGAGCGCCTTCATGATTTTCTTCGTAGCGTACATGGTTTCGGCAGTTCATGGCCCTCGGCGGGCTGTTAGCCCATACTCCCGAAATGCTTGAAGCAACCTCGGCTACAGCCCGTACTCAGCCTTGATCGCCATCGATTGCGAGATGGCATCTAGCCTGAACAACTTGGCACCCTCATAGAGAGGTTTCTTTGCGAGGCCAAGATTTCCGGGAAGGCCTTTGCGGTTTCCTCCGGTTCCTCCGGTTCATTATTTGAATGTGACGGAGGTGTCCGCTGTGCAGCAAAGACATCATCTAGCATGTCTCTAACCCCATCGTCCTCATAACCAGCGACGCGTTGTTGTATCACATCCTCTCGACCACGGTCCCGCTGGGCAAAGTTTATCGGCATATTAAAGTTGGGCATAAAACCATGCGTGCGAAGGTGCTTACTCATCTCACTCTTATCTCTGCGGATACGTCTCTTACACTTGGCACACGGGCATTCTGGCACCATCCTCATTGGACTACGGAATATCTCTTTCAAAAACACATCAGTTTTCTCGACCCACTCTGTTGTTACTTGATTCCGACGGAAAAACCCACTATACATCCACTGATTATCTGCCATCTCTGCTTTATTGGAAGCCACACAACAAAATTAAGGATTCATTTAAATTACTCACATCAATATTTTATTTTTTACAAGGTTGACGAGAAATGACATTTAATCCACCTACATCTCTAATAGGTAAAGATGGGTCCTAATCCCACCCGAGAATGTGTAGATTGAGTACGTTGTCCATGCTCTACCCCATTCCGAGACAAAATTTCGGCAGCACCTCCCCGCTGTTCTCCAAATACACGTCTCGGCAAAATGCCGAGAGAATGTGCATCCGGAGAACAACAGGGAGGCGCCGCCGAAATCCTGTCTCGGAACGGGGTAGAGCATGAACAACGTACCCAATCTACACATCCTCGGGCTGTCCGTGGAAAGCGCTGGACAATCCGAAAGAGCTGCGGTGATAAATATGCAATTGAATGCATATTTATCGATGCAACTCTTTCGGACGGGAGACCTAGGTTCTGCGACTTGATATGAAAATTTAATCTAGTGACATGGAAAAAAGAGGGCGAGGTCATGGAATTGTTGCTCACCCTCCGATGTAGTCGATCAAAGGAGAGCGGACAATCGTGGACCAACACCTCCAACGTCGACAATCACTCCACGAAGATGGAACACCACAAATCCTGTTAATTACACCGAGTGAAAAAAAATTAGGTCATCACCTCACATTAAGCATTGATACTTTTAACTATGAAAAAAAAATCATGTTTCGTCAAGTGTCAAATTTTGTCCTTCAATTTTTTTTACCAATATCATCATGATTAAATAACCACTCATCATATCATAATTTTGCAGCACATCTCACATAGCTACTTAACATTAAGCACTGACACTTAAAACTATGAAAAAAATATTATTTTGTCAAGTGTCAAATTTTGTCCGGTTCAATTTTTTTGACAAGATCATCATTATAAAAATAATCACTCATCTTATACCAATTTTATAGCACATCTCAAATGACAAGATCATCATGATAAAAATAATTCAAACTAACAATCTAACATCCTAACATCCAACATTCAACTATATATCAACCTAACAACCTAACATCTAACATCTAACCTAACAATCTAACATCCAACATACATCAATGCATTCATTCATCCATCCAACAGTAGAAAAAATGCAAAAAAATGAAGAAAAAAAATGTAGCTCACCGAGAGGGGCGTGGCAGGGGGCGAGGCGGTGAAGGGGATGGTGAGGCAGGGGCGGTCGGGGACGGAGGGACGGGGCAGACGGCGCCGAGGTCGAGCGAGGGCAGGCGCCGGGGCAGCCGACCAGTGGCGAGGTCGGGGAGGCAGTGCAGTGGCGTGGTCGGGAGGGGAGGCGGGGCGGGTGGAGGCAGCGGCGCCGGCGGGTGGAGGTGGGGCGCGGCGGCTGTGGGGCGGGAGGCGTGCGGGCGTGGTGGAGGGGAGGTCTGGCGGGGAGGTGGGGGGTGCGGCGATGGCGGTCGGGGGGAGGGTGTGGGCGGGTCAGGCGGGGGTGTGGCGCAGGTCAGGGGTCGGGGCTGCGGCGGGTGGGTCTGGGAAGAGTGAGTGGGCGAGGAGGACGGGAGTAGATAAGGTGAACTATCTGAGAAGGCTAAGCCGTCGGCATATCTCGGGCGCCACGTGGCACCTATGCTTGCAGCTTAGCCGTGAGGCATACTTTTTTTATTATTATTTTTCTTATTTTGTATAAATTTTGTAATGTTTTCTTATTTTTTATAAATATTTTAATGTTTTCTTATACTTATTTTTTACATGCAGAACATTATTTTTACCCGAGCGTCCGTTTCCCCCCTCCAGTCTTGGTGGCGACGCCGTCCGTGAGGGGGGCACACCGGTGACACGCGTGCGCCTCTTCGGACAGGCCACAACACCACCCCGCATGTATGAGGGGCGTTGCTACGCTCTGGTGGCCTTGCTACCCCCAGGTCCCCGTCCGCGCCTAACCTGTGGCGTTTGACCACGGGATCTAGCCCTTTGACTTTGCGGACTAGCTTGGACCAGCGGACCTCCCCACCCGGTTGTGTCGGTCAGCCCATAGGAACACTTTGGAGCAACATCCGGGCGGACCCACACAAGATCCCTCCGTGTAGACCCGAGCGCGTCCGTTTCCCCCCCGGTGCGGCGTGGCGCGCGCGTCCGTGAGGGGGCACACCGGACAGCGTGCCGCCTCTTGGACGAGCCACAACACCACCCGCATGTATGAGGGGCGGTGCTACGCTCCGGTGGCCTTACTACCCCAGGGCCCCGTCCGCCCTAACCCTCCGGCGTTTGACCACGGGATCTAGCCCTTTGACTTTGCGGACTGGCTTTGACCAGCGGACCTCCCCACCGGTTGTGTCGGGTCAGCCCATAGGAACACTTTGGAGCAACATCCGGGCGGACCACGGCAAGATCCCTCCGTGTAGACCCGGCGCGTCCGTTTCCCCCCTCCGGTGCGGCGGCGGCGCCCGTCCGTGAGGGCACACCGGACACGCGTGCGCCTCTTGGACAGGCCACAACACCACCCGCATGTATGAGGGGCCGGTGCTACGCTCTGGTGGCCTTGCTACCCCGGGGCCCCGTCCGCCCTAACCTGTAGCGTTTGACCACGGGATCTAGCCCTTTGACTTAGCACGGACGGGCTTTAACCAGCGGACCTCCCCACCCGGTTGTGTCAGGTCAGCCCATAGGAACACTTTGGAGCAACATCCGGGCCAGACCCACGGCAAGATCCCCTCCGTGTAGACCCGACGCGTCCGTTTCCCCCCTCCAGGTGCCGGCGGCGACGCCGTCCGTGAGGGGGGCACACCCCGGACACGCGTGCCGCCTCTTCGGACAGGCCACAACACCACCCCGCATGTATGAGGGGCTGGTGCTACGCTCCGGTGGCCTTGCTACCCCCCCAGGGCCCCCGTCCCGCCTTACCCCGTAGCGTTTGACCACGGGATCTAGCCCTTTGACTTTGCACGGACGGGCTTTGACCAGCGGACCTCCCCACCCGGTTGTGTCAGGTCAGCCCATAGGAACACTTTGGAGCAACATCCGGGCCAGACCCATGGCAAGATCCCCTCTGTGTAGACCCGACGCGTCCGTTTCCCCCCTCCAGGTGCCGGCGGCGACGCCGTCCGTGAGGGGGGCACACCCCGGACACGCGTGCCGCCTCTTCGGACAGGCCACAACAACATCCCGCATGTATGAGGGGCCGGTGCTATGCTCCGGTGGCCTTGCTACCCCCCAGGGCCCCCGTCCCGCCTAACCCTGTAGCGTTTGACCACGGGATCTAGCCCTTTGACTTTGCACGGACGGGCTTTGACCAGCGGACCTCCCCACCCGGTTGTGTTAGGTCAACCCATAGGAATACTTTGGAGCAACATCCGGGCCAGACCCATGGCAAGATCCCCTCCGTGTAGACCCGACGCGTCCGTTTCCCCCCTCGAGGTGCCGGTGGCGACGCGCCGTCCGTGAGGGGCACACCGGACGCGCGTGCGCCGCCGGACAGGCCACAACACCATCCGCATGTATGAGGGGCGGTGCTACGCTCCGTGGCCTTACTACCCCAGGGCCCCGTCCGCGCCTAACCTGTAACGTTTGACCACGGGATCTAGCCCTTTGACTTTGCGGACTGGCTTTGACCGGCAGACCTCCCCACCGGTTGTGTCAGTCAGCCCGAGGGACACGTGGCAGCAACATCGGGCCAAATCCACGGCTACATCCCTCCGTGTAGACCCGGCGTCCGTTTCCCCCCTCCGGTGCCGCGGCGACGCGCGTCCGTGAGGGCACACCGGACACGCGTGCCCCTCTTCGGTCGAGCCACAACACCATCCGCATGTATGAGGGCGGTGCTATGCTCGGTGGCCTTGCTACCCCAGGGCCCCGTCCGCCCTAACCCGTAGCGTTTGACCACGGGATCTAGCCTTTGACTTTGCGGACGGGCTTTGACCAGCGGACCTCCCCACCCGATTGTGTCAGTCGGCCCGAGAGGGACACGTGGTAGCAACATCGGGCCAAACCCACAACTACATCCCCTCCGTGTAGACCCGACGCGTCCGTTTCCCCCTCCGGTGCGGCGGCGCGCGTCCGTGAGGGGGGCACACCGACACGCGTGCGCCTCTTCGGACAGGCCACAACACCACCCGCATGTATGAGGGGCGATGCTACGCTCCGGTGGCCTTGCTACCCCCCCCAGGGCCCCCGTCGCGCCTAACCCTATAACGTTTGACCACGGGATCTAGCCCTTTGACTTTGCATGGACGGGCTTTGACCAGCGGACCTCCCCACCCGGTTGTGTTAGGTCAACCCATAGGAACACTTTGGAGCAACATCCGGGCCAGACCCACGGCAAGATCCCCTCCGTAGACCCGGCGTCCGTTTCCCCCTCCAGTGCGGCGGCGGCGCGTCCGTGAGGGCACACCGGACACGCGTGCGCCCCGCCGGACAGGCCACAACACCATCCCGCATGTATGAGGGCGGTGCTACGCAGCGGTGGCCTTGCTACCCCCCCCAGGGCCCCGTCCCCGCCTAACCCTATAACGTTTGACCACGGGATCTAGCCCTTTGACTTTGCGGGTGGCTTTGACCGGCAGACCTCCCCACCGGTTGTGTCGGGTCAGCCCGAGAGGACACGTGGCAGCAACATCCGGGCCAAACCCACAGCTACATCCCTCCGTGTAGACCCGACGCGTCCGTTTCCCCCCTCCGGGCGCGCTGGCAGGCCGTTCGTGAGGGCACACCGGACACGCGTGCCCCTCTTCGGACGAGCCACAACACCATCCGCATGTATGAGGGGCGGTGCTACGCTCGGTGGCCTTGCTACCCCCAAGGCCCCGTCCGCCTAACCCGTAGCGTTTGACCACGGGATCTAGCCCTTTGACTTTGCAGGACGGGCTTTGACGGTGGACCTCCCCACCCGGTTGTGTCGGGTCAGCCCGAGAGGACACGTGGCAGCAACATCCGGGCCAAACCCACAGCTACATCCCTCCGTGTAGACCGGCGTGTCCTTTTCCCCCTCCACAACACCACCCGGTTGTGGTAGATCATCCCATAGAAACACTTGGGAGCAATGTCCCCTCCGTATAGACCCGATGCGGCTGTTTCCGCCCTCCAGATGCCGGCGGCGGCGCCGTCCGTGAGGGGGACACACCGTGGACGTGAGGGGGGTCACACTTCGGAGACGGGTGCCGGGCGTTTGCAACCGCCACAAAACTTTTGTCGACATAGCTGTTTTTTATTTTAATAAAATATAAGGACCTATATTCAAAAGAACATGACGACACATTATCACTACTAGGGAAAAGGCTATACACAGAATCTTAGCAGCAGTGCGGTTCAAAAAACAGCGCTAGTGCTATTTAGCAGTAGCGAGCTACAAGAAACCGCGCTACAGACACAAACTTAGCAGTAGCGCCTGTTGGACAAAAAGCGCTACTACTAATATTCCCATTGGTAGAATGCTAGGCTACGCATAGCGATGGCGATCTTAGCGTAAGCGCTCTTGCTACATCACAGTTAGCGGCGTTTCGAGGAAAGCGCTACTACTAACAAAAATAAAATAAGATGATAAACAAATAGAAATTTAAATGAAAATGAAAGAAATAGAAAAAGGAGAAAGGGAAAAATGTAAAGCAAAATAAGCGAAAAAGTGAAAAATCGGAGGAAGGCATAGCAGCAGCGTTTGTTTGTAAGAGGCGCTATAGCTAACGTAGCTGCAGCGGCGTGCCCTATACCCCGCTATAGAAACAAAATAGGAAATTAGCTATAGCAACAGCGTTTTAATGGCGCTATAGCTATCTTAGCTATAGCACGTTTTGCGAAACGCGCTACTGCTAAGTTTGACTTAGCCAAAAAACCGTTTCCCCCGCCCCGGCCACCACTTCCCCCAAGTCCCTCAAACCCCACCCCGCGCGCGCCGCCGTCTCCCCGATTCGTCGCCCCACACTTGCCGCCGCCGCCCGCCGCAGCGCCACAGAGCCGTCTTGCGTCGGCGACGACACGGAGCCGCCGCCCACGGCCGCCTTGGCCTCGTCAGCGCCACCGAGCCGCCGTCGGCGCCACCTTCCTCGCCGTCACGGAGGCGCCCTGCCTCCCTCGCCGTCACCGGAGACGCCCCTGCCTCCCTCGCCACCACACTGCCTCCGTCGCCACCACCGGAGCCATAATCTGTAAGCCCCCACCCCTCCTCTCTCTCTAATGCATAGGTTAGCCAGTTTTTAATTAGGTTAATTATCTAGGTTTTAGGGCAAAAATTTGGTTAGGGCATTGACAGAGAAGTAGTTAGGTTAACTAGTTTAATTCGTTAATTATCTGGGTTAGTGCAAAAACTTAGTTAGGGCTTTGACAGAGAACTAGTCGGGTTAACTAGTTTAATTAGGTTAATTATCCATGTTAATTAGTGCAAAAATTTATTTTAGGCTTTGACAGAGAACTAGCTGCGTTAACTAGTTTAATTAGGGTTAATTATCTGGGTAAACAAGATTAACCAACTAGGTTAAATAGGTAGGTTAATTAGGTTAGTTGGATTAAGAAGCTAGGTTAAGTAGATTGGCAAAGGTTTTGATTTTCAAAGACCACTATTTTTCAAGGAAAAGAATTTAGGCAAATTTTATTTTTCATTGAAGTGGCCATGTCATATCTTTTCATTGAAGTTGTTCGATTGTGCCCAAGTGGTGGCTTTGTTGTTTCCAGGGAATGATGCTGAGTGGCGTATGTTTTGCCGGAATGTTGCTTCATTTCTGTTCCAGCAAATTTCAGGTTCTCGATTTGTCCACTTTTTAGCAAAGGTCTCGGAGTGACAAATCCTAATCTTGAAATACGCCAACTCAACATGTACCTTCGGAGACACCTGTAGAGCTCCTTTGTAATCACCCAGTTACGTTGTGACGTTTGGTAGCACACAAAGTCTTCCTCCGGTAAACGGGAGTTGCATAATCTCATAGTCATAGGAACATGTATAAGTCATGAAGAAAGCAATAGCAACATACTAAACGATCAAGTGCTAAGCTAACGGAATGGGTCAAGTCAATCACATCATTCTCCTAATGATGTGATCCCATTAATCAAATGACAACTCATGTCTATGGCTAGGAAACTTAACCATCTTTGATTCACGAGCTAGTCAAGTAGAGGCATACTAGTGACACTATGTTTGTCTGTGTACTCACACATGTATTATGTTTCCGGTTAATACAATTCTAGCATGAATAATAAACATTTATCATGAAATAAGGAAATAAATAATAACTTTATTATTGCCTCTAGGGCATATTTACTTGAAGAGGAGAATGTAAAATTGTGAGACCTTATTAGGAGAAAGCTATATCAGGTCTTGTCAAGGTTAAGTACTGTAGTTTCCCAACTACACTTCTGTATTTTGTCCCTTCCTCTGGTCTTAGCAATTCCCCTTCGTGGAATGACAACTGTTCAGTAGTAGACAGAGGTGTACTAGAGGGTTTACAATCCTTCATCCCTACATGTTTAAGTATCTCATTGCATATTTTTCTTGGGCTAGCAGGATACCATCATGTATATTTTTTACTTCAATGCCTAGGAAATAGTGCAACTCACCCCAATCCTTTAAGGCAAATTCACTTTTCAAATTCTTAAGCAAAGCTGAGGTAGCCTCTTGAGAGGAACTAGCAACAATTATGTCATCTACATAAATGAGCATAAAGATAATCACCTTCCCTTTCCTGAAATAGAACAAGGAGGTGTTTCCCTTGGAGGGCCCAAAGCCAAGTTGTTGTAGATTTGAATTCAATCTTGAATACCACACCCTGGGTGCCTGTTTTAACCCATATAAAGCTTTGTCCAACCTACACACATGTTCTGGTTTAGTATTATCCACAAAACCAGGTGGTTGTCGCATATAAACCTCTTCCTCGAGAAGCGCCATGTAGAAACGCATTATGTATATCAATTGGTGAAAACTCCATCCCTGGACACATCAATATCTGAGAACCAGCTGATAGTGGCTGCTTTAAGAACTGGACTAAGCGTATCCTCATAATCAATACCATAGTGTTGCTTAAAGCCTTTAGCCCTTAACCTAGCCTTGTACCTATCTACCGTGCCATAAGATTTTTCTTTTGACTTTATACACCCATTTACAATCTATAATATTTCTACCTAGTCTAGGTGGAACTAGATGCCAGGTTTTATTTTTCAAGAGTGCATCATACTCTACTTCCACAGCATTTTTCCAGTTTTTACCTGGCAAAGCTTCTACTGGATCACGAGGTTCCTGAGTGGCAGCAAAGTTTACAACTTTAAAATTCTTGTCATACCTGACAATTACATCCTTAGGAACCTTGGGCTTAAATATACCTTGTTTAGCATGTGTATTGGGGCGTTCAGAGTTTGTAGCCACAGGAGATCTAGCGGTTGCCGCAGAAGATCTGCCACCTCGTACCACCGGAAAATCCTCCTCGGCCGTCGCTCGGTCGGGTGTAGCATCACACGTCCGCGCGCCAGGAGCCGGGTCCATCGAATCTGGCAGCGGCGGCGACGCGCGAAGTCTCGTGTGCAGGCGCGCCATCATTGCCTACAGTGGACGGCGACCCAGGCCCATTCAATCAACGCCAGTTGTCGGAGGAGGGCGCGATCAGATCGTCGGCCGCCCCCCGACGGGCGATTGATGCCGCGTGTCACCGCAGGTGGCTGCCCGCCCGACCAGCGCTGGTGATGTCGGGGCCGTGCCTGCGTCAGTTTCCGCGCCAGGTTCTGCGCCGCCGCCAAATCTCTCGGGATCAGGTGTAGCAGTAGGATCCACCTTGGGTCTTGTGTCGGTCCAGTTTGGACTCATATGCTGCATAAAATCACCATTTGGAGCTTTTTTACTGTTTTCATCAGTACAATCTCCATTAGTGGCAGGATTAGGATTATTAAACACTTGATCATCAGAAGAACATTCACCCCCATGATCAGAAGGATTTAATAACTCTGGAGAAAGTAAGAGAATTTTAGCACGAAGACGAGCGCCGACGTTTGGGTGGAGACTAGCAAAGGGAAAAATATTTTCATCAAAAATAATATATCCGGAGATATAAACACGTCCAGTGGATATGTCAAGACATTTAAACCCCTTGTGGAGATTGCTATACCCAAGAAAAACACATTGCTTAGAGCGGAATTGAAGCTTGTGTTTATTGTAGGGTCGGAGATTTGGCGATGAGGCACACCCAAAGATTGAAGAATGGAATAGTTGGGTTTTTCATGGAATAGTTTTTCAAAGGGTGTCTCAAACTTGATGACTTTGCTAGGAATTCGGTTTATCAAATAGGTTGTGGCAATGAAGGCCTCATCCCAAAATTTTAAGGGCATAGAGGCTTGATAAAGAAGGATAAACCCACTTGACAATATGTCGATGTTTTCTCTCGGTGACCCATTCTGTTTGGTGAGCACGAGGCACGAGGCGTAGTGAGATCTTCCTATCTTGGTAAAGGAGTTCAACTTTTCGTACCCCCCTCCCAGTTCGTTTGTAGAGCAAGTATCTTGCAATCAAATTGACGCTCTACTAGGTGTTGAAAGTCATGAAACTTTTGAAAGACTTCATACTTGTGTTTGATCAAATATATCCAAGTGAATTTACTGAAATCGTCAATGAAACTCACACATTTCTTCCTTCCTACTGTTTCGACAGTAGGACCCCAAAAATCAGAAAACACAAGTTCTAAAGGAAATTTTGATTCACTTATTGACTTAGGATAAGGCAATTGGTGACTTGCCTTTTGACAAGCGTCACATCTGTAATCTTTATTGAAAGAATTTGCGAGACGGAGATTATTCTTGCTAATGATTTTGCTAACAATAAGAGGAGATGGGTGGCCTAAGCGCCGATGCCACCTATCCGAAGATAGCTTGGTGGCACTGAGCATGTGCTTCTTGACGTTGGATCCTGTGTGCCTAACTGGGTAGAGTCCTCTTCTACCCCGGCCTTGAAGGAGCACCTTCTTCGTTCCCCGTTCCTTGACAAGAAAAGAATAGGGATGGGTTTCAACAGCAAGGCGGCTAGCAGAAATTAGGCTTTTGTTGCCTTGAGGTACATGAAGGATATTATTTAGGAGAAGATCTCGATCAGGAGTATGAATAGTTGAATGACCAATGTGTTTGATAACCATACCTGATTCACTGGAGTATGAATCTGCTCGTTTCCAGTGTAGCGATCACGCATGGTCAGCTTTTCCAAATCTTTTGTGATGTGATCGGTGGCACCACTGTCCAGGTACCAGTTCGTGTCCACCTTGTACTATGGTGCAGGGTGGTTGGCCGACTTCTCCTCCACGCCTTGGTAGGATTCGTCATAGCGCTTCCAGCACTTCCAGGATGGATGGCCCATCTTGCCACAGATCTGGCACTGGACCCTTGGGGCAGAGGCATGATTGTTGTTGTAGTTGCCTCCGCCGCCGTTGTTGCCGCCGTGTCCACCGCCGCGCCCTCTAGGTTTGGAGTAGCCGTCGCGCCCGCCGTGGTCACCACCATTGCCGCCTTGTCTGCGGGCGAGATCACCACCGCCGCCGCTGTTTCTACGGACTCGAGTAGCGGTGTTGGCAAAGGACTGCGATCTCCCGCCGCGAAGATTGAGCCTCGTTTCGAAGCTTAGCAGCTGTGAAAACAGCTCGACCACGGTCATCGGCTCCACCCGGGAACACATGGCAGACACCACGGGGTCGAAGTCTTCATCTAGCCCAGCCAGGATGTGACAGACAATGTCGTCGTCGTCCATTGATATGTCTCCAATGTATCTATAATTTTTGATGTATTCATGCCGTGTTTACAATATTTTTACATGATTTTGGTATGATTTGATCAGAACTCACCCGGACTGATGTTGTTTTCAGCAGAACTACCGTGGTGTTGTTTTTGTGCAGAAATAAAAGTTCTCGGAATGCGCTGAAAATCAATGGAGATTTTTTCTGGAAAATATAAAAAATACTGAAACGAAGAGTTATCGGAGGGGAGTCCTGTGGACCCCACAAGGGTGGAGGGTGCGCCACCTGCCTCATGGACTCTCCGTGGGGCCCCCTGACTTTTTCTTGACGCCAACCTCTCCTATAAATCCCCAAACTTCCAGAACATAACCTAGATCGGGAGTTACGCCGCCGCAAGCCTCTGTAGCCACCAAAAACCAATCGGGACCCTATTTCGGCACCCTGTCGGAGGGGGGATCTTTCACCGGTGGCCATCTTCATCATCCCGGCGCTCTCCATGACGAGGAGGGGGTAGTTCATCCTCGGGGCTGAGGGTATGTACCAGTAGCTATGTGTTTGATCTCTCTCTCTCTCTCTCTATCTCTCTCTCTCTCGTGTTCTTGATATGGCACGATCTTGATGTACCGCGAGCTTTGCTATTATAGTTGGATCATATGATGTTTCTCTCCCTCTACCTTCTTGTAATGGATTGAGTTTTCCCTTTGAAGTTATCTTATCGGATTTAGTCTTTAAGGATTTGAGAACACTTGATGTATGTCTTGCGTGGGATACCCGTGGTGACAATGGGGTATTCTATTGATTCACTTGATGTATGTTTTGGTGATCAACTTGCAGGTTCAGTGACCTTGTGAACTTATGCATAAGGGTTGGCACACGTTTTCGTCTTGACTCTCCAGTAGAAACTTTGGGGCACTCTTTGAAGTTCTTTGTGTTGGTTGAATAGATGAATCTGAGATTGTGTGATGCATATCGTATAATCAAACCCGCGGATACTTGTGGTGACATTGGAGTATCTAAGTGACATTAGGGTTTTGGTTGATGTGTGTCTTAAGGTGTCATTTTACTACAAACTCTAGGGATATTTGTGACACTTATAGGAATAGCCCAATGGATTGATCGGAAATAATAACTTTGAGGTGGTTTCGTACCCTACAATAATCTCTTCGTTTGTTCTCCACTATTAGTGACTTTGGAGTGACTCTTTGTAGTGTTATATGATCTAATTATGTTATCATTGTTGAGAGAATTTGCACTAGTGAAAGTATGAACCCTAGGCCTTGTTTCGAAGCATTGCAATACCATTTTCGCTCACTTTTTTTACTTGCTACCTTGCTGTTTTTATATTTTCAGATTACAAAAACCAATATCTACTATCCATATTGCACTTGTAACACCATCTCTTCGCCAAACTAGTGCACCTATGCAATTTACCATTGTATTGGGTGTGTTGGGGACACAAGAGACTCTTTGTTATTTGGTTGCAGGGTTGTTTGAGAGAGACCATCTTCATCCTACGCCTCCTATGGATTGATAAAATTTTCTACTGTCCTACAAACCTCTGCACTTGGAGGCCCAACAACGTCTACAAGGAGATGTCGCAGAATAAGCAGTGGAATGTTCTCTGCTGGAATGTTCGCGGGATCAACTCTGAAAAGAAGCAGTTGGCGATCCGTAATGCTATCAATATTAGTGGGTGTTCAGTGGTTTGTTTACAAGAAACTAAGCGCGACTCTTTTGATGCTTCCTTTGTTAAGCAGTTCTGTCCGAAGAAATTTGATATGTTTGAATATGTACCCTCTGTTGGGAATTCAGGTGGTCTTATTACTGTCTGGATGAGTTCGGTTTTCGCTGGTGTTACAACTTTCTCTGAAACCTTTGCGCTCGGCGTTAGGCTCACTTCGACACAGTATAACGATTCATGGACTTTAGTTAATATTTATGGACCATGTGTCAATCCTAATCGGACGATTTTCACCACTTGGTTGTTTGACCTTGATATCCCCCACAGTGAAGATTAGCTCATTCTCGGTGATTTTAACTTTATTCGAGCACCAGACAACCGAAGCAGGGGAGGGGGAGATGCTAATGATATGTTACTCTTCAATGAGTTCATCAGAAGGCGGTTGCTAGTTGAATTGCCGATCAAGGGGCGTTCGTTCACCTGGAGTAACATGCAATTGGATCCGTTGCTTGAGCAACTCGATTGGCATTTTACCTCTGTTAACTGGGCCGCGAAGTATCCTAACACTATTGTTATGCCTTTGGGTAAACCCGTCGACCATGTACCTGTTATGTCGACATCAATCTAAAATTCCCAAGTCCAAAATCTTTTGCTTTGAAGATTATTGGATCAAACTACCGGGTTTCTTTGACGTTGTCAAACGATCGTGGGCCAAACGTTGCTATGCCCCGAACGCAGCCGCGGTGCTATGCAAGAAGCTTAAAACACTTCGATATGACCTCAAGCAGTGGAGCAAGCAAAACTCCAAGTTCTCGATGCTCATTGATAATTGCAACAAGACCCTCTTGGAGATTGACGGCCTAGAGGAGAAAAAAAGATTGTCTGTTCCTGAGACCAACTTCAGATTGATCCTGAGACAACATCTACTCCATTTGTTGGACTACAAGAAAGTTTATTGGAAGAAGCGTTGCACGGTCAGATACTTCAAGTATGGAGACGCCAACACGAAATTCTTTCATAGAGTGGCCACTGAGCGGTACCGTAGAAACAACATTGCATCTCTCAGATTGCCCGATGACTCGATCATACATGATCACGCTGGTAAGGAGGCTGTCCTTTTTCAGGCGTTTAAGGCAAGACTTGGGTGATCCAACCAGACTAACATGAAATTTGACTTGTCTCGGATCATCAAAAAGGTAGAAGGGCTCCAAGCTCTGTCTGCTCCTTTCACCCACAAGGAAATTGACGAGGTGATCAAAGAGATGCCGGCCAATCATGCTCCATGCCCGGATGGTTTCAGTGGTAGTTTCATCAAGTCGTGCTGGCACATCATTAAGGGATATTTCTATCGATTTTTCTTCAAGTTTCATGCAGGTACTCTGGACCTTGAGAGCCTGAACATGGGGTTTATAACTCTTATCCCTAAAATCCAATCACCAGAAACTGCTAATGACTATCGACCAATCACCCTGCTGAACTGTTGCCTTAAGATTCTGACCAAGCTACTCGCAAACCGTTTACAACGAGTCGTCCTCAAGATTATACCTCGAAACCAGTATGGGTTTCTGAAAGGCCGATCGATTCAAGACTGTGTTGCGTGGGCATAGGAATTCATTCATCAGTGTCAGGCCTCGGGGCGTGAGATTGCGATCTTGAAGCTGGATTTCGCTAAAGCCTTCGACACGATCGAACATGCCCCGATGATGGAAATTATGAAATGCATGGGTTTTGAAGATCGGTGGCTTGGATGGATCAAGTGCTTATTTTCGACGGCCAAATCCTTGGTTCTACTCAATGGGACCCCGGGCAGACAATTCTTCTGCTTGCGTGGAGTGCGCCAAGGAGACCCGCTGTCTCCTCTAATTTTTGTGCTCGCAGCAGATCTGTTGCAGGCTGCCGTCAATGACGCTTATAGAGCGGGTAATCTCCAGCTGCCCATCCCAGCCCGGGAGGATGATTACCCCGTGATACAGTACGCCGATGACACAATTCTTGTGTTGCCCACTGAGGAGAGCCAAGCTGAAACCATCAAGTCCATCCTACAAGACTACGCGTCGTTTGTGGAGCTGCACATAAATTTTCAGAAATCAACTCTGATTACAGTCAACACAGCCGCGGACACCACCTCTCGTTTGGCGCAGGTTTTTGGCTGCTCCATTGGGTCCATGCCGTTTACTTATCTAGGGTTGCCCATGGGAACGGCCAGGCCGACAGTCGTGCACCTCATGCCGCTGGTGTCGTTGGTAGAGCGCAAACTCTCTACGGCAGCCTCTCTGCTCGACCTTGGTTCGAAGCTTACTCTGGTGAACTTGGCGATTACCTCCCTTGCAATCTATGCGATGTGTTCCACCAGGCTCCCGCCCAAAATACTAGATCATCTCAATAAACTGAGGCGATATTGCCTTTGGGCAAAGAACACGGACGATGGCTTGAAAGCCGTCTCCATGGCAGCCTGGGAGTTAGTTTGCAGGCCCAAGCACAAGGGAGGGCTCGGGGTGCTTGACTTGAAGATCCAAAACCAGGGCCTACTGCTCAAACAGCTGCACAAATTCTATAACCACATGGACATTCCGTGGGTTGATCTTGTTTGGAACACATACTATGAAGGCTTGGTCCCGCATGCTTCTGGTCCGTGTGGGTCGTTCTGGTGGAAAGACGTCATGAATCTGGCGCCAACCTACAGAGCAATCACTTCGGTTGAGCTTGGGATGGGGGTTCAACCTTGTTCTGGAAAGATGCCTGGCATGGTGATATTCTGGCTGATAGTCACCCCCGTCTCTTCTCCTTTACCAAGCACGAAGACATATCTGTCAAAGTACTCCTGACATCACCTACGCTCGGCCAAAACTTCTATCGCCACTTTCGGTGCAAGCTAGAGAAGAGCTCGATGACTTACAAACCTCCCCGGCTTTGATGGAGCTCACAGAGGTGAGCGATGCTTGGCGTCGATCTCGGGTGCGGAGGAGCTCGCCTCCGCAATTCTATCTCTGCCTTGTTTGCGGGACATGGAAGCGGACGATGCGTTTAAGTGGATCTGGAAATCCAAGTGCACCAACAAATGGAAGGTTTTGCATGGCTGCTTCTTGCGGATAGGCTGAACACTCGAGGGCTGCTCAAGAGAAAGCACATGAAGTGAGGGATGACAACTATGCATGCCTGCTGTGTCACCATCCACCCGAGGAAGCGGTGGAACATTTGTTCTTTCACTTTGTGAATTTAGTCAAACATGTTGGGGAAGTGGGGATCACGTGGCCACTACATGGCAACCGGTGCAACTTTGCATGTAGCTAAAAGCACGTGGGGCAGACCAATGTTCATGGATGTCTTCATCATAGCCTCCTGGAGCATATGGAAGGAATGTAACAATAAACTGTTGAAGTGTGGCGCCGACCGTCGAGGGTGGACCCAGAGATTCAAAATGGACTTTGGCATGATGAGACACAGGATCAACCAGGCCTTAGTGTTTTCGTTGATCGGGTAGTTGACCTGATCTAGCTGCATAACCTTATACATTTGATGTATAGCGACGCCCTAACTCCTCCTGCCCTATGTAATTCCTATCCCTTGTAATTTTGTCTTGAAATGTAATACAAAGTCGGTGGGGAGCTGCCCTCACTGTCCCAAGTTCTCAAAAAAACATCTACAAGAAGAAGGTTACGTAGTAGACATCATCCACCTTCTTCCCTGCGGTGATCAGTTCGTCGCAGAGGGACTTGATCTTCCCGACGCAGTCGGTGATGGAGGAGTTGCCCTTCTGCAAGTTGGCGAGGGCGATCCGGACGTTGGTGGTCTGGAAACGGGTGTGAGATGCAAGCATCCCTTCCACCGTGTTCCAGAGCTCAGCAGAGGTGTGACACGAGGCGACCTGGATGGCTATCTCACGAGGAAGGGTCGTCAGGAGATAGGAGAAGACTTCTTAATCTTGTGCATACCAGGTTTGGAACTCGGGGTTTGGCTCCCTTGCCGTCGTCTTGCCATCAGACGAGGCCACATCGATCTGCATGGGAGGTGGTGGCTGCTCGACGTCGAGGTACTTGGCCATCTGTGCTCCGCGGATGGCCGAGAGCACCGTCGCCCGCCATAGGGCTTGGTTGCCCTTCGTGAGCTTCTCGGTGGCGGCGTGCACGAATGGCGAGGTTGGGAAGGAGCTTGAAGACGCTGCCATGGACGTGCTCGAGGATGGCTCTGGTTACCATGAAAGAACTAAGATGTGGAAGCATATGCCTTACCGCAGGGACACGTGTGTGTTATATAGGCAAAGAGATTACATGATGCGGCTAGGTTGTTAGTAGACTTGATCCATACTCCAAGGCTATACAAGAGAGGATCTATCTAGTCTAACAACCTGCCTAAGTACAACACAATCGCATGCATAATACACAATGACATATCGTGTCACGTTACAACCTAAACAAGCCTATCATTTAATAGATCGACATCCTTGCAGAGGCGGTTGTGCTCGCCATCTCCCCATTGCATCACCAACTTTCACGGAAGCTATAGGGTGTGCTTGCCATCTCCACCACCGCTCCTTTGGTGAACCGCATCCGTAGTTCTTCCTTTTTATTCTTTTATTTAATACAATTTCGTACATATTGATTGTAATTTACACTAATTGATTTTATATTTTATCATGTTCTGCCTCACTTTTATGTGTGCAAAGAAAATAGAACCAATCAATTTTTGTGGAATTGGTTTGCAGATAACATGATGCACATGCATGTTGTCAGCAATGACTTATGTTGAGATAGCATGAAATTGGTGCTTCGAGATATCCATGTTTCCTAATCTGATCTATGCTTCTCCAGTTCACATAGTTTACCGCAATAACCATGCTTAGACATGATTATATTTTGAACCTTCTTTCTAGCACTAGTTGTTGCTTCCTACCTTTCTATTGTTATGCATCATGCCTAAAATTTGTGCTTCAAAGGTGCTTATAATTGTAAGCTGTATAAGCTGTAATGTCATGCTTCGCAGAATGTAGTTCTATTTTTATTTGAAGAAAAACAGGAGGAACGAAACCTACTTGAGGATGACACATGCTCGATAATTCATATTCATTTGCATGAAATAATGCTTTCAAATATTGATGCTTCTTATGCATAATGTATTTGTTTCCTAAATAAACATAGGTTCAACCAGTACAATCATAGTAACCATATGCTACTGCCTTTTTGCACTTCATGTTTTAGCTGGTTTGAAACATGATCTTGCCAACCATGCCAATTTGCGAAGTCCAAATTCTTTCTTCCACTAAGTCTCATACATATTATGATACATCAAAATATTGCTTCCTGTGAGTATTGCTTCTTTGATCTCATGTGATGCTTCAATCCTTCTTTCTAGACGCTTCATAATTGTTGAGTTTTGACAGTTTTTTTAAAATTAGAATGCTTCATTACTACTTAGGAAGCACTTCAATGTATCTTTCGCTAAGCTTCCATCTTAATGATTTATGTTTCATTACTTTCTCATATGTGCTACATACAATAAGCGCTTCATCACAACTCTCTTGTGCTTCCAAATTTACGTGCTACACATTACGTACACATGATATGTCCCTAAATGCATGCACTGAAACTTATGTCTCATTTTGTTACTCAGGAGATGATTTACCACGACATGGTGATTGCCCACAAGTTGGAGGTTGCTATTTGCAGGTCGTCGATGAGCCCGTGTAGGTGTTCATTGTTGTCGTCTCACCGCTTGTGACGTCCCTCAAATCTTGCCCACGATCCACCTTGAACCTCTTTCTATGTAGTAGTCCCATGTTCAAGCATGCATCATCCAAGCGGGCGTGCTTCTATGGTCTCCTCAGTGTGCCATGCGACTTGAAGTTTGCTGGCAAGGTAGACCGGTGTTTTGATGATCCTGCCAGCGTGCCCTAACACATGTGCATTGCCAGTTGAGGTGGACCATGGTGGTATTATGTCACCTAACCTTGTGATGTATTCTTGCTATAGATGGACACACAATTTCTAGTATAATTGGAATCATGTATTGTTTCCTTTCATGCCAAATTATTTACTCTATTGTATGCAATTATGTACAAAGAAATGTTTGTTTACATGGAAACAAACACTTTTTTCTTTGAAAGTAAATTATATTGTAATTTGGAAGCAGAGTCGAAACCAATATCATCTTTTATTAGAAGGAAGCATGGTTTCCTTTGGAATCAATCTTTCTATATTTTGGAAGCAGCGTTGATAAGAAAAAAGGTTTGTCTAGGACACATCTAAATGTGACATAGAGGGTGCTTGGATCCAAGGGCGTCTCTTTTAGAGGCTAAAGTTCCAAGCACCCCTGACTAAAGAGAGGCTAGGACTAGTCTTGAGGCTAAAAGTTTTTAGTCAGAGGAAACCTACTAAAACTAGAAGAACGCCCGTGCATTGCAACGGGGCCACATTAATTTTAAGATTTCAATATTAATATTCTCATACATATCAAGTGACATTGGCGACCTTTTTTACCATCAAATCCTCTCACACACACTCTCTCCCTCCCTCTTCCTCACTCTCTCTCCCCCTCTCCCTCTCTCTTTCTCTAACACACACACACACACACATATCCATCTTATTGGGTACGGGACCATAATTCATCTATTTCACACACACACACTAGTGCATAATAATATGGATTATGTGTATTATATTTGCCACCACAACTGAGGGAATTAATTTCATGTAAATCGGCCATCCACAGCTCCAAGTGACATGCTAGTGCGGAGGAGGAGGCCCGGGTCGGCGTCGGTGCCGTCCGGCGCGGGCCACGGGCCCGCTTCCAAGTGCGTCTGCGCGCCGGCCACCCACGCCGGGTCCTTCAAGTGCCGCTTCCACCGCACCAACTCCGGGGCCACGGCAGGAAGCCACCTTTCTTCGCCCCTTCACGCCGCGCCCAGCGGTGCCGTGGCACCGGCGTCGGCGTCCTCGTCCTCTCGCACCGTCGCGACCAGTGGCCAGCCCAAGCATCGGCCTCGAGAATCAAGAAGCGCTCGCAACGGAGAGTGAAGGGAAGATCATATACATGTCATAAGAAAGGGAGTTTATTACTGCTCCCTCGATGTATTGTTTCCTTTGTTTGGAGATTGATTACCATCCGTGAGTTAAGGTAAGGTTAATGTGGTTGAGCAATTTTTTTGAAAATCAATTATTTGTTTTCTAATTAATGTGACTGAGTGATTTAAGGTAAGGTTAATTAGTTTAGATTTGATCTTTAGAGATTGTTCGTGATTGATTCTACATTACTAAATAACTTGTGCCAGTATGGAAAGTTCTGATCTGTTCAGATTTCTTTCGTTGTGTGAGAGGGTGACGTGAAAATAAACTGATGAAGAGGGGGGAGGGGACGAAAAAAATCTACGAAAAAAAACCAACAAAGGTCGGAGGAGGTACCAAAAAAACCATGGGAGGTGGGACGAAAAAAAACCTGAAAGCGAGACTACCAACTGCTCCATTATGAGTAGAGATATGGGATAGTCCTCTCTCTCCTCATTTAACTCCTCTCCTTTAACACAGGCGAATTCTGGATTGGAGGGTTTGGAGGATAATAAATGCTCATTAACTTGATTTTAATCTCTTTACTATTTGGATCCAAGCATGGGTGACACTACCGGACTCGCGGTCTATGCTCACGCCCAGGGTCGCGTCGGATAAACCCCTAGGCCGTCGGCATAGATCTATGCCTTACTACTTGCCGTCGGCATAGGGCCGTCGGCGTGATATCGTCGGCGTAGTCTTGTCGGACCGTCGGCATAGTATAGCCGTCGGCATAGGGGCCTATGCCGACGACCTTTGCGTCGACCGTCGGCATAGATTAGCCGTCGGCGATGTTTTCCGTCGACGGCAACGGACGGCGCCGTCAGCGCTAACGAATCACGCATGATAGCGCGTGGCGAGCTATGCCGACGGCGGCGTCGGCATAGCTCGCCACATGCCATCCGTGGGGCTCCTTGTGGCGTGGCTATGCCTACGGCAAAGCCGAGGCATAGATTGATCTATGCCGACGGCTTTCTTTGAGGCATAGCGTGTGCCATGTCGCTCCCCTGGTTCCTCTGGCGACAGGCTATGCCTACGGCATAGCCGTCGGCATAGGTTTCCATCTATGCCTCACGGCAAAGCCGTCGGCATAGATCTGCCGTGGCGAGCCCCGGTAGCTCCTAGGTTTATATATGCCGGCGGCTTTGCGTGAGGCATAGTTTTATTTTATTTTTTTATTTTCCCTATTTTCTCTTTTCCAATTCATTTGACAGCATTTCAAAGCAGAATAATATGGAATAATGCAGAAATATGACAGTTCATCATCTAAACATACTCAAGTTCATCTAAACATACTCGAGTTCATCATCATCATCTAAACATACTCAAGTTCATCATCATCACCGCCGGAAGTTCATGAACATAAAAGTAGTGCAAGACATGGAACATCATAAAAGTAGGAACATGAAAGGCATGGCACGACGGCCACATGCACGGAATCATCATCGACATCAGGCAAGACCACCTCCGCCAAAATCACCACCGCCAAGACCACCTCCGCCAAAATCACCACCGCCAAGACCACCTCCGCCAAAACCACCACCGCCAAGACCACCTCCGCCAAAACCACCACCGCCAAGATCACTTAATAAATTCCACCAAAACCGCCACCGCGACCAGCATCACTCTGCCAGATCGGAGTGACTGGGGTCGACGAAGCAGGAGTCGAGCCACTGGTCCCCTACATGTTTCAGAGACGATTCTAACGGTAAATATGATATGATAGTGTTGAATGAACGAGAACTAGTTTGCTAGTAGTTAGGCAAATGTACTAACCGGACTATTACCGCCTAGTGCCACCCATTCATCGAATGTGGGCACGTGTGGGGGGTCTCCTGCAGGTCGTGGTGGGGGTCCCATTTGTGGTGGATCCGCATGTTACTCCAAGACGCCAACATAGCATGGATGTTAGTTAAACAAGCAAACTAGAAGGTCAGAAGGAATGAAACTACAAAAATGTAGCTTGGTTTTAAGAGGGCAAAACTAACCGTCATCATCTGACGGTTGTAATCATCGTTTGCCTTCACTCGTTTCAAGTACTCCCGCACCTCGAGATTCCTAAGCTCGACAAACTCCTTATATGCCTACATAAATTAGGTTGTTTCTAAGTGAGCAATGCTGAAAATAAACTGAGAATGCTAGAGAGAAAAAGATAAAGGGGAAGTACTTACAGCATGCAGGCGGGCTAAGGGAGTCTGTGAACGCCCCGTACTCTCTAACTGGCTCGAGTGTGTAGCCCGAAGCCGTGTGTACGAGATCGAAGGAGTGATCAACCCATCGAAACACGGATATCGGCCATGTGACTTCCCCTGGATGGCCACCACCGCCGTGTCGTCGATCTGAGACTTGGCGATCTCAGCAACAGGAACATCCGGATGCAACTCCTGATAGTGATGAGTGTAAGACCCCAGGTGCTTCTCGGTCTTGCCGTAGTACTTGCTCTCGCCCTCCTTGGGATGACTCCGCTCACGGGCCATCATCCACGACTCCATGTCTGAGAGCGGCCTCTTCAACTTGTCCTCCTGCAACGTCAAACAGAAGTTAGCCATACATAAGAACATGACGGTAAAGAAGAACAAAAATGCATCATGCACATAGATATACCTTCATGGCCCTGAAGCCCCAGTGGTTCCTGTTTCCTTGGCCGTGTGTCCCGTCAATTCCACGGTTAACCCGGGCCTGGATGCTCTTGGCAGCAAACTCTGCATCGTCGGCGAGCCACCTATCCACCAAACTCGCCCATCCATCATGCCTTCCATAGCACCAACGAGGAACAACCTATGCAAATTTTGGAAGCATGACATGTGAGCACGAAACATATAGTTCCTTTGCTTGAAACAATGAAAAGTTAATAATAGTTACCATCATGAACTGCTCTTTGTTCAAGGTAAGTCGTTATACGTGCTTTAGTTTTGGTCATCTTTTGGTGCGGTAGATGTGGTAATATGCGAGGCGGCAACCCAGCGCACCTCGTCTTTGAATCGACGAGCTTTCTTCTTCGCACCGCATAAGCAAGACCACGTCGGCTCGGCCTTGTGCTCGTCAAGAACTCTATAGAGTTGCTGCAATCATGCATAAACCAGAAGCAAACAAGGCATGAGTTGAGTGATTCAATGATAAACCACGAACGGAACTGAAGAGAAGTGATTCAGAAGAGAACCTACCCAAAATTTGGTGATCACGGCCTTAGCGGCCGTCCCATACTCCGCGTTGCTGCAAGCCTCGTAGTGGGCCCAGCTCATGGCCAAAACCCGCTGCTGCGGCTCCTTGTTTGGCCGCGGGCAGAATAGGCCAGGCCAAAACTCCTTCAACAGGACAGTGAGAAGGCCGTTCGGTTTACGGCCCTTTCCGCGAAGGATCCAGTTTCTGCAAAAGAATCAAATGATTGCCATGTGTACAATAAGAAAATATTGTCATGTGTTGAAAATATGATTGAGAGGCACTTACTCTGTCCCCACAGGTTGAATGAGCCACTTGTGCTCCTCGATAGAAGGTGGTGTAGGCAGTCGGCATTACCACGCAGCCACCCTGCGGAGCACCGGTGGCAAGTCACCCCACAACGCAGGGATCAACCTCCCCTCCACCCTCCTCGCCCTCCTCCTCACCCTCCTCCTCGGCCTCCTCCTCGGCCTCCTCCTCCTCCTCCTCCTCGGCCTCCTCCTCCTCGCCATCAGGAACATACTCCTCCTCCTCAGACTCAGAAGGTGCCTCTGTATAGGAGGGCATCGAAGAAGACCCTCCTATTTCAGACACGGACCGGAGTTTTTTGCACCGGTTGCCTCTCCCCCCACCTCCTCCTCCTCTAGGGGCTTTCCCCCCACCGCCTCCTCCTCTAGGGTCTCCTCCCCCGACCCCTCCACCTCCCTGTGAGGTGTCATCCTCGCGTAGTCGGGAGGGAACCTTGTGGGCTCGCCCACCCGAGTAAGTCCTTTAAATTTCTTGAGAAACTAGCGCCACTGACTTGCCCATGATTAGCAAACCTGCATTAAGAAGAGAATAAACAATTAGTAAGGATATCAATTAAACAAGCATACAGGAAAAACATTAATACCAGAAGAGCACATTAAGCATACTATTGTAATGATCATTAAAAGAATGTCGGTGTACTAAGGTAGGGGTACCTCAGTACCCCAACTTGTGCACGGGCAGTTGCAGCTTCCCGCGGCAGGGTGTACCACGTGCTCGCCGGGGACCCTCCTACTCCATATCAAGCCATTCAAGAACAAAGTATACAAGACAGGAGATCGAGACCCCGGCAAGCGGAGCTTGTTGGGAAGGCCGTTCCAGGCTCAAGGTTACATCACTCACGCAAGGCCCTGGCGAGAGGAGCTCGCCGGGAAGACTAGAAGATTACATCATAGAAGACACGCCTCGGCGCTACATGCGTCCCGGCGAGGGCCCGGGAAGCGACAAGTTAAAGAGCCCGGCAAGCTCCCGGGCCCGGCAAGGTCAAGACCCCGGCAAGGTGCTTGCGGGAGAGTTCTGTTGTGTGCTGCGCCCAGCTCATCAGCCCACGCGCCGCCAGGGCCTTTCGAGGACGCGTGGCGGATGGCTGTGCAACTGGGGACACGGTGGCACTTCACGGTGGTGGATCCATCGCTGTGGCGACGGAGACGCAAGGCGGGAGCTTTTGGGGTCGACGGCGACGGCATTAAATGCCCTTGTCCCCATCACAAAGTAGGTAGCAACCACTGTTCATACTGCTCGTAGCTTCACTGTTCTCAAGACTGTTCCAACTACCACCTCTTTTACATTTTTACCCCTTTCTCCTACGTTGACACCTGTCGGTGACCCCTTGCACTATAAAAGGAGGCCCATGCACAATGTAGAGGGGGTAGGGCCAGGGTCGGTCCATTCGACACACGCAACACCACTATACGCTCGCATTCTCGAGCAAGATCAAATACAAACACAAAGCAGCGAGAGGAGTTTTATCTCTCCGGAGAGCTCGGCTGGGTAAAAGCCGCCAGCGTGCTCGCCTCGATCCGCTCTCTGTGCCTCCTCCGCCCTCGTACCGCACACACAAGGGGCCCCGGCCCCATAGGTGTCCGCGGCGGGCAGATCCCCCGCGACAAAGAACTTACATTTTCTAGAACCCATATGAATCATCACTATTTTAATCTATTTGTGGACCGGTCTCATCATCACTATCACGCATATCTTCTTCGTTGTCTGACGGAGGTGGAGGCTCTTCCTCATCGTCAGCGTGTTCATTTAACTTTTCAAGCATAATTATGTCTCTTTGATTCTGGCGCCTCACCATCAATCCGTGCGTCGTCGTCGTTTGGGTCCAGGTCAACATAACCCAAGTCATCATCCTCGTTGTTTCGGACCACGTCATCATGTTCCTCTTGATAGAACACTCCATCGTATGTCATGGGGTTTATGTTGTAGTAATCATCATCGTTCGGGTCCGGTAGCTTACCATGCGGCGACACCTTGAACACAACTTCCCAACCCTTTAGGTACTCTTTCTGGCATGGGTAAGGCAGATAATATACTTGTGTGGCCTGGGTAGCGGCGATAAAGAGATCAGCTCCGGCATAGACGGTTGATGGTTTAACTTCAACTAAACCAACAGAAGGCGTATGTCTCAGACCCTTTTTGGGGTCGAACCATCGGCATTTGAACACAGTGAGACTTAGGTGTTCGCGGCCACGTTTGAACGTAAGCTCGTATATTTTTCCTACCCTTCCGTAGTAATCTAATTTATTATCTCCTTCAGTGAAGACTCCGGTATTTATGGTTTTGGGATCAGGCCGACTGTTCTGGTGCTCCTCTGTATGGAAGCGATACCCATTCACATCATACTTTTCGCATGTCATGACGACAGGGTCAAAACCCATGGAAACCCATCTCAATTCTTAATCCATTGATTCAGTCGGATCATTTCCCTACAAGTTTAATTGAAATTATAGGGTGCATGTGTTTAATTGAAATTATAGGGTGCATGAGTTTAATTGAAAGTGTGAAAAATTACTTTCTCCATGAACCACGCAACAAAATTTTTCCTTCCATCAGCACCCTTTTGGAGAAGAGCAAGTGCCTCCACTTCAGTAGGAGGCAGCATTCCCGTCCATTCTTCTTCAACGAATCGACTACAATAAGAAAAGTGGTATAAGAACTAGGCAAAGTGAACATAACGAATTGACTAAAAGAATGGTGCAAAGGTATTACCTCATCCACTCATCCTCAACTTCCTTGATGTTGTGCAAGATATAGAACATGACATCCTCCCACTCATCTCGTGGCATGAGATAAGGTTTCGAGCATCCAGCCCTACCACCTTGCCCGATGAATATAGGCAACTTGGGTTTATACTTGGGTTCTTACATGATTGTATCGAGACACCTTATTGTGCAACGTGGGAACATGGTCCGGATAGTAGGCTGTCCCGAGGTCGCCACCTCCTCTAGGATAAGCGCCTCAGCTATGGAAGCTTCAATCTTAGCTTTGTTTCCACATTTCTGTCTCAGATGCTTGTTCTGTCTCTCAGGGCCGTACTGCCAACGATTCTGCACAGGGCCCCCCAACAATACCTTGTTTGGGAGGTTCAAAAGGAGATGTGTCATCGGAGTAAAGAAGCCTGGCGGGAAGATCTTCTCTAGCTTGCATATCAACTCCGGCGCCTTCTTATGCATTTCTTTTATCTTCTCAGGACATACTTCTTTAGCACAAAGCGTGCGGAAGAAATGGCTTAACTCCGCAAGCACACACCAGACACGCTCGGGAACATAGCCCCGAACCATCACCGGCATAATCCGCTCAATCCATACGTGATAGTCATGACTCTTGAGCCCGGTCACTCTGCCAGTTGAAAGATTGACCCCCTTACTTATATTCGACGCATAACCATCAGTGAACTTCACGACGTGTTTCAGCCACTTAAATGTCTCCATCTTATGGTCCTTTTTAAGTACGAAATCAGCATCTGGCTTGAACCAAGATTTTCGACTGCCTGTGGGAGGCTGCATGTGTAGACGTGGTCTATCACAAATATTCTGTTGATCAACTCTAGCATTAACATTATCCTTTGTCTTATCAGGAATGTTGAGGATCGTGTGAAAAGGGACTCGCAACATTCTTTTGATTGTGCATCACGTCTATGTTGTATGGAAGTTTGAGGTCTTTAAAATAGGGAGCTGCGTGAAGGGGTAATGTGAGTCCAGTTGTGCGTCTCACCATAATTTTCAAAATTCTTTTTCCTTTACCTTTTCCTTTGCCTCGCCCTCGTCTTCGCTTCGTGGCTTTGCCTTTGCCTTTGCCTTTCCCTTCACGGCGGGCTTAAGAGCTTTCGGTGAGCAAGCACATCCGCGCCGTAAAACGTTGGAATCTCGTTCACTTCATGGACAACTTTGCCTTTTGTGAAGTTCTTCTTGTCTTCCCTATCGGGATGGTCTCAAGGAGGAACTGTCGATGCAGGTCAAATGCAACATACTTGCCACCTTCTTGACCAAATGAAAATCAAGGCCTGCATGCACACTGGGCAAGGCATCTTTCCACTTGTACACCATCCGCATAACAGGGCATAACCGGGAAAGTCATGCATGCAATATTGTAGCCAAACTTTCATCAAGAAATTTTTCTGCAAATGTCGGTCGTATGTCAACCTCGGGAAGTACCAAGAATAGTGCAAATCATCCACCAACGGCTGCATAAACACACCCAAATTCTTCCCCGGATATTCAGGCCCCGGAATTATAAGCGACAGGAACATGGTCTTCCGTTGCATTATGGCGCCGGAGGAGATTGAGCGGAATAACAAATACGGGCCAACAGCTGTATGAATTAGGCGACATACCATATGGATTGAACCCATCACTGTTATAGCAATTGGGACATTCCCAGCCTCGGCTGCTTCCTTCGGGTACTCTATATCGAATGACTTCCATGCTTCACCTCCGATGGATGTACAATTTTTTGGATTGTCCTTTTCCTTCCTTGTGCCACTTCATCATTTTGGCGAGACTCCTCGGTGATGAAAAGGTGTTGCGTCTTTTGATAAAATCAAGATACGAAGAACCTTCACAGGATTTTTAGCTGCTGCTTCGACCATGTTTATCGACCACCTCAATATACCGAGAGGAACCGCACTTCCTACAAGATACTTGTCATCCGCATACTCATGCCTAAACAAAAGGCAATTCTTTCGACAAACATGAATTTTCTCATAGTCCATGGAGAGCGCCTTCATGATTTTCTTCGTAGCGTACATGGTTTTCGGCAGTTCATGGCCCTCAGGCAGTCTGTTAGCCCATACTCCCAGAAATGCTTCGAAGCAACCTCGGCTACAGCCGTACTCAGCCTTGACTGCCATCAGTTGCGAGATGGCATCCAGCACAGACAGCTTGGCACCCTCATAGAGAGGTTTCTTTGACGAGGCCAAGATTTCCAGGAAGGCCTTTGCGGTTTCCTCCGGTTCCTCCGGTTCATTCGCTGAATGTGACGGAGGTGTCCGCTGTGCAGCAAAGACATCATCTAGCATGTCTCTAACCCCATCGTCCTCATAACCAGCGACGCGTTGTTGTATCACATCCTCTCTACCACGGTCCCGCTGGGCAAAGTTTATCGGCATATTAAAGTTGGGCATAAAACCGTGCGTGCGAAGGTGCTTACTCATCTCACTCTTATCTCTGCGGATACGTCTCTTACACTTGGCACACGGGCATTCTGGCACCATCCTCATTGGACTACGGAATATCTCTTTCAAAAACACATCAGTTTTCTCGACCCACTCTGTTGTTACTTGATTCCGACGGAAAAACCCACTATACATCCGATTATCGCCATCTCGCTTTATTGGAAGCCACACAACAAAATTAAGGATTCATTTAAATTACTCACATCAATATTTTATTTTTTACAAGGTTGACGAGAAATGACATTTAATCCACCTACATCTCTAATAGGTAAAGATGGGTCCTAATCCCACCCGAGAATGTGTAGATTGAGTACGTTGTCCAAGCTCTACCCCATTCCGAGACAAAATTTCGGCAGCACCTCCCCGCTGTTCTCCAAATACACGTCTCGGCAAAATGTCGAGAGAATGTGCATCCGGAGAACAACAGGGAGGCGCCGCCGAAATCCTGTCTCGGAACAGGGTAGAGCATGAACAACGTACCCAATCTACACATCCTCGGCTGTCCGTGGAAAGCGTGGACAATCCGAAGAGCTGCGGTGATAAATATGCAATTGAATGCATATTTATCGATGCAACCCTTCGGACGGGAGACCTAGGTTCTGCGACTTGATATGAAAATTTAATCTAGTGACATGGAAAAAAAGAGGACGAGGTCATGGAATTGTTGCTCACCCTCCGATGTAGTCGATCAAAGGAGACGGACAATCGTGGACCAACACCTCCAACGTCGACAATCACTCCACGAAGATGGAACACCACAAATCCTGTTAATTACACCGAGTGAAAAAAAATTAGGTCATCACCTCACATTAAGCATTGATACTTTTAACTATGAAAAAAAATCATGTTTCGTCAAGTGTCAAATTTTGTCCTTCAATTTTTTTTACCAAGATCATCATGATTAAATAACCACTCATCATATCATAATTTTGCAGCACATCTCACATAGCTACTTAACATTAAGCACTGACGCTTAAAACTATGAAAAAAATATTATTTTGTCAAGTGTCAAATTTTGTCCGGTTCAATTTTTTTGACAAGATCATCATTATAAAAATAATCACTCATCTTATACCAATTTTATAGCACATCTCAAATGACAAGATCATCATGATAAAAATAATTCAAACTAACAATCTAACATCCTAACATCCAACATTCAACTATATATCAACCTAACAACCTAACATCTAACATCTAACCTAACAATCTAACATCCAACATACATCAATGCATTCATTCATCCATCCAACAGTAGAAAAAATGCAAAAAATGAAAAAAAAAATGTAGCTCACCGAGAGGGGCGTGGCAGGGGGCGTGGCGGTGAAGGGATGGTGAGGCGGGGCGGTCGGGGGACGGAGGGACGGGGCGGACGGCGCGAGGTCGAGGCGAGGCAGGCGCGGGGCCGGCCGACCAGTGGCGGGTCGGGGAGGCCGGTGCAGCAGCGGTCGGGGAGGGAGGCGGCGGCGGGTGGAGACGGCGCCCGGCAGTGTGGAGGCGGGGCGGCGCTGTGGAGGAGGAGGGCAGCGGGCGTGGTGGAGGCGGGGCTGTGGCAGGGGAGGGGGGGGGGGGGCGACGGCGGCAGGTCGGGGGGGGGGCGGTGGGGCAGGTCGGGTGGGCAGGTGGGGTCGGGTCGGGCTGGCAAGGGCGGCAATGGTCTGGGAAGAGTGAGTGGACGAGGGAGGACGGGAGTAGATAAGGTGAACTATGCCGAAGGCTAAGCCGTCGGCATATCTCGGGGCGCCACGTGGCACCTATGCCGACGGCTTAGCCGTAGGCATACTTTTTTTATTATTATTTTTTCTTATTTTGTATAAATTTTGTAATGTTTTCTTATTTTTTTATAAATATTTTAATGTTTTCTTATACTTATTTTTTACATGCAGAACATTATTTTTTACCCGACGCGTCCGTTTCCCCCCTCCAGGTGCCGGCGGCGACGCCGTCCGTGAGGGGGGCACACCCCGGACACGCGTGCCGCCTCTTCGGACAGGCCACAACACCACCCCGCATGTATGAGGGGCCATTGCTACGCTCTGGTGGCCTTGCTACCCCCCCAGGTCCCCCGTCCCGCCTAACCCTGTAGCGTTTGACCACGGGATCTAGCCCTTTGACTTTGCACGGACTAGCTTGGACCAGCGGACCTCCCCACCCGGTTGTGTCAGGTCAGCCCATAGGAACACTTTGGAGCAACATCCGGGCCAGACCCACAGCAAGATCCCCTCCGTGTAGACCCGACGCGTCTGCCCTCCAGTGCCGGGCGGCGACGCGCGTCCGTGAGGGGGCACACCGGACACGCGTGCCGCCTCTTGGACAGGCCACAACACCACCCCGCATGTATGAGGGGCCGGTGCTACGCTCCGGTGGCCTTGCTACCCCCTAGGGCCCCCGTCCCGCCTAACCCCGAAGCGTTTGACCACGGGATCTAGCCCTTTGACTTTGCACGGACTGGCTTTGACCAGCGGACCTCCCCACCCGGTTGTGTCAGGTCAGCCCATAGGAACACTTTGGAGCAACATCCGGGCCAGACCCACGGCAAGATCCCCTCCGTGTAGACCCGACGCGTCCGTTTCCCCCCTCCAGGTGCCGGCGGCGACGCCGTCCGTGAGGGGGGCACACCCCGGACACGCGTGCCGCCTCTTCGGACAGGCCACAACACCACCCCGCATGTATGAGGGGCCGGTACTACGCTCCGGTGGCCTTGCTACCCCCCCAGTGCCCCCGTCCCGCCTAACCCTGTAGCGTTTGACCACGGGATCTAGCCCTTTGACTTTGCACGGACGGGCTTTAACCAGCGGACCTCCCCACCCGGTTGTGTCAGGTCAGCCCATAGGAACACTTTGGAGCAACATCCGGGCCAGACCCACGGCAAGATCCCCTCCGTGTAGACCCGACGCGTCCGCTTCTCCCCCCTCCGGTGCGGCGGCGGCGCCGTCCGTGGGGCACACCGGACACGCGTGCCGCCTCTTCGGACAGGCCACAACACCACCCCGCATGTATGAGGGGCCGGTGCTACGCTCCGGTGGCCTTGCTACCCCTGGGGCCCCGTCCGCCTTACCCCGTAGCGTTTGACCACGGGATCTAGCCCTTTGACTTTGCAGACGGGCTTTGACCAGCGGACCTCCCCACCCGGTTGTGTCAGTCAGCCCATAGGAACACTTTGGAGCAACATCCGGGCGGACCCATGGCAAGATCCCTCCGTGTAGACCCGACGCGTCCGTTTCCCCCTCCGGTGCGGCGGCGCGCGTCGTGAGTGGGGCACACCGGACACGCGTGCGCCTCTTCGGACAGGCCACAACAACATCCGCATGTATGAGGGGCGGTGCTATGCTCCGGTGGCCTTGCTACCCCAGGGCCCCGCCCCGCCTAACCTCAGAGCGTTTGACCACGGGATCTAGCCCTTTGACTTTGCACGGACGGGCTTTGACCAGCGGACCTCCCCACCCGGTTGTGTTAGGTCAACCCATAGGAATACTTTGGAGCAACATCCGGGCCAGACCCATGGCAAGATCCCCTCCGTGTAGACCCGACGCGTCCGTTTCCCCCCTCGAGGTGCCGGTGGCGACGCCGTCCGTGAGGGGGGCACACCCCGGACACGCGTGCCGCCCCTTCGGACAGGCCACAACACCATCCCGCATGTATGAGGGGCCGGTGCTACGCTCCGGTGGCCTTGCTACCCCCCAGGGCCCCCGTCCCGCCTAACCCTGTAACGTTTGACCACGGGATCTAGCCCTTTGACTTTGCACGGACTGGCTTTGACCAGCAGACCTCCCCACCCGGTTGTGTCAGGTCAGCCCAGAGGGACACGTGGCAGCAACATCCGGGCCAAATCCACAGCTACATCCCTCCGTAGACCCGACGTCCGTCTGCCCCTCCAGTGCCGGCGGCGACGCCGTCCGTGAGGGGGGCACACCGGACACGCGTGCCCCCTCTTCGGACAGGCCACAACACCATCCCGCATGTATGAGGGGCCGGTGCTATGCTCCGGTGGCCTTGCTACCCCCCCAGGGCCCCCGTCCCGCCTAACCCCGTAGCGTTTGACCACGGGATCTAGCCCTTTGACTTTGCACGGACGGGCTTTGACCAGCGGACCTCCCCACCCGATTGTGTCAGGTCAGCCCAGAGGGACACGTGGTAGCAACATCCGGGCCAAACCCACAACTACATCCCCTCCGTGTAGACCCGACGCGTCCGTTTCCCCCCTCCAGGTGCCGGCGGCGACGCCGTCCGTGAGGGGGGCACACCCCGGACACGCGTGCCGCCTCTTCGGACAGGCCACAACACCACCCCGCATGTATGAGGGGCCGATGCTACCCTCCGGTGGCCTTGCTACCCCCCCAGGGCCCCCGTCGCGCCTAACCCTATAATGTTTGACCACGGGATCTAGCCCTTTGACTTTGCATGGACGGGCTTTGACCAGCGGACCTCCCCACCCGGTTGTGTTAGGTCAACCCATAGGAACACTTTGGAGCAACATCCGGGCCAGACCCACGGCAAGATCCCCTCCGTGTAGACCCGACGCGTCCGTTTCCCCCCTCCAGGTGCCGGCGGCGACGCCGTCCGTGAGGGGGGCACACCCCGGACACGCGTGCCGCCCCTTCGGACAGGCCACAACACCATCCCGCATGTATGAGGGGCCGGTGCTACGCTTCGGTGGCCTTGCTACCCCCCGGGCCCCCGTCCCGCCTAACCCTATAACGTTTGACCACGGGATCTAGCCCTTTGACTTTGCACGGACTGGCTTTGACCAGCAGACCTCCTGTAGGATCGTTGAAGGCAAGAGTGTCTAGAGGGGGGGGTGATTAGACAACTTGACAAGACAAAAGTTTATGCCTTTTGGTTAACATAAGTTCATAGCAAGTTCACAATGAAGGTCAAGTCAAGCATCATGCATACAAGTCGAACAACATACTAAACATGCAATTCTAGAGTATAGGGCAGCGGAAAGTAAATTGCATGAATAGTAAGGGAGAGATTGTGAAGAGCAAACGCAATTGGAGACACGGAGATTTTTCTCGTGGTTCCGATAGGTGGTGCTATCGTCAATCCACGTTGATGGAGACTTCAACCCACGGAGGGTAACGGCTCTTGTGAGTCCACGGAGGGCTCCACCCACAAAGGGTCCACGAAGAAGCAACCTTGTCTATGCCATCATGGCTAACGCCCACGGAGGACTAGCCTTACTCGGGTAGATCTTCACGAAGTAGGCGATCTCCTTGCCCTTACAAACTCCTTGGTTCAACTCCACATCATGACGGAGGCTCCCAAGCGACACCTAACCAATCTAGGAGGCACCACCCTCCAAAAGGTAATAGATGGGGTTGGTGATGATGAACTCCTTGCTCTTGTGCTTCAAATGATAATCTCCCCAACACTCAACTCTCCTCACTGATTTGGCTGTGGTGGAGGAAGGGATTGAGTGGAAAGCAACTTGGAAAGACTAGAAATCAAGTTTCATATGGTGGGAGTGGAGCAACTTGATCTCAACACAAGGGTAGGTAGTTTTCTTCTCGTAAATGTAAGGTAGGAGTGGTAGTTCTTTCGATGGCTCTCTCCACGAATGAAGAGGAGGTGGAGGGTATTTATAGCCTCCACACAAAATCCAACCGTTACACATTTGACCAATCTCGGTCGGACCGAAGTTGACAACTCGGTGAGACCGAAAGTTCAAATCTTGTGAGCGTTGGGATTTTCGGTGGGACCGAAAATACAATCTCGGTTAGACCGATTCTTCCAAAGTCTAGGGTTTGCCAATCTCGGTGGGACCGACTTTCTCATCTCGGTGACACCGATTTGAGTCTGAAGGTTCTGAAGCTTGGCAACACCAATTTCGAATGACCGAGTTTGGAATCGGAAAATCCGAGATTCTAGGGTTTTGGCTATATGGTCGAGGTGGTTCATCTCGGTGTGGTGAGTTTGGAATCGGTGGGACCGAGATTACTTATGAGTTTATGTTGGAATGAAAGATTGCTGATTGTTTGAGAGATAAATCACTAAGCACTTTAGAGCAACCAGGTCATCATCATAACCTCATCCCTTTTAATAGTATTGGCTTTCCTATGGACTCAATGTGATCTTGGATCACTAAACCAAAAATGGAGTCTTGAGCTTTTGCCAATCCTTTCCTTAGCATCCTAGGGGTTCACCTCACCGATCCTTTTGCCATGCCATAGTGGTTGACTTTCTGAAACATACTTGGTTAAAAGCATTAGTCCAACCACAAAGTATGTTGTCATTAATTACCAAAACCACCTAGGGAGCAAATGTGCTTTCAATCTCCCCTTTTGGTAATTGATGGCAACACACGTAAAAAGATATCAAAGCTTCTTGAAAGAAGGACAGGATTAGTCATTAAAGCTTTGATGAGACATGTAGTACACGAGCTCCCCTACAAGTGTGCAAGATTTTAGATTTTGGTTTTGGACTACCACAAGCACACATGAGAGAAAAGCAAGATGTGCTACATGCAGCTTGGCTATATGCATCAGAGCAGATGAGGGTAATTAGATATGATGCATATGTGCATGGTGATTTCTTGCAAACAAGTATTCACAAGCAAGTCACCATCATGCACATCTGCAAGATGCATATACTTACCTTGAAGTTCCTTGGTGATGTACCAAGAAATAAACTTGGAAAACACGGTTAGATAACACAAGAGTAGTTCTTCAACCAACAGCAAGAACATCAAGAGTACCAAGCCGAGGATGACATGTATAAAAAGTGACTCATGATGAGCACTAGCTTGAATCAGCCAACATGTCTCCCAAGATTAAAAGATTTTCAATGAGCTCTGAGAGATTTTGCTTTTCATAAAATACCAATTGTGATCTTTTAAGATACCAATTGTATAAGATACTAATTGTACTTTTAGAAGATACCAATGGTGAGAACAAAATCAGGAGAATAATGCCAAAAGTATTATCACGAGTGAAATATATGGCAAAGCTTTGATGTGATCCTCTCCCCCTTAAGGTAAGATTGTTTTTCTTTCTTTAAGATATCTTTTCTCCCTTAAGTTCCCAGCTCCCCCAGCTCCCCCTAAATCTTCTCCCCCTTTGACATCAAGTGCCGAAAAGGATAGTAAACCAGAGGGACAGGAAAGATGGAAGGAAAGAAATGGGTTCATTAAGAATCACATCTGAGCAAATTTAGATATAAAGCATGTAAAACATTCAGATGAGCTGGAGATGATGGCCTGATGAATGTAAATCGGTGACACCGAAATGATGTGGATCGGTGAGGCCGAAAGTCAGAGACTTAGGCTTGATCCCTTTCGGTCGAATCAAAAGATTGAATCGGTGGCCTTGAGTTTAATTCAAGGAAATGTAGAAGTAATTCAGCTCACTTTGCAAGAAATGTTTAGAAGATTTGCAATGAATTTGTAAAAGATTTTCAGGAATTTATCGAGCTAAAGAATATACACAAGAACAGGAAAAGCAGAAATGAAAAGAGTGCTAGATGAAGTTTTTTTTTTTTTTTTTTTTTAAAAAAACAAGGAAACTCAATGAGAGAGCATAAGAGAAAACAAAAAAACTCCAAACATATGTACTTCATCTAGATAGGGTCGTGACAAAGTCACCTATGTTTGAGTATATTGACTTAGGAGTCAAATGAGAACATTTGATCATAGGTCATACTCATCGTTTAAGCTCAAAATGGGGTTACCATTTTTCCATAAAGCATTAAATGTGATCACATCTTTTGAAGCTGCTTGTACTCATGACTTTGAGCAAAGCTTCTTCAAGATGTGAAAGACATACCTTGGGCTTGTTGTTGCTTGTTCTCATGTAGGTGAACTTGATGTAGTTGCTCATTGGATGTGAAGTTGGAGCACCATTTTCAAGTGTGTAGTTCATCTTCCTACATGGGTTAGGCAAGCAAGGAAATTCTCAAGAGTATCCAATATGACATGAGTGAAGTACTAGAAGTATATGGTGTCAAAAGGATATGTGGAATTTTGTTCCTTGAACTCAACATCCCAAAGAGCTAGATACTTGATCAATGACAAGATTACTCATGATTTGAGTGAGTGATAATCTTGTAGAATGTAGTTCATCCAAGTACGCAAGGAGTTAGATGCAATACAAGGGGCAAATGTGTCCAAGACATATGATCATCATCATAAGAGAAATATCAAGGATTAGTCAATTAGGCTCATGCCTTGCATGCATCAATGGAGTTTTCACTCCAAGTTTGAAGCATCAATGATGTTCAACTCACTCCTCAAGCGACAAAACACTTTCTCATCAAGTGGTTTTGTGAAGATATCTGCAAGCTGTTTGTCAGTACGAACATGCTTAAGATCAATGTCACCCTTAGCAATATGATCTCGAATAAAATGGTGGCGAACTTCAATGTGTTTTGTGCGAGAGTGTTGCACGGATTGTGTCCAATCTTAATTGCACTCTCGTTGTCACAAAGCAAAGGAACATGTCTTGCATTTATCCCATAGTCCTTAAGCATTTGTTTCATCCATATGGCGAAAGCACAACACGAACCAGCAGCAATATATTACGCTTCGCAGTTGATAATGATATCGAGTTTTGTTTCTTGGATGACCAAGACACAAGGGATCGACCAAGAAATTGACATGTACCGAAGTTGACTTTCTATCTATCTTGTCTCGGCATAGTCCGAGTCGGAATAGCCAACAAGATCGAAAGAAGCTCTCTTAGGATACCAGATGCCAAAATTAGGTGTGTGTATCAAATATCTCACAATTCTTTTAACAGCTTTAAGATGACATTCTTTAGGAGCAGCTTGATATCGAGCACACATGCATACACTCAGCATTATATCGTGACGAGAAGCGCAAAGATATAGTAGAGAACCAATCATGGATCGATATACCTTTTGATCAACAGGTTCTCCATCTTTAGTCAAATCATTATGTCCATTAGTAGGCATGGGGGTTCTCATACCTTTGCTCTCCTGCATGTTGAACTTCTTGAAGAGATCTTTAGTGTACTTGGTTTGTGAGACAAAAGTGCCCTCCTTAGATTGCTTGATTTGCAACCCAAGGAAGAACTTCAGTTCACTCATCATGGACATCTCATACTTCTCTGACATAAGCTTCCCAAACTTCTCACTGAAATCAGGGTTAGTTGATCCAAAGATAATATCATCGACATATATTTGGCACACAAATAGTTCTCCGTCAACCCTTTTTGTGAATAGCGTTGAGTCAATTTTACCAATCTCAAATCCTTTTTCAAGAAGAAAGCTAGTCAACATTTGTACCAAGCTCTAGGGGCTTGTTTAAGACCATAAAGAGCTTTGTGCAATTTGTAAACATGATTGGGCTTTTTAGGATTCACAAATCCGGGAGGTTGTTTCACAAAAACTTCCTCTTCAATTTCTCCATTTAGAAAAGCACTTTTAATGTCCATTTGATAGAGAGTAATGTTATGGTGGTTGGCATAAGCAAGAAGAATGCGAATGGACTCAAGTCTAGCAACGGGGGCATAGGTCTCACCATAGTCCATACCTTCGACTTGTGTGTAACCTTGTGCTACGAGACGAGCCTTGTTGCGGATGACTTGTCCATCTTCATCTTGCTTGTTCCGAAACACCCATTTGGTTCCAATGACGTTTTGGTCATCATTGGGCTTTCTACCAAAGACCAAACGTTGTTCCTCTCGAAGTTGTGCAGCTCTTCATGCATAGCGTTCACCCAATCCGGTCTTCAAGCGCTTCTTCTACCTTCATTGGTTCAAGACTTGAGATGAATGAGTAATGCTCACAAAAGTTAGCCAAACGAGTTTTAGAGCGAGTGATTCTCCGAGTCGATGTCATTCATCATTTGTTCCACAGGATGGTCCTTCTTGACTCTTTCTCGAACTCGAGATAGCTTTTGTCGTGGTCGTGGCTGAGCTTCCTCATCATCCTCATCTTCTTCTTCATCTGTGTTGTTGGTATTGTCTTGAGGTGGTGGAGAAGGAGGTTGTGGTGGATCTTCTTGTCGCACTTCCTCATCTTGGTGAGTTCCACTTGTGGAAGCCTCCATGTTGCCTTGAGGTTCACCTTGTCGTGAGGTAGAGGGCTCCACATGTGTAGATGAGGTACTCTCCTTCACCTCCATGGGACGAATCCTTCCAATGGACAAATCTTGAATGGCTTCCGATGGGTCCTTATCTCCTACATCAATAGGCATTTGCTCTACTTGCGAGCCATTAGATTCATCAAACTTCACATCTACCGTCTCCTCAACCTTTCGGGTGAAATTGTTGTAGACACGATAGGTGTGAGAGTTTGATCCATAACCGAGGAAAAAGCCTTCATGAGTTTTGGGAGCAAATTTAGACCGAGCGATGCTTATCAAGAATATAGCATTTTGAACCAAAGACACGAAAATATCCCACTTGGGGTTTGTTACCCGTAAGGAGTTCGTATGAAGTCTTGCCGAGGAGCTTGTGAAGATAGAGTCTGTTGATGGCATGACAAGCTGTCTCGACGGCTTCACCCCAAAAGTGTTTTGGTGTCTTGTATTCATCAAGCATTGTCCTCGCCATCTCAATGAGCGTTCGGTTCTTCCTCTCAACAACCCCGTTTTGTTGGGGTGTGTACGTAGCTGAGAACTCATGTAGGATCCTTCCTCATCGAGAAAAGAGTCCACATGGGCGTTCTTGAACTCCGTTCGTTGTCCTCCGAACCTTCTTGATCTTCACCTCAAATTGATTCTGAGCCTTTCTAGCAAAGGTTTTGAAGATTTTCTGAACCTGCGATTTGTCATCAAGTAGAAATACCCACGTAAATCTGGAAAAGTCATCAACAATAACTAGACCAAAGGAGTTACCACCAAGGCTTTTGTAAGCATTGGGACCGAAGAGATCCATATGAAGAAGCTCAAGCGGTCTCCTTGTGGTCATGATATTCTTCACGGGATGACTTCCTCCTACTTGTTTTCCTGCTTGACATGCTTCGCAGAGTCTATCTTTGTCAAAGAAAACATCTTTAACACCAAGAATGTGATCACCTTTGATTAGCTTATCTAAATTTCGCATACCAACATGTCCAAGCCTTCTATGCCAAAGCCAACCTTTTGCAGATTTAGCAATAAAGCAAGTTCTAGGTTGAGCTTTCTTAGTGAAATCGACAATGTATAAGTCACCTCTACGAATGCCAGTAAAAACCATGTTATGATTGTCACTGCGAAAAACTTGGCAATCTACTTTGGTGAATAGCACATTGTATCCAAAGTCAGCTAATCTAGACACGGAAAGTAAATTGTATCCAAGTGATTCAACAAGCATGACATTTTTAATGGAGCTATCATGAGATATGGCCACCTTACCAAGGCCAAGTACCTTACCCTTGGAGTTGTCTCCAAAAGTCACATACTTGCGTGGACCATCGTTCTTTGCAAGCTCTCGAAACATGTCTTCATCTCCGGTCATGTGATCGGTGCATCCACTATCAAGAATCCATTCTTTGCCACGGATATGTAGTCTCTCATATTTGCCATTAGATTGAGACTCTTCATGATCTTGTCTAGCTCGGTGTCCGAATCGTCATCATGCTCATGCTCATCATCATATTGACCCATAGATAATTCATCATCAATACCTAGGTCAATTTGACAATGACTTGCATCAGTTTTATCAACGTGATAATAGTCATCGGAATGCAAAACAAGAGCATTTCTTATTCGAACATTGATAAAACCGGGATCACCCTTCTTTTTCATAAGATCATGAAGCTCAAAGAAGCATTTATCAAAGTTAGGATCTTTGGGCGCAACATATCAAATTCAACAGTTTTGTATAGAATTTCATCAAGACCTCTCAACGAGTAGTCCGGATAAAGTTCTTCCAAGAACTTCCACATAGCATGGGCGCACTCAAAGTTCGTGACAAGCTCAAGCAAGTTATCAGGCAAACCTCTAATGATAAGATTGACAGTTCTAAGGTTGCGAAGCAAATCAAGCTCTTCGCTCATGAGGGTGCAAGGGGTCAAGTGGTGGTACATATGGGGTTTCAACATATTTGCGCAAGTTGTATATCTTAAAGATAGCAAGCATTTCAATCCTCCACGAGTTATAGGACACTCCATCAAGAATAGGCACTCTATGACTAACACTCCCAAACGTAGACACGTCCATCTTCCTCCAATGGTGTGCAAACCAAAGCAATGGAGACCAATGCTCTGATACCAATTGTAGGATCGTTGAAGGCAAGAGTGTCTAGAGGGGGGGGTGATTAGACAACTTGACAAGACAAAAGTTTATGCCTTTTGGTTAACATAAGTTCATAGCAAGTTCACAATGAAGGTCAAGTCAAGCATCATGCATACAAGTCGAACAACATACTAAACATGCAATTCTAGAGTATAGGGCAGCGGAAAGTAAATTGCATGAATAGTAAGGGAGAGATTGTGAAGAGCAAACGCAATTGGAGACACGGAGATTTTTCTCGTGGTTCCGATAGGTGGTGCTATCGTCAATCCACGTTGATGGAGACTTCAACCCACGGAGGGTAACGGCTGCGCGAGTCCACGGAGGGCTCCACCCACAAAGGGTCCACGAAGAAGCAACCTTGTCTATGCCATCATGGCTAACGCCCACGGAGGACTAGCCTTACTCGGGGTAGATCTTCACGAAGTAGGCGATCTCCTTGCCCTTACAAACTCCTTGGTTCAACTCCACATCATGACGGAGGCTCCCAAGCGACACCTAACCAATCTAGGAGGCACCACCTCCAATAGGTAATAGATGGGGTTGGTGATGATGAACTCCTTGCTCTTGTGCTTCAAATGATAATCTCCCCAACACTCAACTCTCCTCACCGATTTGGCTGTGGTGGAGGAAGGGATTGAGTGGAAAGCAACTTGGAAAGACTAGAAATCAAGTTTCATATGGTGGGAGTGGAGCAACTTGATCTCAACACAAGGGTAGGTAGTTTTCTTCTCAGAAATGTAAGGTAGGAGTGGTAGTTCTTTCTGATGGCTCTCTCCACGAATGAAGAGGAGGTGGAGGGTATTTATAGCCTCCACACAAAATCCAACTGTTACACACATTTGACCAATCTCGGTCGGACCGAAGTTGACAACTCGGTGAGACCGAAAGTTCAAATCTTGTGAGCGTTGGGATTTTCGATGGGACCGAAAATACAATCTCGGTTAGACCGATTCTTCCAAAGTCTAGGGTTTGCCAATCTCGGTGGGACCGACTTTCTCATCTCGGTGACACCGATTTGAGTCTGTAGGTTCTGAAGCTTGGCAACACCAATTTCGAATGACCGAGTTTGGAATCGGAAAATCCGAGATTCTAGGGTTTTGGCTATATGGGTGAGGTGGTTCATCTCGGTGTGGTGAGTTTGGAATCGGTGGGACCGAGATTACTTATGAGTTTATGTTGGAATGAAAGATTGCTGATTGTTTGAGAGATAAATCACTAAGCACTTTAGAGCAACCAGGTCATCATCATAACCTCATCCCCTTTTAATAGTATTGGCTTTCCTATGGACTCAATGTGATCTTGGATCACTAAACCAAAAAATGGAGTCTTGAGCTTTTGCCAATCCTTTCCTTAGCATCCTAGGGGTTCACCTCACCAGTCCTTTTGCCATGCCATAGTGGTTGACTTTCCTGAAACATACTTGGTTAAAAGCATTAGTCCAACCACAAAGTATGTTGTCATTAATTACCAAAACCACCTAGGGAGCAAATGTGCTTTCACCTCCCCACCCGGTTGTGTCAGGTCAGCCCAGAGGGACACGTGGCAGCAACATCCGGGCCAAACCCACAGCTACATCCCCTCCGTGTAGACCCGACGCGTCCGTTTCCCCCCTCCAGGTGCCGGCGGCGACGCCGTTCGTGAGGGGGGCACACCCCGGACACGCGTGCCCCCTCTTCGGACAGGCCACAACACCATCCCGCATGTATGAGGGGCCGGTGCTACGCTCCGGTGGCCTTGCTACCCCCCCAAGGCCCCCGTCCCGCCTAACCCCGTAGCGTTTGACCACGGGATCTAGCCCTTTGACTTTGCACGGACGGGCTTTGACCAGTGGACCTCCCCACCCGGTTGTGTCAGGTCAGCCCAGAGGGACACGTGGCAGCAACATCCGGGCCAAACCCACAGCTACATCCCCTCCGTGTAGACCCGGCGTGTCCTTTTCCCCCTCCACAACACCACCCGGTTGTGGTAGATCATCCCATAGAAACACTTGGGAGCAATGTCCCCTCCGTATAGACCCGATGCGGCTGTTTCCGCCCTCCAGATGCCGGCGGCGGCGCCGTCCGTGAGGGGGACACACCGTGGACGTGAGGGGGTCACACTTCGGAGACGGGTGCCGGGCGTTTGCAACCGCCACAAAACTTTTGTCGACATAGCTGTTTTTAATTTTAATAAAATATAAGGACCTATATTCAAAAGAACATGACGACACATTATCACTACTAGGGAAAAGGCTATACACAGAATCTTAGCAGCAAGTGCGGTTCAAAAACAGCGCTAGTGCTATTTAGCGATGTGAGCTACAAGAAACCGCGCTCTGAGACACAAACTTAGCGATGGCGCTGTTGGACAAAAAGCGCTACTACTAATATTCCCATTGGTAGAATGCTAGGCTACGCATAGCGAGAGCGATCTTAGCGTAAACGCGCTATTGCTACATCACGCTTAGCGCTGCGTTTCGAGGAAGAGCGCTACTACTAACAAAAATAAAATAAGATGATAAACAAATAGAAATTTAAATGAAAATGAAAGAAATAGAAAAAGGAGAAAGGGAAAAAATGTAAAGCAAAATAAACGAAAAAGTGAAAAATCGGAGGAAGGCATAGCAGCAGCGTTTGTTTGTAAGAGGCGCTATAGCTAACGTAGCTGCAGCGCGTGCCCTATACCCCCGCTATAGAAACAAAATAGGAAATTAGCTATAGCAGCAGCGCGTTTTGACGAAAGCGCTATAGCTATCTTAGCTATAGCACGTTTTATAAACGCGCCATTGCTAAGTTTGACTTAGCCAAAAACCGCTTCCCCCCCGCCACCACTTCCCCAAGTCCTCAAACCCCACCCAGCAGGCCGCCGTCTCCCGATTCATCGCCCACACGCCGCCGCCCGCCGCGCCGCAGCGCCACGAGCCGTCTTGCCGTCGACGACACCGAGCCGCCCGCCACGGAGCATGCTGACCTCGTCAACGCCACCGAGCCGCCGTCGACGCCACCTTCCTCGCCGTCACCGAGGCGCCCCCCTCCTCGCCGTCACCGAGACGCCTGCCTCCCTCGCCACCACACTGCCTCCGTCGCCACCACCGGAGCCATAATCTGTAAGCCCCCACCCCTCCTCTCTCTCTAATGCATAGGTTAGCCAGTTTTTAATTAGGTTAATTATCTAGGTTTTAGGGAAAAAATTTGGTTAGGGCATTGACAGAGAAGTAGTTAGGTTAACTAGTTTAATTACGTTAATTATCTAGGTTCGTGCAAAAACTTAGTTAGGGCTTTGACAGAGAACTAGTCAGGTTAACTAGTTTAATTAGGTTAATTATCCATGTTAATTAGTGCAAAAATTTATTTTAGGCTTTGACAGAGAACTAGCTGCGTTAACTAGTTTAATTAGGGTTAATTATCTAGGTAAACAAGATTAACCAACTAGGTTAGATAGGTAGGTTAATTAGGTTCGTTGGATTAAGAAGCTAGGTTAAGTAGATTGGCAAAGGTTTTTGATTTTTCAAAAGACCACTATTTTTCAAGGAAAAGAATTTAGGCAAATTTTATTTTTCATTGAAGTGGCCATGTCATATCTTTTCATTGAAGTTGTTCGATTGTGCCCAAGTGGTGGCTTTGTTGTTTCCAGGGAATGATGCTGAGTGGCGTATGTTTTGCCGGAATGTTGCTTCATTTCTGTTCCAGCAAATTTCAGGTTCTCGATTTGTCCACTTTTTAGCAAAGGTCATGCCGAAATTTCCCGTGAATTTCGGCATGACTTGTGCTACAAACTAGGACATATCAAGTGCCCGGATTTGCCGCACCAAGAAGGAGTCAACATTCTGCAAAACAATAGTCCTTTTTATGTCATTATTCATTTTATTAGGTCTAGAATTAATTGACTAGATTTAATCATAGGAAACATGGCTAGCAACGATGAAGGACAGGGTTACGGTGATTGCGATGACGTCTCACCGGGCGGCGATTTAATGTTTTAGCTTTACCGACGATCAGCAGATGTTGTTCTTTGGGCCCGCATCGGGATCGAGACCGACACGCAGACCGGTCTTTGAGACCGATACGCAGACCGGTCTTGAGATCGACACCGCGCTGAGATTCAGACTAGCATCGAGACCGCGCCGAGACGGTGCTGCCTCGGGAGCGGATCCGTGTAGCACCGAAGCGAAGAGGCAACGGGTTCCTAACAAACTCAGGACTACTAGACTGGTGGTCACGGAGGTGGACAACGGCAATTTTGAGCCATAGGCGCCGAGGAAATCTTGGCGTGCTACGGCAATCAAATAGGCTGCATCATACGGACAACCGCCACCATCAACGATGAGAATCTAAAGAAGATAGAAAATATGAGGAGCTCCCTCCTAAAGAAGTTTCACCAGATATTCTTGTTCCCGGGCCGGAATGAGAAGGATTATGAAGATCCAGACAATGACCCAGCAATGAAGAAGATAAACAAACACGCCATGACCAAGTTTAGCAACGCGTTGGCCGCCTGGAAAAATCGAGTGAAAGCAAAGATCAACGACGGGGAACCCTACTCCGAGATTGTAAAGGAAAGTCCGACAATCACGGAAGAGCAGTTTCAAATATTCAAGGAGGCTTGCGAGGCCGAAGCTGCCAAAGAAAAGTCTAAGTACATGAAGGGGCTTCAAAAGAGGAACATTGGGACCCACCACCTCGGAAGCCGTGGTTACAGCGGAAAGAGGTCCAAATGGGCCAAGAAGGACGCGAAGCCATGAGTCTGGGCATCCTGACCACTTGGCGGATTTCACCGTCCCGCAGAGCGTGACGCCCCGAGGGCCCGCCACCGCTGGGACCCATCAAGAAGGTTTATGAGACAACACCGGTCATTACGGAGTTCATGAGACTCTTGGTAATTTTAGTTTCGATCAATTCGACCGCACACGTTAGTCATATTTGTAAACGATCCTTGTGCCTTTTGCAGAGAGAGCAACGCCGGATTGCGGCGAAAGCGACTCGCCGTCGAGGCATTGGCGAGGCCAAGTGGGACACTCCATTCAACCGGCGTTGAACATATTGAAACGACAACGGTGGATACTCGACCGTCAGATGGACGCGTGCACGGTGTCGGAGACGGCGCCACGTGGAAGAAGTACTACCGTGAGACCACGGAGGAGAGAAAGGAAAGACGGAGGTCAATCAAGAAAGCATCGACAAGAAGGTTGAGATTGCGGTTGAGAAGAAATCATCTCGATAACGATCGAAGCAGCGATAGCTGCCGCAAAACAAAGCGGTTGCAGATTTATCTACTTCCTTGGTGACGGACGTTCACATTTGGACAAGGAAAATCCAAAAAATGCAGAGGACTTTCCCATTGCTGACTTCTTGGCAGCACATGCTCCCGCGACCGGCCCCCTTTGCTCCCCAAGACGGCTCCCCGCACCACTGCCGCGACCGGACGTGCTCGGTGGTGCCTCCTCTTTGGCTGAGCTCAGCGCCCTCACGGTATCTTCCACACCGCCCCTTCAATATAAATGTATAATCTCCCGTTTCGTTGCCTTTCGGATGTCTCACGTCGCAGACTTTTATTTGCAGGTCGGCGAAACCCGTGCACCATATTGTACACCATCGGCGAATGAAGGTGGGCGTGGGGAAGGGGCGATAATGGAGCCGAAGGAACCATTGTTCCACACCGCCGATCCCCGAACGTCTTCAAGGTTTCCGTGGCGATGTCAAACCGGGCCACGAGAATTTGCCTCCTCTAATACTAGTGGGGATGACGACGAGACCTCGCGGCTTGGTGATTGTTGCAATGGGTGGGTCTGTTGTGGCCAAAGAGTCTGCGCCGTGCGAGGCGGCGGGAGCACACCCACGAGCACGCAGCCTCAGCAAGGTATGAACATCAACACCCCACCTACCCAATTAGCGTCGGGTGTCGGGTTGGGTGATAGCGGATGGGGTAGCGGTGGCTCCATTAGAGGCGATGGCGTCGCCATGGATGAGGATGAGGATGACGATGGCGCTGAACGGTATGTCTATCTTGGCGCCTCCTCGTGGTTTGAGCATCATGAGTCGATGCTCGAATTACCGTCTCAACGTGTTATTGACGACCATCCGGTGGTAAAGAAGCCTAGGAAGAGAGCGAGGAAAGGCAAAAAGCTGATTCTATGATCCGGCCGCCTCGGCAGCCTCGGCCGGGACCGTGTAGAATTCCCGATGCGGATAAATGGCATATCCCGGTAAACCAATCCTACGAAACAGCGCTACGGGCCAGATTCGCGATCCGAGGAGACTTCATGACGATGTGCTGCGGGTAGAGAAAGGCCTCATCGCCTCGAAGATCCAGGATACCCACTCTCGTGGTTAATGTTCCGCAGCAAATGTAAATGCGTCAAGGGCTTCCCGCGGATAAGTTCTTCCTCGATTCGATTACATATTCGACATGTTTCACGTGAAGAAGCTGGATTTTACTTTTGTCCGCCTTTATGCCTTGCACATGAGCTACATCATTGGGGTTGAGCAGATAGCTCATATACGTGTCGCTGACCCGTACTACATGCACGAGGCCTTCTTGGGAGTCTGTGCACAAGATCGTGAATACGCGAGGATTACATCGTCGGTTTCATGCTCGCCAATAAGGACAAGGAGGCGATTCTTGTGCCTTATCATCCGTGTAAGTCATCCGTGCTGCTATCCTTCCTTCGATTTCAATAATTCATTTGCACGGTGGAGGCTAATTAATTTGAGGTGTACTTATTTTGCTGCAATGGCGGCGCGCCGTCCTCATCATCCTCTACCCCGATTCTCCCACGCTCTTTACTTGGACTCGTCGAAGAACATTCACAAAAGGATTACACCCACATCAAAGATGTTCTCGGCGGTGCTATGTTTTACTACCAAGCAAGGGGTGGAGATGTTAGGGACAAGAAGAAAAGGCGGCAAGCACGCCTTCAGCCATAAGACCGACTTCTGCTGCATCCAAAGAACCGAGCGATTCTCTTAATGATGGATTCTATGTCCTACACCACATGTTGGAGTACCGACGGGATCACGGAACCTTCACATGGCACCTAGATCTAGTGATGCCCATATTACGCAATGGGCAAAGGACATAGGAGATATTGAGGATCATCGACTTGAGCTGAGTTCTATAACATCCGGTAGCGAACTTGCCCAAATCATCATGAATGAGGTCGTCGGAAAAACAGGGATGTTCCATGCGAAGGACAAATGTCGCGGGAAGGCGTCCGAACATGGATAGCCTCTCAGCGTCTTGACATGAAGCCTTTCACAAAGCTCGATGACTATCTCCACGACTTGGATGGATGGCACGACATCTTTGGAGTGATTGTCGATATATGACAATGTGTCCGTTTAGTCCATAGTTTCTTTTATGACAAAACTTTGAGTTATGCGGTGAAACTTTATTTGTGATGTAATTAAACCGTCCTCCTCGACTAGCGAAAATCACTCTAGTTAGGTCATTTGGGTGCGATGAACTTTGTTATTTATGCTTATGATATGTTGTTTCTATTTTTGCCAAGTCTGTCTCTTTGTGTTGCTCAACTATATATGTTGCATATCATCGACTCATGTGACGATGCAGGTGCATAGATCATAAATGGCGAAGAAGTGCTACGCCAGAGTATATATATCGACAAGTGGCGGAGTGAAAGGCCAAGGTGTACCGGTTTTCGGTTTCGGCGACACGCGAAGACTTAGTTTAGGTTCACGCTAATGCGAGAGAGGGATACTGAACTCATGTACTCAAAGTGATAGCTATTCTCATGTATATCATTGTTTAGATGGATGACGATGTATTTGCAAGTAATCGAGACTTGTATCGCTATTTTGAGATTGATGACGAGATCGAGACCACTTTGTGTTGGATGATGATTATGATGATGACATGATTTGATGAGACTAATTGTATGTATATGCTATGATTACATTTGTATGTGGATGATATGCTAAAGATTATTGTATAAAGCCTATTCAAATGCAAAACAAATAAAAACAAATCTGCAGGGAAAAAACTAATAAAACTAGTAGTAGCGAGGGGGATTTAGCGATGGCGCCGGCTTACCATGGCGCTTACACCAAAACGGCGCTGCAGCTAATACCCGAGCGCCCTTTCACGAACGGCGCTGCAGCAATTGTGTAATGTAGCGATGGCGTGTGTCAACACGCTCTCGCTACACGTTAGTCATAGCGCCTTATTAGTAGCGCGGTACCAGCGCCATCGAGGGTGTAAACCAGCGCTGCTGCTAGGCTTTTCCCTAGTAGTGTATTAACGTGCTCGAAAAAAATACAAACTGTATATACATATTCATAATCTATGAAAAAATTACAAACTACATATATATTCATATAATAATACATAAAAAGCATATGCTACATGTCGGTTAATATAATAACATATAAAGAAGCATGGAAAAATTATGTTAAAAAATACTATGCGGCGGCATTACCGTCGGCATAGATACGGTTAAATGTCGTGGATCGGTGGCGTGGAGCCTATGCGACGGTCACGCCCGTCGGCATATCTGCGCCAGCGGATCGGTGGCGTGGCATGCGGAGATATGCCGACGGCCGCCGTCGGCATAGACTTGACGGCGTTAGCCGCGGGTCACGGGCGGGGTCGCTGGGCCCACCTGTATGCCGACGACGGACCTAAGCCGACGGCTGCTGTCGGCGTGTCCGCAGCTAGATCGACGGCCGATCTATGCCGACGGCTGCCGTCGGCTTAGATCAGGGTAGCCCGACGGCCATTGTAAGCCGACGGCCTGTATGTGGCTGTCGGCATAGTTCCATGTAGGCCGACGGCAGCCGTCGGCATTGTTTTGGCCGTCGGGTTAGGGCTGGTTTCCGGTAGTGTGAGGCTAGCAAGTTTTAGTCTCACTACTTTTAGTCGTGAGACTAAAACGTATCCAAGCAACCTCATAGTTATGTCACGTCTAAGCTGATATCCACTCTATTTGTGGTCTATTTTTTTGTCCTATATTTTTTTGTTTCTTGTTAATGCATTAGGTATTTGTGGGAGCTTAGATGTGACATCCTTAAAAAACATCTAGATGTGAATTAGACAAACTGAAAAAATTGTTTCGTCGGTAGCAATCTAATTCAACAGCGAAACAAATCTCTGGCCATTTTATCTTGTCTATACGTTGGTCACCAGAAGCAAAATATTCTTGGTAGGAAGAAAAAAAAAGAGAAGTTTGCCACATTTGGAAGCAAAAGATTTCTTCATATGGATGCAAAATTTTATAACTTTGGAAACAAAATTATTGTTGAGAGGAAGCAAACAATATGGCCTGGAATCCCGTTTCTCTAGATTTTTTAGATTCCCCCTAAAAAATATAGTTTCCTTACAATCCGAAATTTGTCTCCAAAAAATCAGGAGATGTTATAGCAGCCTCACTTAATTAGCGTTCATTTTTGGAAACAAACCACAAGAATCAATTAATGCTTCAACCCAGAAATCTTGCGTGCGAGTTAAGTAGTTGATCCGACGATTAAGATGCAAACGATCGGAGGGCTATGCACTGGTCTGATAGGAAGGAAGCATAAAGAAGCTACCATTAAACCATATCAAAATCGGTTAACTCATGTGAAGAAAAATAAAATCTAAGGATGTGCCACAAAATGAAACAAATTCCTTCTCCCCCATGCGTCTGGTAATGGATAATTCTCTCGTGAAAGCTCTCCCCTTCCCATCCGCCTGGCTGCCGGGGGATCGCTGGCCGGAGAAGGCCCTCCGCCTGCCTCTGCTGCTGCTCCTCCTCCCAGTAACTCTCATTATCCTTCTCCTCCTCTTCCCCTCCTTCCCGCCCCTGCCCCCGCCGCACCCCAACATCCCCTGCGGCGCCGCCCTCGCCGACGCCACCGCCGGACGCTGGGTCCCGACCCCGTCTCCCCCGCCGCCTGCCCTCTACAATCAGTCCTGCCCCTTCCACCACAAAAGCTGGAACTGCCTCCGCAACGGCCGTCCCCCGGTCGCCGCGTTCTCCTGGGCCCCCTCCCGCTGCGGCTCCGGCGCCGTCGTCCCGAGGGTCGACCCCGCCGCGTTCCTCGCGGCGGCCAGGGGGCGCCGGATCGGGTTCGTGGGGGACTCGCTGTCGGAGAACATGGCCATCGCGCTGCTCTGCGCGCTCCGGTCGGGCGACGCCGGCGTGCGGGAGTGGAAGCGGCGCGGCGCGTGTCGGGGCGGTTTCTTCCCCCGAGAGGACGTCGTCGTCGGGTACCACCGCGCCGTGCTCCTCGCCAAGTACACGTGAGTCCTGTGTGCAACTGCATGTCCACGGCCACGGGCTACGCGCAACTACATTTATGTTTTTTAATAAAATAAAAATGTCGAGAAACAAAAAATGAAATGAGAAAAAATAAAAGTGAAAGAAGGGAAAAACTTAAAATACACGCTTAGGTCACCTAGATAAGTCATAGTTAATTTTCATTAGATGATAGCTAGCCACAACCATAGAATTATATGTCCATACATAGCTGCTTATATATAGGAATTCAATTTGCTTGTGGTTTAATTGTTTATGATATAGTATACATGTAAAATGGAGGATCCTCGGTAAATCAGGGGCGGTTACTATAATGTGAGATGTCAGGAGCATGAGTAAACTATACGTAGTTCTGGGATATTCTCAGGAAACGATTCAGGTGATGCGTAATTTTACCCTCTAGAAATATTGATGAGTTGCACTTTTAGTTATTTTGGTTTGGATGATCTGTGCCTGGCTTCATGAATCACGATCATTGGTGGGCAAAGGACTGAAACTTATTTGAAATGTTCGCTCGACTCTCTGTGAAATCATGAATTATTCCGTAGCAAATGGTGTTGTGACACTGCATGCCTTCTCTGCGGTTGAGTACAATTCTGTAGTGTTGTCTGCTGAGCGCTGAGCAGTGAATTCTCACGTTACTGCTTTTGTTTTTTATTTTAGGTTGCAACACATGTTTTTTTTAATTGATTTGAGTTCTACACCCACAAAAATAGTTTCTAGAGGCAGAAGTATAATAATCCGCAAGAATACCTGTTAGTCATCTCTACGTTTTGATGAAGAAACTGAGGTCTACCTATAGAAACATCCAAGCATTTTTATTGTCTGGCACATAGTTAGTTTCATGATTTCTAAATATATTTTAGTATTTCGTCCTACTTTGATTACGCTTGTTATTTTATATATCCATGTGCTAAAGATCCAGGCAGTTTCGTCACTTTCCTGTTGTATAAACTTCAATAATGTGGGCGTTTATGCCGATAATTTAGAAGCTCATACTTGCTAGACTTAAGCAGATAGCATCTGACATTTCAACTGCAATACTGCATGCATTTGTGCTTTTAGACACAACAGGAGTGTATCCTTACTTCTATACTTTTATACTCCCTCCGTCCCAAAATTCTTGTCTTAGATTTGTCTAAATACGGATGTACAAGTCACATTTTAATATTAGATACATCCGTATCTAGACTAATCTAAGACAAGAATTTTGGGACGGAGGGAATACTTAATTAAAACTCACATGGTGAGAACTAATTAATGATACGATTATACGAAGGTGGCAGCCTGTAGAGAATTCTGAACCTCGGAAGGATGGAATAAAGGGAACTTACAGAGTTGATGTCGACATTCCTGCTGACGATTGGGTAAATATCACCAAGTTTTATGACGTGCTCATTTTCAACACTGGACACTGGTAAGTATTTAAGTTATCTAGGTTTAAGTTATTTGCTCTATGCTTTTATTATTGTGTTCCTCTCTTTTATTTGCGGGTAGCATAGGCTGAAATTTTGTTTCGTTTGATAACAAGTTTTAACACTGCATATTCTCTATGTTGGAGTCATTTGGAGACAGAGCCGTTTGTGCCTAGAAAAAGCTTTATTTCAGTCTTGAAATGTTATTTATTATGTGACATAATAACCCTAAGTTAAAAAGTGTCTGGTGATGTGTACTGTCTTATACAGTACTACATTTACTTTATCATGTGAAAGATATATTTGCAGTTTGATCATGGATTGTCTAACTTTATCAGGTGGGGTTCGTATAAATTCCCAAAAGAGACCCCCCTTGTTTTCTACCAAGGAGGAAAACCAATTGAGCCTCCACTCAGCATCTTTGATGGGCTGAAGGTAGCCCTCAAAAGTATGGGCTCCTACATCAAAAGGGAGGTCCCAAGTAAAACCCTGAAGCTGTGGCGCACGCAGTCACCAAGGCACTTTGATGGAGGCGAATGGGATCACAATGGCAGCTGCGTGTCTAACAGGCTCCTGCAAGAACATGAGGTACCATTTGAGGGCCAAGCTTTTCATGATCTGACATCTTCTTCAAAATTTGGAGTCTTAGACCCCCGCCCCCCTCCTAAAATCCTGTGCAGCTCGATTCCTGGTTTGATCCGAGGTTCGGGGGAGTGAACAAAGACGCGAGACTAGTGAACTCATTGCTCCAGGAAGCGTTAGTCGACACAGACATCCTGCTGCTCAACCTGACCTACATGAGTGAGTTCCGCGCCGACGCCCATCCGGTTGTCTGGCTCGAGAAGAAGGACGAGGCGGCCGTCTGGGGGCAGGACTGCATGCACTGGTGCCTGCCTGGCGTACCGGACACGTGGGTCGATATCTTGGCCGCACGGATCTTGCACTACTTCAAGCAGGGCAAAGGTTGATGTCGCGTCGCATCGAAGATCGGATTATGATCAGGACTGCCATGTGGATGTTTTGTTGGTACCAAGGGCATGCTTAGCGTGGTAGTTGGAACAACATGACCCCAAATGTTTATCCTAAAGCTAAGGTAGGGAGAGATGAAATCATTCACCGGAGGGCGAGCCGACTTTGTTATACCAATTGATGTTCCTTTCTATTTCGAACCTGAATCTCAGCTCACGGCCATTGAATGTTGAGTGTTGCATGATCAATATCTTGATTTTTCATATTATTTGTTCAAAGTTACATCACCTTTCAGGGAAACCTGTGACACGGCTAGCCTTACCCGTCCCTTTACTTTAAGCGAAATCCATGACGGGCTATGGGCCATGAATTATAATGTCTCCCTAGAAAACTGCATAGTGAACATTACGTTCAAATGTCTTTTTTTTTTAATTTTAAGGGGGGGGGGGGGAGAAATCCTCCCCACCCAAAACATCACAGCAAGGGGCACCACGAGCGCTCGAACTGCAACGGCGAGCCGAGACTAAACCACGACACTATGCCGTCGACGCAATCGAAAGGCACCAGGTAACCAAGACTGCACAACACCGCAACACCACTTGTGTCATGGGGTACATTCGAACGGTCACGCCGGGCCGAGATGGCGCCACAGCATCTGTGTGCCACCGGTGTAGTCGAAGGGCATCACCAAGCATAGAGCTCCGCAAAGCACACCCAAAACATCACAAGACCAGGGATGAAGACAACGCCATCAAGATGGAAACGACGGAAAGCGTCGCCGCTGTCTCAGCCAGTAGGAGGCCGACCAAGGATTTCTCCCCATCCATGGTCACATCCGCCACGCGACAAGTCACAGAGCAGCCGCCAGTAGCGCCAGAATGGACGGCCCCAGATCCAGGTGAATCCAACCGGCGAAGCCATACCGGTAGGCACCCTTGACGCCGAGGGCACCAGCGAGGAACTGATACCGCGCCCCCAGCGGGTAAAGCCACGAACAGCCCACTGGGGGAACTAGGAGGTGGAGGGCTCCAAAGTCGCAGGAGCCATGACGCCACCTTCGTTGGTGAGCACACGTAGAAGCACGACGACGATGGGGGGTGGTAGAGGCGTGGCGCCAGAACAGTAGATGGCGACGACGTGCGGTTGAGGGCGGGAGGTGGCGGAGCCCGATGCAAGGATGCGGAGCAGGGGCGTGATGCAGCAGGGAACGACAGATGGGACTCTGCCGAGGCAGCCAAGAGGGCGGGCTGTGGCGGCGGCGAGCGGTTGAGGGCGGGAGGCGGCGGAGGCCGGCACAAGGACGCGAAGCAGGGAGGTGGGGCGCAGCAAGGAACGGCGGGTGGAGCCTCCGCCGAGGCAGCCACCAGAGCCACCCAAAGGCGCCGGGAGGACGCAGACAGCGGTGCACCGGCCGGATCTGAAGGGAGGGACGACGACCGGCAGCGCGGCAGCGACCAGAGGGAAACCCGAGCCCAGATCTGACGGAGCCCGACGCGGAAGAGGGGCGAGGCAGCAGGGCTCGCGCACGCGTGGAATGGATCTCGCCGCCGCCAGCCGTCGCCAGGCTTTGCCTGACGTTTGTTTTGCCGGCGGTGGCAGGAAGATGGTGGCCAGCGGGGAGGCTGCGGTGGCGGCCGACGGGGTGCCCACCCGAGTCGCCTCGGAGAGACGACGGGGGGGGGGGGGGAACTCGGCCCCTAGTGAGATTTGAGGAATGAAAAATGCACCCTCAAATGCCTTTCTAACAGAACCCTTCATCGAGCATCTGATTCACCATGGCCAATCGGGCTTTGTCATGGGTAGGGGGATTGTCAGTAATTTTCTATACGCCATGGACATAGTTCAATCTTGCTTCAAACGGAAAAAAGACGGCAATTCTGCTAAAGCTGGATTTCCAAAAAGCCTTTGACTCGGTTTCTTGGGCAGCCATTTCTGTCGTCTTACATGCGAAAGACACCCCCCTATGGTGCTCTTGGATTGACCAACTAAACCAGTCCAACCAATCGTCTCTACTTCTAAATGGTACTCCTGACCCATGGTCCCAATGCAAACGCGGTTTGCGATAGGAGGACCCTTTGTTGCCTTACCTATTCATTCTCATTGCCAATATTCTTCAGTGATTAATTTCCAGGCATCAGTGTTTGGTTTCCTCTGCCACGCGCTAGATGATTCTCTCTCTTGCCTGGTTCTTTAGTACGCTGACAATACCTTAATAATTCTTGAGGCTAGCTCGGATCAACTAATACGCCTAAAATCGATTTTGCTAGACTTCTCTGCTGCCATGATGGGACTACGCATTAACTTCCACAAGAGTACTTCCGCTCCAATCCATGTCAATGATGATCTTGCATCTTCCCTGGCAGCAATTATGGGCTGTTTGGTGGCTTCCTTTCCCCGAAGCTACCTTGGCCTTCCCCTATCCATACACAAGCTTAACCTCTCGGACTTCTTTTTCATCATGGACAAAGTGGATGGAAGGCTAGCCGGCTGCAGGGGCCTTGTTCTATAGATGGCTGGCAGGGCCATCCTCGTGCGTGCAGTTCTCCGCGTCCTACCTCTATATACGAGCATTGCTCCTTCCCATACGTACGATCCAGTACATCGATAGTCGTTGCCGAGCTTTTTTCTAGGTGAGACAAGATATAATCACTGGGGGTCAATGTAATGTTGTGTGGATATTGTATGTGCACCGTTGTCTTGTGGGGGTCTTGGTTTCTTGTCTCTACACCAGTTCAACCAATGCCTTTTTCTTAAACACCTACTCAAAGTACACCATCATTGCACATTCTCTGAACCAAACCACCTGGCTTCCACTTACAGCTGGGGCATCACTTGTGACCTTGGCGATTCTGCTCGACTTGATACTATTATTTGGCAGGACATTGCAAAGGGTCTGCCACTGCTCCGCTCAATCACCAAAGTAATCCCTGGCGATGGCAAGTCCCAGCTTTTTGGCTGGACCTCTGGATTCCTAACCATACTACCACTCTAGCAGAACAATTCCCAACCTTATTTTCTCATACTATGATGCCTAACGTTTCTGTCGCCACTGTGCTCTCCCTACCTCTTTTAAATATCACCCTGGCTTCGAAACTGTCCCACGTAGTTGAAGGCGATCTGCATAATATTCGGGCTTTGCTTGCCACATTTTCCTTGGACGAACAGGTACTTTACAGGAGAATCAGCAGGCTCGAAGGAAAGATGCTATCTAGTACGGGTGAATGGTCCGATGGATTCGACTGCACCTGTCCTTGGGAGAGCGGCACTACTAGGGAAAAGCCTAGCAGCAGCGCGGGTTTTAGGCCTATCAGTAGCGCGGGCAGGAGCGCTACTGATAAGGCGCTACAGCTAACGATTAGCAATAGTGCGCCTGGACCCACGCTACTGCTAAATTGACTTAGTAGTAGCGCTTCTTCAGAACGGCGCTACTGGTAATTAGTAGCACACTTCTCCTCTCCCGTGCTACTACTATTATTTAGTATTTTATTTTTTTTTATTTCATGTTGTATGTTGGGGAACGTAGTAATTTCAAAAAAAATTCTACGCACACGCAAGATCATGGTGATGGCATAGCAACAACACACATCAAAACCACAACGATAGTTTGTCAAGTTGATGCTGTTTTAACCTTCGCAAGGACTGGGCGTAGCCACACTCGATTCAGCTAAAGTGAGAGAGACAGACACCCGCCAGTCACCTTTAAGCACGAGTGCTCGTAACGGTGAAACCAGTCTCGCGTAAGCGTACGTGTAATGTTGGTCCGGGCCGCTTCATCCAACAATACCGCTGAACCAAAGTATGACATGTTGGTAAGCAGTATGACTTATATCGACCACAACTCACTTGTGTTCTACTCGTGCATATAACATCAACGCATAAAACCTGGCTCTGATACCACTGTTGGGAACGTAGTAATTTCAAAAAAATTCCTACGCACACGCAAGATCATGGTGATGGCACAGCAACGAGAGGGGAGTGTATTGTCCACGTACCCTCGTAGACCGTAAGTGGAAGCGTTATGACAACGCGGTTGATGTAGTCGTACGTCTTCACGATCCGACCGATCCAAGTACCGGACGTACGGCACCTCCGAGTTCAGCACACGTTCAGCTCGATGGCGATCCTGGGACTCGATCCAGCAAAGTGTCGGGATGAGTTCCACAAGACGACGGCGTGGTGGCGATGATGATGCTATACCGACACAGGCTTCGCCTAAACTCATGACGATATGGTGAGGTGGAATATGGTGGAGGGGCCACCGCACACGGCTAAGGAACGATCCGTAGATCAACTTGTGTGTCCTAGGGTGCCCCCTGCCCCCGTATATAAAGGAGCCAGGGGGAGGGGCGGCCGGCTAAGGAGGGCGCACCAAGTGGGAGTCCTACTCCCACCGGGAGTAGGACTCCCTTCTTTCCTAGTTGGAGAAGGAGAAGGGGGAAGGAGGAGGAAGATGGGAAGGAAAAGGGGGGGCGCCGCCCCCCTCTCCTTGTCCTATTCGGACTAGGGAGGGGAGGGGGCGCAGCCCACCTCTTGCCTCCTCTCCTCTTCTTCCTTAGGGCCCATGAAGGCCCAATAACCCCCGGGAGGGTTCCGGTAACCCCCCGGTACTCCGGTAAAATGCCGATTTCACCCGGAACACTTCCGATGTCCAAACATAGGCTTCCAATATATCAATCTTTATGTCTCGACCATTTTGAGACTCCTCGTCATGTCCATGATCACATCCGGGACTCGAACAAACTTGGTACATCAAAACTTATAAACTCATAATAAAAGCTCGCATCGTAACGTTAAGCGTGCGGACCCTACGGGTTCGAGAACTATGTAGACATGACCTAGAACTATTCTCGGTCAATAACCAATAGCGGAACCGGATGCCCATATTGGTTCCTACATATTCTACGAAGATCTTTATCGGTCAAACCGCATAACAACATCGTTGTTCCTTTGTCATCGGTATGTTACTTGCTCGAGATTCGATCGTCGGTATCAATACCTAGTTCAATCTCGTTATCGCAAGTCTCTTTACTCGTTACGTAATGCATCATCCGCAACTAACTCATTAGTCACATTGCTTGCAAGGCTTATAGTGATGTGCATTACCGAGAGGGCCCAGAGATACCTCTCCGACAATCGGAGTGACAAAACCTAATCTCGAAATCGCCAACCCAACATGTACCTTTAGAGACACCTGTAGTACTCCTTTATAATCACCCGATTCGTTGTGACGTTTGGTAGCACCAAAGTGTTCCTCCGTGGCAGGAGTTGCATAATCTCATAGTTAAAGGAACATGTATAAGTCATGAAGAAAGCAATAGCAACATACTAAACGATCAAGTGCTAGGCTAACGGAATGGGTCATGTCAATCACATCATTCTCCTAATTATGTGATCCCGTTAATCAAATGACAACTCATGCCTATGGTTAGGAAAATTAACCATCTTTGATTAACGAGCTAGTCAAGTAGAGGCATACTAGTGACACTATGTTTGTCTATGTATTCACACATGTATTATGTTTCTGGTTAATACAATTCCAGCATGAATAATAAACATTTATCATGATATAAGGAAATAAATAATAACTTTATTATTGCCTCTAGGGCATATTTCCTTCAGTCTCCCACTTGCACTAGAGTAAATAATCTAGTTCACATCGCCATGTGATTTATCACAAATATTCATATCTGTATATGATTAACACCCATAGTTCACATCGTCATGTGACCAACACCTAAAGGGTTTACTAGATTTAATAATCTAGTTCACATCGTTATGTGATTAACACCCAAAGAGTACTAAGGTGTGATCATGTTTTGCTCGTGAGAGAAGCTTAGTCAATGGGTCTGTCATATTCAGAGTCATATGTATTTTGCAAATATTCTATGTCTACAATGTTCTGCACGGAGCTACTCTAGCTAATTGCTCCCACTTTCAATATGTATCCAGATTGAGACTTAGAGTCATCTGGATCGGTGTAAAAGCTTGCACCGATGTAACTCTTTACGACGGGCTCTTTTATCACCTCCATAATCGAGAAATATTTCCTAGTCCTCACTAAGGATATTCTTGACCAATGTCCAGTGATCTACTCCTAGATCACTATTGTACTCCCTTGCCCAATTCAATGCAAGGTATACAATAGGTCTAGTACATAGCATAGCATATTTTATAGAACCTATGACTGAGGCATAGGGAATGACTTTCATTCTCTTTTCTATTTTCTGCCGTGGTCGGGATTTGAGTCTTACTCAATTTCACACCTTTGCAACACAGGCAAGAACTCTTTCTTTGATTGTTCCATTTTGAACAACTTCAAAAACTTGTCAAGGTATGTGCTCATTGAAAATCTTATCAAGCGTCTTGATCTATCTTAATAGATCTTGATGCTCAATATGTAAGTAGCTTTACCAAGGTCTTTCTTTGAAAAAACTCCTTTCAGACACTCCTTTATGCTTTGCAGAATAATTTTACATTATTTCCGATCAACAATATGTCATTCACATATACTTATCAGAAATGCTACAGAGCTCCCACTCACTTTCTTGTAAATACAGGCTTCTCAAAAAGTCTGTATAAAACCATATGCTTTGATCAACTCATCAAAGTGTATATTCCAACTCCGAGAGGCTAGCACCAGTCCATAAATGGATCGCCGGGGCTTGCACACTTTGTTAGCACCTTTAGGATTGACAAAACCTTCTGGTTGCATCAAATACAACTCTTCTTTAATTAATCCATTAAGGAATGTAGTTTTGTCATCCATTTGCCAAATTGCATAAAATGTGGCAATTGCTAACATGATTCGGACAGACTTAAGCATCGCTACAGTTGAGAAAATCTCATTGTAGTCAACACCTTGAACTTGTCAAAAACCTTTTTGCGACAAGTCGAGCTATGTAGATAGTAACACTACTATCCACGTCCGTCTTCCTCTTGAAGATCCATTTATTTTCTATGGTTTGCCAATCATCGGGCAAGTCCACCAAAGTCCACACTTTGTTCTCATACATGGATCCTATCTCAGATTTCATGGCCTCCAGCCATTTTGCGGAATCTGGGCTCATCATCGCTTCCTCATAGTTCGTAGTTTTATCATGGTCTAGTAACATGACTTTCAGAACAGGATTACCGTACCACTCTGGTGCGGACCGTACTCTGGAAGACCTACGAGGTTTTGTAGTAACTTGATCTAAAGTTTCATGATCATCATCATTAGCTTCCTCACTAATTGGTGTAGGAATCACTGGAACTGATTTCAGTGATGAACTATTTTCCAATTCGGGAGAAAATAGCTGATTACCTCATCAAGTTCTATTTTCCTCCCACTCACTTCTTTCGAGAGAAACTCCTTCTCTAGAAAGGATCCATTTTTAGCAACGAATGTCTTGCCTTCGGATCTGTGATAGAAGGTGTACCCAACAATTTTCTTTGGGTATTCTATGAAGACGCACTTCTCCGATTTGGGTCTGAGCTTATCAGGATGAAACTTTTTCACATACGCATCGCAGCCCCAAACTTTAAGAAACGACAACTTGGGTTTCTTGCTAAACCACAGTTCATATGGTGTCGTCTCAACGGATTTAGATGGTGCCCTTTTAACATGAATGCAGCTGTCTCTAATGCATAACCCCAAAACAATAATGGTAAATCAGTAAGAGACATCATAAATTGCACCATATCCAATAAAATGCGGTTACGACGTTCGGACACACCATAACGTTGTGGTGTTCCAGGTGGCGTGAGCTGTGAAACTATTCCACATTGTTTTAATTTAAGACCAAACTCGTAACTCAAATATTTGTCTCCGCGATCAAATCACAGAAACTTTATTTTCTTGTTACGATGATTCTCCACTTCACTCTGAAATTCTTTGAACTTTTCAAATGTTTCAGACTTATGTTTCATCAAGTAGATATACACATATCTTCTCAAATCATCTTGTGAAGGTCAGAAAATAACGATTCCCGCCACGAGCATCAACACTCATTGGACCACATACATAGGTATGTATTAATTTCAACAAGTCAGTAGCTCGTTCCTTTGTTCCGGGGAACGGAGTTTTAGTCATCGTGCCCAAAAGGCACGGTTCGCAAGCATCAAATGATTCATAACCAAGTGATTCCAAAAATCCATGTTTATGGAGTTTCTTCATGCGCTTTACACCGATATGACCCAAACGGCAGTGCCACAAATAAGTTGCACTATCATTATTAACTTTGCATCTTTTTGCATCAATATTATGAATATGTGTATCACTACGATCGAGATCCAACAAACTATTTTCATTGGGTGTATGACCATTTGAAGGTTTTATTCATGTAAACAGAACAACAATTATTCTCTGATTTTAAATGAATAACCGTATTGCAATAAACATGATCAAATCATATTCATGCTCAACGCAAATTCCAAATAACATTTATTTAGGTTTAACACTAATCCCAAAAGTATAGGGAGTGTGCGATGATGATCATATCAATCTTGGAACTACTTCCAACACTCATCGTCACTTCTCCTTCAACTAGTCTCTGTTTATTCTATAACTCCTGTTTCGAGTTACTAATCTTAGCAACCGAACAAGTATCTATCGGTGTACTAAGGTAGGGGTACCTCAGTACCCCAACTTGTGCACGGGCGGTTGCAGCTTCCCGCGGCAGGGTTTACCACGTGCTTGCCGGAGACCTTCCTACTCCATGTCAAGCCATTCAAGAACAAAGTATACAAGACAGAAGATCAAGACCCCGGCAAGAGCGGAGCTTGCCGGGAAGGCCGTTCCAGGCTCAAGGTTACATCATTCACGCAAGATCCTGGCACGAGGAGCTCGCCAGGAAGACTAGAGGATTACATCATAGAAGACACGCCTCGGCGCTATATGCGTCCCGGCGAGGGCCCGGGAGCGACAAGTTACAGAGCCCGGCAAGCTCCCAGGCCCGGCAAGGTCAAGACCCCGGCAAGGTGCTTGCCGGGAGAGTTGCGCTGTGTGCCTGCGCTCCAGCTCATCAGCCCACGCGTCGCCCTGGGGCCTTTCCAGGGACGCGTGGCGGATGGCTGTGCAACTGGGGACACGGTGGCACTTCACGGTGGTGGATCCATCGCCGTGGCGAGACGGAGACGCAAGGCGGGAGCTTTTGGGGTCGACGGCGACGGGCATTAAATGCCCTTTTCCCCCATCACAAAGTAGGTAGCAACCATGTTCACGACCGTAGCTTCACTTGTTCTCGTGACTGTTCCAACTACCACCTCTTTTACATTTTTACCCCTTTCTCCTCGTTGACACTGTCGGTGACCCTTGCACTATAAAAGGAGGCCCATGCACAACGTGGGGGGGGGGTTCGAATCTTTAGCCACCCTCGCGCTCGGTGTAGCTGCCATCAGTAGCTCTTCAAGCTCCCGAGCTCAATACAACCCAAAGGCAGGAGTAGGGTTTCTGGCGTCCGTCGCGCCCGAACTGGGTAAAAACCGCCCGCGTGCTCGCCTTGATCTGCTCTCTGTGCTCCCTCCGCCTCGCATCCGCCACAGACAAAGGGGCCCCGCCCCATAGGTGTCCGTGTGGCAGTCTCCTCGGCGAAGGCGGCGACCCGGATGACGGGTCGCCGGTGGCGCCGGGCAGCGTCCGACGCCTAGTCGGACCCGCCATCCCGTCGTCGCCGCTGTCGCCCTCCTCTCACTCTCGCTCGAGGAGGGACCTTCGCTATCGGAGGAGCTGTCCACACACATCTCGCCCGGTCCCGGAATCCCGAAGACCTTGACGGCGAGAAGGTCGCCTCCATTAACTTGAAATGGAGGGTAAACCCCGCCGTCAAGCTGTGGATGCGGGCGAACGTCTTCCACCCTCGGTCGAAGTACATCACGCCGGGGGCTGGGGACACGACGCTCACTCGAGTGCCGCTGATCCCACAGCCCCTCATGCGCAACTCCATCACCTCGGGCGGATCCGGTTCCATCGCGCTTGCGAACGGGGCCGGCAGCCGGAGGCGGCGACGAGGCGCTCGGCGCAGCTTGATGAAGAACTCCCAGGGATTGTCTCCAGTATGGACCGCATCAAGGACAGGAGCCACCGGAGGGGACGGGGGAGGCACGTCGCCACGGCCGCCTCTCCCCCGACCGCCTCGACCACGCCCTCGGCCTCGTCCGCGGCCTCGCCCTCTCCCTCTCCCACGGTGGCGGCTCCGCCACGGGTCTTGAGATAGGGAGAAGTGCGCTACTGGAGGCGACCCTCGCTGCCACCGTTGAAGAACTAGGATTTCCTCCTTCCATGGCGTAAAGAAGAACGGAAGTGAAGACGAAGGAGAAGAGGAAGTGTGAGACCATTGTGCTCCCTTCCGCCCTTTTTAAAGGGCGAGGTGGGGCTCAACCGCCCTGCCCGCCAATCGGGAAGCGGGGAGGCAGAGGAGCGGGCCGACTCGCCATCTCCGCCCGTGACGGCTCGGTCTCCCACCTTCGCCGCCCGACCCCCATGCATGAGGGCAGCGTGGCGGCGGGGCGAGCGGCGGGTGAGGTGACCTTGCCTCGCACCACGATCACGGGGTGGATGCCCTAATGACCGCCGCGCGCCGCCCACGTCTCCCACGACGCCGCAATCGGCGCGTGCCGTTCACGGGGATGTGGCGGATGCGGAAGTGGATTCGCGCGGTGTGGGCGCGTGTGCCGTGCCTTTGTTTTGGGCCTGGCCCAACAGCGCTTCGGCACCGTGTATAGCCCGAGCCGGGGCTCTGTCGGTGTACTAAGGTAGGGGTACCTTAGTACCCCAACTTGTGCACGGGCGGTTGCAGCTTCCCGCGGCAGGGTTTACCACGTGCTTGCCGGAGACCTTCCTACTCCATGTCAAGCCATTCAAGAACAAAGTATACAAGACAGAAGATCAAGACCCCGGCAAGCGGAGCTTGCCGGGAAGGCCGTTCCAGGCTCAAGGTTACATCACTCACGCAAGATCCTGGCACGAGGAGCTCGCCAGGAAGACTAGAGGATTACATCATAGAAGACACGCCTCGGCGCTATATGCGTCGGCGAGGGCCCGGGAGCGACAGTTTCTGAGCCCGGCAAGCTCCCGGCCCGGCAGGTCAAGACCCGGCAAGGTGCTTGCCGGAGATTCTGTTGTGTGCTGCGCTCCAGCTCATCAGCCCCAGCGTGCATACAGGGCCTTTCGAGGGCAGCGTGGTGGATGGCTGTGCAGCACTGGGGACACGGTGGCACTTCATGGTGGTGGATCCATCGCCGTGGCAGACGGAGACGCAAGGGCGGGAGCTTTTGGGGTCGACGGCGACGGGCATTAAATGCCCTTGTCCCCCACCATCAAAGTAGGTAGCGACCACTGTTCACGCACTGTAGCTTCACTGTTCCTGCACTGTTCCAACTACCACCTCTTTTACATTTTTATCCCTTTCTCCTACGTTGACACCTGTCGGTGACCCCTTGCACTATAAAAGGAGGCCCATGCACAACGTGGTGGCGGGGGGGGTTCGAATCTTTAGCCACCCTCGCGCTCGGTGTAGCTGCTACTGTAGCTCTTCAAGCTCCCGAGCTCAATACAACCCAAGGCAGGAGTAGGGTTTTACGCGTCCGTCGCGGCCCGAACCTGGGTAAAAAAACCGCCCGCGTGCTCGCCTCGATCTGCTCTCTGTGCTCCCTCCGCCCTCGTACCGCACAGACAAAGGGGCCCCGGCCCCATAGGTGTCCGTGGAGGGCAGTCTCCCCCGGCAGTATCAAATACTCAGGGGCTACTATAAACACTAGTAAGGCACACATCAATAATCTGTATATCAAATATACCCTTGTTCACTTTGCCATCCTTCTTATCCACCAAATATTCAGGGCATTTCCGCTTCTAGTGACCATGTCCTTTGCAGTGTAAGCACTCAGTTTTAGGCTTTGGTTCAGCTTTGGGCTTCTTCGTGGGAGTGACAACTTGCTTGTCTTTCCACTTGAAGTTCCCTTTTGTTCCCTTTGCCCTTTTCTTGAAACTGGTGGTCTTGTTGACCATCAACACTTGATGCTCCTTCTTGATTTCTACCTCCGCGATTTCAACATCACGAAGAGCTCGGGAATCGTTTTCGTCATCCCTTGCATATTATAGTTCATCACGAAGTTCTAGTAACTTAGTGATGGTGACTAGAGAATTCTGTCAATCACTATCTTATCTGGAAGATTAACTCCCACTTGATTCAAGTGATTGAAGTACCCAGACAATCTGAGCACATGCTCACTAGTTGAGCGATTCTCCTCCCTCTTTTAGCTATAGAACTTGTTGGAGACTTCATATCTCTCAACTCGGGTATTTGCTAGAAATATTAACTTCAATTCCCGGAACATCTTATATGGTCCATGACGTTCAAAACATCTTTGAAGTCCCGATTCTAAAGTCGTTAAGCATGGTGCACTAAACTATCAAGTAGTCATCCTTTTGAGCTAGCCAAACTTTCATAACGTCTGCATCTGCTCCTGCAATAGGTTTGTCACCTAGCGGTGCATTAAGGACATAATTCTTCTGTGCAGCAATGAGGACAAACCTCAGATCACGGATCCAATCCGCATCGTTGCTACTAACATTTTTCAACACAGTTTTCTCTAGGAACATATCAAAATAAACATATGAAAGCAACAACGCGAGCTATTGATCTACAACATAATTTGCAAAATACTACCAGGACTAAGTTCATGATAAATTTAAGTTCAATTAATCATATTACTTAAGAACTCCCACTTAGATAGACATCCCTCTAATCCTCTAAGTGATTACGTGATCCATATCAACTACACCATGTCCGATCGTCATGTGAGATGGAGTAGTTTCAACGGTGAACATCAATATGTTGATCATATCTACTATATGATTCACGCTCGACCTTCGGTCTCCGTGTTCGAGGACATATCTGTTATATGCTAGGCTCGTCAAGTTTAACTTTGAGTATTCGCGTGTGCAACTGTTTTGCACCCGTTGTATTTGAACGTAGAGCCTATCACACCCGATCATCACGTGGTGTCTCAGCACGAAGAACTTTCGCAATGGTGCATACTCAGGAAGAACAGTTCTTGATAATTAGTGAGAGATCATCTTAAAATGCTACCGTCAAACTAAGCAAAATAAGATGTATAAAAGATAAACATCATATGCAATCAAAATATGTGACATGATATGGCCATGATCATCTTGCGCCTTTGATCTCCATCTCCAAAGTACTGTCATGATCTCTATCGTCACCGGCACGACACCATGATCTTCATCATCTTGATCTATATCAATGTGTCGTCACATGGTCGTCTCGCCAACTATTGCTCTTGCAACTATTGCTATCGTATAGCAATAAAGTAAAGCAATTATTTGGCACTTGCATCTTATGCAACAAAGAGACAACCATAGGGTTCTGCCACTTGCCGATAACTTCAACAAAACATGATCATCTCATACAACGACTTATATCTCATCACGTCTTGACCATATCACATCATAACATGCCCTGCAAAAACAAGTTAGACGTCCTCTACTTTGTTGTTGCAAGTTTTACGTGGCTGCTACTGGCTGAGCAAGAACCGTTCTTACCTACGCATCAAAACCACAACGATAGTTTGTCAAGTTGGTGCTGTTTTAACCTTCGCAAGGACTGGGTGTAGCCACACTCGATTCAGCTAAAGTGAGAGAGACAGACACCCGCCAATCACCTTTAAACACGAGTGCTCATAACGGTGAAACCAGTCTCGCGTAAGCGTACGCGTAATGTCGGTCCGGGCCGCTTCATCCAACAATACCGCTGAACCAAAGTATGACATGCTGGTAAGCAGTATGACTTGTATCGCCCACAACTCACTTGTGTTCTACTCGTGCATATAACATCAACGCATAAAACCTGGCTCTGATACCACTATTGGGGAACGTAGTAATTTCAAAAAAATTCCTACGCACACGCAAGATCATGGTGATGGCACAGCAACGAGAGGGGAGTGTATTGTCCACGTACCCTCGTAGACCGTAAGCGGAAGCGTTATGACAATGCGGTTGATGTAGTCGTACGTCTTCACGATCCGACCGATCCAAGTACCGAACGTACGGCACCTCCGAGTTCAGCACACGTTCAGCTCGATGATGATCCCCGGACTCCGATCCAGCAAAGCGTCGGCGATGAGTTCCGTCAGCACGACGGCGTGGTGACGATGATGATGCTATATCGGCACAGGGCTTCGCCTAAACTCCGGGACGATATGACTGAGGTGGAATATGGTGGAAGGGGGCACCGCACACGGCTAAGGAACGATCCGTAGATCAACTTGTGTGTCCTAGGGTGCCCCCTGCCCCCGTATATAAAGGAGCCAGGGGGAGGGGGCGGCCGGCTAAGGAGGGCGCGCCAAGGTGGAGTCCTACTCCCACCGGGAGTAGGACTCCCTGCTTTCCTTGTTGGAGAAGGAGAAGGGGAAAGGAGGAGGAAGAGGGAAAGGAAAAGGGGGGGCGCCGCCCCCCTCTCCTTGTCCTATTAGGACTAGGGAGGGGAGGGGGTGCAGCCCACCTCTTGCCTCCTCTCCTCTTCTCCCTTAGGGCCCATGAAGGCCCAATAACCCCGGGAGGGTTCCGGTAACCCCCCGATACTCCGGTAAAATGCCGATTTCACCCGGAACACTTCCGATGTCCAAACATAGGCTTCCAATATATCAATATTTCTGTCTCGGCCATTTCGAGACTCCTCGTCATGTCCGTGATCACATCCAGGACTACGAACAAACTTCAGTAAATCAAAACTTATAAACTCATAATAAAACTGTCATCGTAATGTTAAGCGTGCGGACCCTACGGGTTCGAGAACTATGTAGACATGACCTAGAACTATTCTCGGTCAATAACCAATAGCGGAACCTGGATGCCCATATTGGCTCCTACATATTCTACGAAGATCTTAATCGGTCAAACCGCATAACAACATACGTTGTTCCCGTTGTCATCGGTATGTTACTTGCCCGAGATTCGATCGTCGGTATCCAATACCTAGTTCAATCTCGTTATCGCAAGTGTCTTTACTCGTTACGTAATGCATCATCCATAACTAACTCATTAGTCACATTGCTTGCAAGGCTTATAGTGATGTGCATTACCGAGAGGGCCTAGAGATACCTCTCCGGCAATCGGAGTGACAAAACCTAATCTCGAAATCGCCAACCCAACATGTACCTTTGGAGACACTTGTAGTACTCCTTTATAATCACCCGATTCGTTGTGGACGTTTGGTAGCACCCACAGTGTTCCTCCGTAAGCGGAGTTGCATAATCTCATAGTTAAAGGAACATGTATAAGTCATGAAGAAAGCAATAGCAACATACTAAACGATCAAGTGCTAGGCTAACAGAATGGGTCATGTCAATCACATCATTCTCCTAATGATGTGATCCCGTTAATCAAAATGACAACTCATGCCTATGGTTAGGAAACTTAACCATCTTTGATTAACGAGCTAGTCAAGTAGAGGCATACTAGTGACACTATGTTTGTCTATGTATTCACACATGTATTAAGTTTCTGGTTAATACAATTCTAGCATGAATAATAAACATTTATCATGATATAAGGAAATAAATAATAACTTTATTATTGCCTCTAGGGCATATTTCCTTCATTGTATTCATACACTTTACACAAGTTTTCATACAACAGGAATTTAGAGATTGTTTTTACATCATAATGAGTTATTACATCGTGGGGTGAAAGAACCGTGGACTAGTTTCAAGTGGATGTCCATCCACTTGAAACTAATCCGCGGTTCTTTCACCCAATGATATAATAATATCATCATCATCATATCATTAACAACTTATCATCATAATACATCATTGTCATATAACACCTCCTCAAGATCATCGTTTTAATCATTGACATCACATAACACCTCCTCCAGATCATCATTATCAACTCTAACACATTACCACATAATAAACATATTGTACCTAATAGGACCTATTACATTCGATTAAGACCTACTACATTTTCTAAGGTAAAATAGCAAAAAACAAGATAGCCCCTGACTCTCCATTATGGAGAATGGAGATTAACCTGTCTCCAATTCTTGCCTTTCGCTGAATGTTACTTCCAAGAACCTCCTTGCGAATGTCCATACATTTTTTCCATTCTTTGATGAACATGTGTTCACGGGTTTTAGAAATCCGATATGCACAGTGAGCTCAGTAGATTTACTCCGGCGGTATGTTCAGAATCGAGAGGCGACCATGTAGAGACATCGGATGAGGCACACAATCCATCGGGAGTTTCTGTTGAAAAACATAATAATAACCAGAGTTAGCAATCTTTGTACTAGTTTTAGAAGTATGCAAAAGATGCACGGATGTCGTAATAGTAGAAAATCTTACCAGGTATCTCCGGAGAAGTTATCGTGGTTCAACACATGCACTAGTGGCACGTATTCACCATAATTTGGAGGAGTTCAATAATAGTCATTGTAATTCTCAAGAAGAGTACAAAATGCGATCGATGATTTTTCTCCTTATCGTTAATTGGTGCCATCGGTGTAGTGGGTTTTATCTACCATCTTCCGCACAGTCTTTGAAGAATCAAAATAAGTTGTCAATGGAAATAAGCTATCAACTATTTTGAAATAAACAATATAAATTAGTTAATAACTATGTTTGAGAAACTCACATAGCGGTACAATCAGAAGCGTATCAACAAGGACCCAAATGTCCATATTGTCTTGCTCGATGTCAGGATCACCAAGATCCATGGTGACAATCATACCCTCATAAAAACCATACATTTTGCAAAGTGCTTCCCAATTTTCGCAACCAAAATGGGTTACGCTCTGAGCATTGCATAGATTTACTTCAAAATCCATATCATGATGGGTCCTTAGGTGTATTTTCTTTGTTTCGAAATTTTCATGGTCTTCAAAACCCATCCTCTCCAAGACATAGCGTCTTGCATGGCATGGGATAAGCTAGTCGAATTGTAAAATATGAAAATTAGACATTGAAATAGTTGAAGTCATGCTTAATTACGAAAAAAAACTTGTCGTTGTTGCATACCGTTTCACAATCGAAGGTCTCCTCGAGCTTAATGCTGAAGCGCCGATCTTCATCCAGCCGAACGAACCTGTCGCACATACCTCGATTGTCGTGGCACCAGCTACACTTCGAGAGGCGCCGTCGTCCGAGTACGACATTTCCTACAATCATAATTCAAAGACTAAACTTGTACATATTCTAGCACAAGTCATGCCAGAATTCACGAAAAAATCCGGCATGACCTTTGCTAAAAAAGGACATATCGAGCGCCTGAAATTTGCCAGAACGGAAATTAATCAACACTCCGGCAAAACATAGGCCACTCGGAGATGTAAACTGAACATGAACGACCACTTGAGCAACCACATATCCTATTTGAGCAATAACACAAGATATACAAGGATATTTGGCTGGTCTCACCTCGATGTCGGAGGGGGTCGGTGACTGGGACGACGGCGGGGATGTCGGAGGGGGTCGGTGACGGGGACGACGGTGGTCACCTTAAACCATATAAGTTATCACTAATACATCCTGAATAATTGCTTAAACTAAAAAAATAACAACAAATATGACATGTTCAACTAGTTTTACTAATTCAACTAGTTCTTACTAAATATAAACTTACTATAAATAAAAAAACTAGTTCTTTCTAAAAATAAAGTAGTTCAACTAGTTATATTAATTATCTTACTAAAAATACATTAGTTCTATTAATTCAACTAGTTCAACTAGTTTATTAATTTACTTACTAAACTAGTTCAACTACAACTAAAGTAGTTCAACTGCCACTACTACTACTAAAAATCTAGTACTAACTAAGCAACATCTAGTACTAGCTATGAACCCTAAATTAACATATACTACTACTAAATCTAGTACTAACTAGTGGCAGGGGGTGGGGGCGACGGAGAGGTAGCTAGGGGCGGCGAGGTTGAGGGCGGTGGGAGGAGGGCTGCCTGCGGAGGAGGGAGGAGGGGCGGCCGCAGGAGGAGGGAGGAGGGCGGCGGAGGAGGAGGGAGGGGCGGCCACAGGCGGAGGGAGGATGTGCGAGGAGGAGGGAGGAGGGACGGAAGGAGGGGAATACCTCGGCGGTGGACGGACGAAGGCCGCGGCGGCGACGCACGACGACGGTGTTACGCGGGCAAAAGTGAGAGTGTGAGTGAGAGGGCCGGTCGTGTGCCTGGGGATAAGGTAGGGATAGTTGTAGCGTATTTGCCAAAACGCGCTACAGCTAATCTGAATAGCAGTAGCGCTTTGCATATAAACCGCTACTGCTAAGTGTAACTATACAAAAATTACGTCAATGCAAAAATACATTGGCCATCAATGATCTTTTTGTGTACAATCTGAATTGTCAATATGAGTTCTATCCGGTAGGAACCGGAGAGGACTCATATTGCGGCCACAAATTTTACACATAGAGTTCAGTGAAGACCAACTGGTTGTGGTAGTTTCAGAAATAACATATTTAAGGTGGTAAACACCCTGTTCACGGAGCGAGGTTGGACTAAACTTGTGGGCTGATCTTAGCGATAGCGGTTTTCCTAGAAGCGCTGCTTTGTTAACTTCTATAGCGATGGCGCTGTTTAGTATAGTGCTTCATTGCTATAACTAGCGGGGGCGAGGTCATGGCAATCAGTAGCAGATAGGCCATTGTTATGTGGACGCCCATCTTGCTATTTTCTGTCGCCGCGCGTTTGCTTATCACTGCGCTCTTTGCTAAATAGCAGTAGCGTGGTATTTTGAAGAGCGCTGCTGGTAAGATTCTGTGTATAGGCTTTCCCTAGTAGTGTGGTGCTGCTGCAGAAGGTGATAGTCGTGCTGGCCGGTCCCTACTCTATCACAGTGAGTCAGGCCATGCGCAAACTGCAATCGTTGTTTGTAGAGAATGTCGACCATTGAGGTTGTGGAAAAATCTTGCTTGTAGGTTCGTGGGCGCGCAACAAGTCACATTTGGAGGTACAACCAAGAATCTGATAATTTTATTAGCAACCCATTTATTTCTTAAGGTGGTACCGATGGAGGGTTCGCTAACTGCTAGAGCATTGTAGTTCAAGTGACCCATTTCTTTGTTGAGGCAGTGATGGACCGTTCAGTAGCTTCTAGAGCATTTTTGTCTAGCTGATTAATGTTCTTTGTGAAGGGAAGTGATGTAGTAGCATTAGTTAGCAACTTCTTTTTGGGCATTGGTTATTTGGTGAAGGAAATATGCCTTAGAGGCAATAATAAAGTTGTTATTTTATATTTCCTTATTCATGATAAAGGTTTATTATTCATGCTAGAATTGTATTGGTCGGAAACCTTAATATGTGTGTGAATACATCAATAAACAAGTGTCCCTAGTAAGCCTCTACTAGACTAGCTCGTTGATCAAAGATGGTTAAGTTTCCTAACCATGGACATAAGTTGTCATTTGATAACAGGATCACATCATTAGGAGAATCATGTGATGGAAAAGACCCATCCGTTACCTTAGCATAATGATTATTCAGTTTTATTGCTATTGCTTTCTTCATGTCAAATACATATTCCTTCGATTATGAGATTATGCAACTCCCGGATACCGAAGAAATGCCTTGTGTGCTATCAAACGTCACAACGTAACTGGGTGATTATAAAGATGCCCTACAGGTATCTCCGAAGGTGACTGTTGAGTTGGCATAGATCAAGATTAGGATTTGTCACTCCGAGTATCAGAGAGGTATCTCTGGGCCCTCTCGGTAATACACATAAAGCTTGCAAGCAAACGACTAAGGAGTTAGTCATGAGATGATGTATTACGGAATGAGTAAAGAGACTTGCCGGTAACAATATTGAACTAGGTATGAAGATACCGACGATCGAATCTCGGACAAGTACATACCGATGGACAAAGGAAATTACCTATGTTGTCATAACAATTCGACCGATAAAGATCTTCGTAGAATATGTAGGATCCAATATGAGCATCCAGGTTCCGCTATTGGTTATTGACCGGAGAGGTGTCTCGGTCATGTCTACATAGTTCGCGAACCCATAGGGTCCGCACGCTTTACGTTCGATGACGATATAGTATTATGTGAGCTATATGATTTGGTGACCGAATGTTGTTCGGAGTCCCGGATGAGATCACGGAAATGACGAGGAGTCTCGAAATGGTCGAGAGGTAAAGATCGATATATAGGATGATGGTGTTCGGACATCGGAAGTGTTTCGGAGGGTACCAGGTACATATCGGGTTACCAGAAGGGGTTCCTATTGGGGAACGTAGTAATTTCAAAAAAATTCCTACGCACACGCAAGATCATGGTGATGTACAGCAATGAGAGGGGAGAGTGTTGTCTACGTACCCTCGTAGACCCGAAGCGGAAGCGATCACAACGTAGAGGAAGTAGTCGACGTTCTCCTCGCGATCCGACCGATCCGGCGCCGTTACTCGGCGCCCGAGTTCTTGACACACGTACAGCTCGATGGCGTCCCTCGTACTCGATCCAGCCAAGTGTCGAGGAGAGTTCCACAAGACGACGGCGTGGGACGATCTTGATGTTCTACGGCAGAGCTTCGCCTAAGCAGCGACAATATGACCGAGGTGGAATATGGTGGAGGGGGCCTTTGCACACGGCTAAGGAACGATCCGTAGATCAAACTTGTGTGTTCTAGGGTGCCCCCTGCCCCATATATAAAGGAGGGAGGGGGAGGTGCGGCCGGCCCAAGGGAGGGCTGGGAGGAGTCCTACTCCCACGGAGTAGGACTCCCCTTCCTAGTTGGAGTAGGATTCGGGAGGAGAAGAAGGAAGGGCGCGCCCCCTCCTTGTCCTATTAGGACTAGGGGAGGCGCGGCCACCCCCTGGCCGGCCCTCCTCTTCTCCCTCGAGGCCCACTAAGGCCCAATAGCCTCCGGAGGTTCCAGTAACCCCGGTTTTCCATAAAATCGATTTCACCGGAACCATTCGAACTCCAAATATAGGCTTCCAATATATCAATCTTTATGTCTCGACCATTTGAGACTCCTCGTCATGTCCGTGATCACATCCGGACTCGAACTTCTTGGTACATCAAAATACATAAACTCATAATATAGCGATCATGAAACCTTAAGCGTGCGGACCCTACGGTTCGAGAACAATGTAGACATGACCGAGACACGTCTCCGGTCAATAACCAACAGCGGGACCTGGATGCCCATATTGGCTCCTACATATTCTACGAAGATCTTTATCGGTCAGACCGCATAACAACATACTTTGTTCCCTTTGTCATCGGTATGTTACTTGCCCGAGATTCGATCGTCGGTATCCAATACCTAGTTCAATCTCGTTACCGGCAAGTCTCTTTACTCGTTCCGTAATACATCATCTCACAGCTAACTCATTAGTTGTAATGCTTGCAAGGCTTCAGTGATGTGTATTACCGAGAGGGCCCAGAGATACCTCTCCGACAATCGGAGTGACAAAACCTAATCTCGAAATACGCCAACCCAACATCGCCTTTGGAGACACTGTAGTACTCCTTTATAATCACCCGATTCGTTGTGACGTTTGGTAGCACCAAAGTGTTCCTCCGTAAACGGAGTTGCATAATCTCATAGTTACAGGAACATGTATAAGTCATGGATAAAAGCAGTAGCAACATACTAAACGATCGTGTGCTAAGCTAATGGAATGGGTCATGTCAATCAGATCATTCTACTAATGATGTGACCTTGTTTATCAAATAACAACTCTTTGTTCATGGTTAGGAAACATAACCATCTTTGATTAACAAGCTAGTCTAGTAGAGGCATACTAGTGACATATTGTTTGTTTATGCATTCACACATGTATCATGTTTCGGTTAATACAATTCTAGCATGAATGATAAACATTTATCATGAAATAAGGAAATAAATAATAACTTTATTATTGCCTCTAGGGCATATTTCCTTGATCTCCCACTTGCACTAGAGTCAATAATCTAGATTACATAGTAATGATTCTAACACCCATGGAGTCTTGGTGTTGATCATGTTTTGCTCGTGGAAGAGGCTTAGTCAACGGTCTGCTACATTCAGATCCGTATGTATCTTGCAAATCTCTATGTCTCCCACGGACTAAGTCCGGATGGAATTGAAGCGTCTCTTGATGTGCTTGGTCCTTTGTGAAATCTAGATTCCTTCGCTAAGGCAATTGCTCGAGATTGTCACGAAGATTTTCATTGGACCCGATGCACTAGGTATGACACCTAGATCGGATATGAACTCCTTCATCCGACTCCTTCATTAGCTGCTTCGAAGCTGCTATGTACTCCGCTTCACATGTAGATCCCGCCACGACGCTTTGTTTAGAACTGCACCAACCGACAGCTCCTCCGCTTAGTGTAAATACGATCCGGTCTGCGATTTAGAATCGTCCGGATCGGTGTCAAAGCTTGCATCAACGTAACCGCCACGATGAGCTCTTTGTCACCTCCATATCGAGAAACATATCCTTAGTCCTTTTCGTGTATTTGGGATGTTCTTGACCGCTGTCCGATGATCCACTCTGGATTACTTTGGTACCTCCTGCTAGGCTTATAGCAAGGCACACATCAGTGCCTGGTACACAGCATTGCATACATGATAGAGCCTATGGCTGAAGCATAGGAACATCTTTCATTTCTCTCTATCTTCTGCAGTGGTCGGGCATTGAGTCTTACTCAACTTCACACCTTGTAACACGTGCAAGAACCCTTTCTTTGCTTGATCCATTTTGAACTTCTTCAAAATTTTGTCAAGGTATGTGCTTTGTGAAAGTCCAATTAAGCGTCTTGATCTATCTCTATAGATCTTAATGCCCAATATGTAAGCAGCTTCACCGAGGTCTTTCATTGAAAAACTCTTATTCAAGTATCCCTTTATGCTATCCAGAATTCTATATCATTTCCGATCAGCAATATGTCATCTACATATAATATCAGAAATGCTACAGAGCTCCCACTCACTTTCTTGTAAATACAGGCTTCTCCAAAAGTCTCAGATGAACCCAAATGCTTTGATCACACTATCAAAGCGCTTATTCCAACTCCGAGATGCTTGCACCAGTCCATAAATGGATCGCTGGAGCTTGCATACTTTGTTAGCTCCTTTGGATCGATAAAACCTTCGGTTGCATCATATACAACTCTTCTTCCGTAAATCCATTCAGAATGCAGTTTTACATCCATTTGCCAAATTTCATAATCATAAAATGCGGCAATTGCTAACATGATTCGGACAGACTTAAGCATAGCTACGGGTGAGAAGGTCTCATCGTAGTCAATCCCTTGAACTTGTCGAAAACCCTTTGCGACAAGTCGAGCTTTGTAGACGGTAACATTACCATCAGCGTCAGTCTTCTTCTTGAAGATCCACTTGTTTTCTATTGCTTGCCTACCCTCGGGCAAGTCAACCAAAGTCCATACTTTGTTTTCATACATGGATCCCATCTCAGATTTCATGGCCTCAAGCCATTTTGCGGAATCTGGGCTCACCATCGCTTCTTCATAGTTCGTAGGTTCATCATGATCTAGTAGCATGATTTCTAGAACTGGATTACCGTACCACTCTAGTGCGGATCTTACTCTGGTTGATCTACGTGGTTCTGTAGTAACTTGATCTGAAGTTTCATGATCAACATCATCAACTTCCTCACTACTTGGTGTAGATGTCTCAGAAACCGGTTTCTGTGACAAACTACCTTCAAGTAAGGGAGAAGGTACAATTACCTCATCAAGTTCTACTTTCCTCCCACTCACTTCTTTCGAGAGAAACTCCTTCTCTAGAAAGGATCCATTCTTGGCAACAAATGTCTTGCCTTCGGATCTGTGATAGAAGGTGTACCCAACTGTCTCCTTTGGGTATCCTATGAAGACACATTTCTCCGATTTGGGTTCGAGCTTATCAGGTTGAAGCTTTTTCACATAAGCATCGCATCCCCAAACTTTAAGAAACGACAACTTTGGTTTCTTGCTAAACCATAGTTCATAAGGTGTCGTCTCAACGGATTTTGACGGTGTTCTATTCAGTGTGAATGCGGCCGTCTCTAGAGCATAACCCCAAAACGATAGCGGTAAATCTGTAAGAGACATCATAGATCGCACCATATCTAGTAAAGTACGATTATGACGTTCGGACACACCATTTCGCTATGGTGTTCGGGTGGCGTGAGTTGCTTAAACTATTCGCATTGTTTCAAATGTAGACCAAACTCAGTAACTCAAATATTCACCTCCACGATCGATCGTAGAAACTTAATTTTCTTGTTACGATGATTTTCAACTTCACTCTGAAATTCTTTGAACTTTTCAAATGTTTTAGACTTATGTTTCATTAAGTAGATATACCCATATCTGCTTAAGTCATCTGTGAAGGTGAGAAAATAACGATATCCGCCACGAGCCTCAACATTCATCGGACCACATACATCTGTATGTATGATTTCCAACAAATCTGTTGCTCTCTCCATAGTACCGAGAACGGGTTTTGTCATCTTGCCCATGAGGCACGGTTCATAAGTGCCAAGTGATTCATAATCAAGTGACTCCAAAAGTCCATCAAGATGGAGTTTCTTCATGCGCTTTACACCGATATGACCTAAACGGCGAGTGCCACAAATAAGTTGCACTATCATTATCAACTCTGCATCTTTTGGTTTCAACATTATGAATATGTGTATCACTACTATCGAGATTCATCAAAATAGACCACTCTTCAAAGGTGCATGACCATAAAAGATATTACTCATATAAATAGAACAACCATTATTCTCGATTTAAATGAATAACCGTCTCGCATCAAACAAGATCCAGATATAATGTTCATGCTCAACGCAGCACCAAATAACAATTATTTAGGTCTAAAACTAATCCCGAAGGTAGATGTAGAGGTAGCGTGCCGACCGCGATCACATCGACTTTGGAACCATTTCCCACGCCGATCGTCACCTCGCCCTTTGCGTTGTTCGCTTAATCCGTAGTCCTGTTTGAGTTGAAAATATTAGCAATGTAACCATTATCAAATACCCAGTGCTCTGCGAGCTCTAGTAAGGTACACATCAATAACATGTATATCACATATACCTTTGTTCACCTTGCCATCCTTCTTATCCGCCAAATACTTGGGGCAGTTCCGCTCAAATGACGATCCGCTTGCGGTAGAAGCACTCGATTTCAGGCTTAGGTCCAGACTTGGGTTTCTTCTCGAGCAGCAACTTGCTTGCTGTTCTTCTTGAAGTTCTCCTTCTTCTTCCCTTTGCCTTTCTTCTTGAAACTAGTGGTCTTATTGACCATCAACACTTGATGCTCCTTCTGATTTCTACCTCCGCAGCCTTTAGCATTGCGAAGAGCTCTGTATAGTCTTTACTAACCCTTGCATATTATAGTTCATCACGAAGCCTTTGTAGCTTGGTGGCAGTGATTGAAGAATTACATCAATGACACAATCATCCGGAAGATTAACTCCCAATTGTGTCAAGTGATTGTAGTACCCGGACATTACGAGTATGTGCTCACTAATGTAACTATTCTCCTCCATCTTGCAGCTATAGAACTTATTGGAGACTTCATATCTCTCAATCCGGGCATTCTGTTGGAATATTAACTTCAACTCTGGAACATCTCATATGCTCCATGACGCTCAAAACGTCGTTGAAGTCCCGGTTCTAAGCCGTAAAGCATGGCACATCGAACTATAGAGTAGTCATCAGCTTTGCTCGCCAGACGCTCACAACATCGGTGTTGCTCTGCAGCAGAGTTCGCACCCAGCGGTGCATCCAGACGTAACTCTTACATGCAGCAATGAGGATAATCTCGAGTTACGGACCCGATCCGTGTAATTGCTACCATCATCTTTCAACTTTGCTTTCTCAAGGAACGCATTAAAATTCAACGGAACAAAGACGAGCCATCTATCTATAATCAAACATAAACAAGCAAGATACTATCAGTACTAAGTTCATGATAAATTTAAGTTCAATTAATCATATTACTTAAGAACTCCCACTTAGCAGACATCTCTCTAGTCATCTAAGTGATCACGTGATCCAAATCAACTAAACCATAACCGATCATCACGTGAAATGGAGTAGTTTTCAATGGTGAACATCTTATGTTGATCATATCTACTATATGATTCACGCCGACCTTTCGGTCTCCGTGTTCCGAGGCCATATCTGCATATGCTAGGCTCGTCAAGTATAACCCGAGTATTCTGCGTGTGCAAAACTGGCTTGCACCCGTTGTAGATGGACGAGAGCTTATCACACCCGATCATCACGTGGTGTCCGGGCACGATTTAACTTTGGCAACGGTGCATACTCGGGAGAACACTTCTTGATAATTTAGTGAGAGATCATCTTATAATGCTACCGTCAATCAAAGCAAGATAAGATGCATAAAAGATAAACATCACATGCAAATCAATATAAGTGATATGATATGGTCATCATCATCTTGTGCTTCGTGATCTCCATCTCTGCAGCACCACCATGATCACCATCGTCACCGGTAGCGACACCTTGATCTCCATCGTAGCATCGTTGTCGCCTCACCAAACTTATGCTTCTCGACTATCGCTACCGCTTAGTGATAAAGTAAAGCATTACAAGCGATTGCATTGCATACAATAAAGCGACAACCATATGGCTCCAGCCGATTGCCGATAACCGGTTACAAAACATGATCATCTCATACAATAAAATATAGCATCACGTCTTGACCATATCACATCACAACATGCCCTGCAAAAACAAGTTAGACGTCCTCTACTTTGTTGTTGCAAATTTTACGTGGCTGCTACGGGCTTAAGCAAGAACCAATCTCACCACGCATCAAAACCACAACGATATTCGTCAAATAGACTCCGTTTTAACCTTCTCAAGGACCGGGCGTAGCCACACTCAGTTCAACTAAAGTGAGAGAGACAGACACCCACCAGTCACCTTTAAGCAACGAGTGCTCGTGGCGGTGAAACCAGTCTCGCGAAGCGTCACGGCGTAATGTCGGTCAGGCCGCTTCATCTCACAATACCGCTGAACCAAAGTATGACATGCTGGTAGGTAGTATGACTTGTATCGCCCACAACTCACTTGTGTTCTACTCGTGCAAAACATCAAACCATAAAACCTAGGCTCGATACCCATGTTGGGGAACGAGTAATTTCAAAAAATTCCTACGCACACGCAAGATCATGGTGATGTACAGCAACGAGAGGGGAGAGTGTTGTCTACGCACTCGTGAGACCGAAGCGAAGCGATCACAACGTAGAGGAAGTAGTCGACGTTCTCCTCGCGATCCGACCGATCCCGCGCCGTTATTCGACGCCCCGAGTTCTTGACACACGACAGCTCGATGACGTCCTCGTACTCGATCCAGCCGAGTGTCGAGGAGAGTTCCACAAGACGACGGCGTGGGACGATCTTGATGTTCTATCGGCGCAGAGCTTCGCCTAAGCTTGCGACAATATGACCGAGGTGGAATATGGTGGAGGGGGCACCGACACGGCTAAGGAACGATCCGTAGATCAAACTTGTGTGTTCTAGGGTGCCCCCCTGCCCCCGTATATAAAGGAGGGAGGGGGAGGTGCGGCCGGCCCAAGGGAGGCGCGCCGGAGGAGTCCTACTCCCACCGGGAGTAGGACTCCCCCTTCCTAGTTGGAGTAGGATTGGGGGGAGGGAGAAGAAGGAAGGGGGGGGGGAGGGGGCGCGCGGCCACCCCTGGCCGGCCCCTCCTCTTCTCCCTCGAGGCCCACTAAGGCCCAATAGCCTCCGGGAGGGTTCCGGTAACCCCCCGGTTTTCCGGTAAAATCCCGATTTCACCCGGAACCATTCCGAACTCCAAATATAGGCTTCCAATATATCAATCTTTATGTCTCGACCATTTCGAGACTCCTCGTCATGTCCGTGATCACATCCGGACTCGAACTTCTTGGTACATCAAAATACATAAACTCATAATATATGATCATTGAAACCTTAAGCGTGCGGACCCTACGGTTCGAGAACAATGTAGACATGACCGAGACACGTCTCCGGTCAATAACCAACAGCGGGACCTGGATGCCCATATTGGCTCCTACATATTCTACGAAGATCTTTATCGGTCAGACCGCATAACAACATACTTTGTTCCCTTTGTCATCGGTATGTTACTTGCCCGAGATTCGATCGTCGGTATCCAATACCTAGTTCAATCTCGTTACCGCAAGTCTCTTTACTCGCTCCGTAATACATCATCTCACAGCTAACTCATTAGTTGTAATGCTTGCAAGGCTTCAGTGATGTGTATTACCGAGAGGGCCCAGAGATACCTCTCCGACAATCGGAGTGACAAAACCTAATCTCAAATACGCCAACCCAACATCCGCCTTTGGAGACACCTGTAGTACTCCTTTATAATCACCCGATTACGTTGTGACGTTTGGTAGCACCAAAGTGTTCCTCCGTAAACGGAGTTGCATAATCTCATAGTTACAGGAACATGTATAAGTCATGGATAAAAGCAGTAGCAACATACTAAACGATCGTGTGCTAAGCTAATGGAATGGGTCATGTCAATCAGATCATTCTACTAATGATGTGACCTTGTTTATCAAATAACAACTCTTTGTTCATGGTCAGGAAACATAACCATCTTTGATTAACAAGCTAGTCTAGTAGAGGCATACTAGTGACATATTGTTTGTTTATGCATTCACACATGTATCATGTTTCCGGTTAATACAATTCTAGCATGAATGATAAACATTTATCATGAAATAAGGAAATAAATAATAACTTTATTATTGCCTCTAGGGCATATTTCCTTGAGTTCCGGGCACCCCCAGCAAAAGATATGGGCCTTATGGGCCAAGAGGGGAAACGCACCAGCCACAAGGGGCTGGTGCAGCCCCCAATATGGGTCGGCCAAGGTGGAGAAGGAAAGGGAAAGGAATAAAGGAAAGAAAGGGAATATGATTCCCCCTTCCTTCCCCCTCCCCCCTCTTTCCTTCCCCCTCTGATATATATGGCAGTGGGGGCGCGCAGATTTGGAGGAGCCCAAGTAGGATTCGGTCCTACTTGGGGCGCCTCCTGGCCTCTCACCTTCCCCTGCCACCTATATATATGTGGGGGGCACCCCTAGCACACACCAGACAATTGCGTAGCCGTGTGCGGCACCCCCTCCACCGTTTGCTCCACGGGTCATACTTTCGTAGTGCTTAGGCGAAGCCCTGCAGAGATCACTTCACCATCACCGTCACCATGCCGTCATGCTGACAAAACTCATCTACTACCTCGACGTCTTGCTAGATCAAGAAGGCGAGGGACGTCACCGAGCTGAACGTGTGCAGAACTCGGAGGTGTCGTACGTTCGGTACTCGATCGGTGGATCGCGGAGAAAGTTCGACTACATCAACAGCGTTGTGAAATGCTTCCGCTTACGGTCTACGAGGGTACGTAGATACACCCCTCGTTGCTATGCATCTCCATGCAACGATTCCCAACATTTGGAGTTACCACAGAAGGTTGTATAAAAGACTTCCATGATATGGACATGTAGTTCCTTGCACCTGCATGCAATGTGACTTGCCTAGCTTTACTTTGGCTCTATGACTTGTCATGTTGTATCTCAATCATAATTATTATCTTTCTATTCGATGTGATCTCCATGGCATGTGTATGTTGTAATCTGCATTCACTGTGACTTTCATGGTCTGACTTTGCTGATGTTACAGTTGGACAATGTTTATGCTTAGTTTCAATGCTTAATGTGTTGGTGTGTGATGAGTGGTGTAATTACGGATAATTGCTCAAAGTTGCAAGCTTTGTGTATAGGGTAACAACTTTGTATGCCCTTGGAAAGTCTGACAATGAGCCGTATGCCCTTGCAAAGTGCGTCAACCCTTGGATATCTCTTCAAATGTTTGACAATCCTTCTCTGCCCCTTCCACATTTTTCGTTAAGAAGGACCAGAATTGATGTGTGTGTATATGTTACAATTAATGTGTGTGTGTGTGTGTATTGATTTCAGTTAATGTACCTGAAGGATATATTTATATATAGGTTCAATTAATGTGTGTGAACATTGGTTACAATTAATGTATTTTAAGTGTGTAAATTAATGCATTCTAAGGAGGTGTGGAATTGTATCCCTAAATTGAATTTCCTCCTCTCCCTCTCTCACACTATCTCACACTCTATATATATGCAAACAATGTGTTAGATAGAGCAAGCATATTGTGGTGTTCTTCGATCAGAAAACATACATACACACTTTCCCAAGGAAGTAGTATTAGCATTTTCAACTGTATCGCATTTATGGCCAAGCACACTCGCCTTTCTCATGCACCAACACTGCTCTTGCTGCTGCTTCTCATGTGCTTCGCTATCCGTGCACAATGTAAGTCGCATCCTGACTTACTAGTATTTCATCTTCTCCCGGTAATGAAATATTTTGCTAATATTATAATGGCATCAAAATGATACAACTCAAAAGAGTTTAACCCTCGTATCGGAAAAAAAGTTTTGCCCTACTCGTGCACATTTTTCTTTACGAATAATGCTAGCTTGATCTCTAGTTGATTGTGCACTACCACAAAGTTTGTCTGTATTTCATTCTTGTTCTGATTTATGTGTATATACATGGCTTGCTAAATGCACAATAGTCATTTGATTAGGTAAGCATGCAAGAGAGACTTATGGATATTAATGGTTGATATATATTTTTGTCACACAGGCCATATCATGGATGACAAAGTCAACAAGAAGATTAGTTTACCACATGGATTATGCATGCATGATCCAGAGTGCACGGGTTCAAATTGCAACTGTTGTTTAGTAAATGACCTTTGCTATGTTTCAATAAACCAATGCATGGATGAGTGCAAAAAACCATAGTCTTCTTCAGGCACATCGGCGACACTGGCCCGTCCTCCTTTGCCATCCCATACATCTTGATCAATTTTATGTTGTTCTAAGTGATCATGCTATGTGCCAACTGATGTTCAATTTGGAAATAAAGAACCATGTAGTAGTTTATTAACTGAAGTTCAACCGCTCACCGTCATCATCATATATATAGTGTTTGTTTTGTTGGAGCCCTTTTCATCAGAACCAGTAAGTCATCTTCAAAACAAACAAAAAGATGATGCTAGAACCGCTTATTACTGGCAATCAGCAAGCGTCTCTCTCTACTTCTCTACTACTTCTAGAAGACACTGGTGGAAAAACAGGCTTTCCGTCCAGCCCCATAAGTCGCGAAGCTGTAGGAACCGCGACCAATGGGACCTTTAGTCATGTTCGGAGGTGAACGCGACCAAAACTGAGGCCTGTGGCTCGGTGGGGTGGTGCACGTGAGGGGCTTTAGTCGCGGTTGGCGGAGACAACCGCGACTAAAGGTCCTCGAGCTGGCCCAAGGCCTTTAGATCATGGTTGGTTGTGCCAACCGGGATTAAAGGTTAGACCTTTAGTCGGTTGTTGTTGCACAACCGCGACTAAAGGCCCGAACCTTTAGTCGCGGTTGGTTAGACCTTTAGTCGGTTGGTCCGCCAACCGCGACTAAAGGATTTTCAAACTCTACCCCCGATCGCTTTTCAGGTTTTAGAAAAACAAAAGAAAATTATGGAAATGTCAAAAAATAAAATAAAATAAGTTTTCCATGTGATATGTGGTCTAGTTGTTGGGAAAATTAACAAATATGAATTTCGACTTTATTTGCAAAATCTCTCGAAATTCTTAAAATTGGCATAACTTTTGCATACGAACTCGGATGAAAAAGTTTTTTATATGAAAAATCATCTACTCGAAAAGTTACATCCGAATTTAATCGGGGGAACCCCGTTAAACATTTTTAGAATCCCCAAAAACCTAACAGAAAAAAAGATACGGGGCTTTTAAGTTCTGGAGAGGCAAAAAAATTCAAAAAATTTCAAATTGTGGTCAAACTGTGGTCAAACAATGGTCAAACTAATTATTCTAGAATATTAGTGTTACTAAATAATTATTTCAGTTTTTTTAAATTTTGGTCAAATCTGGTCAAACTGTGGTCAAAAAATGGTCAAACTAATTATTCCAGAAATATTAGTGTTACTAAATAATTATTGTTTTTAAAACAATAGTTTCAAACTCAAGCAGTGAAATGTGTCACTTCATGCTCAAGCTAAATACCGAGGGTTAATAGAATTGACATCCTACTATTGTCGGAAAACAACAAGTGTAGACTTGGAAGCGGAGAATAGAACCCGGAAGTTAAGCGTGCTCAGTGGGGAGTGGGAGGATGGGTGACCGTTAGGAAGTTAGATGATTTGGAATTATGAGGGGTGATTAGAGATTAGAGGATAAATTGAGCAGTGATGAGGTGTGGTGATTAGAGATTAGAGGTTAAAATAATTGAGAAATGTGAAAATAAAAAAATGAAAAATTCGCAAAAAAAATTAGTAAAAAATTTAAACTCATGAGGAGGCCTTTAGTCCCGGTTAGCCACGAGAACCGGGACTAAAGCCTTTAGTCGCGGTTCGTAAGAGGCGCGACTAAAGGGGGGGGTCTTTAGTCGCGCATAGTTAGTCGCGGTTGCACAACCGCGACTAAAGGCCTTTGCCAACCGCGACTAAAGGCCTTTTTTCTACCAGTGAGAGCAAATATTTTCTCTCTTACTCTCTTAGGTACTTCTGCACTAACCACCTCACGACCAGGCCCACTTAAACACATCTAACCGTCTGTATTAGTCTAACCCACGGCTAAAAAAACTATGCACCGAGCAGACAAAAGGAAGTAAATGGAAAGGAAGTACTCCCTCTGTAAAGAAATATAAGAAAATTTAGAACACTAAAATATTGATCTAAACGCTCTTATATTTCCTTACGGAGGGAGTACATTCTATCTCTATACAAGGGAAAAATGATCTCTATATCTCTATACAAGGGAAACAACGATCTCTATATCTCTATGCAGGGAAACAACGATCTTTATGCAGAGGAAACAAAGCTAAATTGATGGGAACAAATAGCTAAGATTACAGGAAGGATCTGCTCCTGTGCCGTTCTGCGATGCCCTGCCGCACCTGTCCTACGCCAGCACCGTGAAACTGCACTACACGCGCCGCCCAGCTTGTCTTGCATCTCACCTGCACACGCTGGCCGATTTGCCGTCCTACCTGCACAACACGTGCCGCCCAGCCTGTCTTGTGCCACGCCGGCGCGCCTCCCGGACCCATCGTCCTACCCTGCACAGCCAGCGACCTCGACAATGAGTAGCTCGTCGCCGATGCTAGGTGCAATATCATATCGCCGATGACCTTGAGAAGATATTGACCATGCAACAAGTTAATAATAGCAATGAAATGCAAGAAATTCCCTTAAATCTCGCTTGAAAGAACATATGTCGACTACAGCTCCATCTGAGAGTCTATCTTTTCCCGCCCATTCTCAAGAATCTTTTCTTGTAGCCTCATCCTTTGTGAACATTTTGCAATGCCGCCTAACAAAAGTGAGCAACAATTACTACCTCCATCCGGGATTAGTAGTCCGCCTGGCAAAATCGGCAGGACCAAGGCGCAGCAGTTACTTTCGGAAATAAGCACCTTTTCTTAGACTTCCACTACGCCATGTGGCAACTGATTTTCCGTGAACGGCCTTGTAAAAACAGACGGCCCTTCTTTGCCCGCCGGACTACTAATCCCGGACGGAGGTAGTAGCTTTCAGGAAAACATAAGAAAAATAAGATGTTGATGTCATGATTTGCAATTATGATAAGATTGTTGGACCTCAATTTATTGACTCAATTGAAGCTTCATTGTATGGGCACAATGTATGACCTCTCTAGAGTTATAACTATTCAAGTAATTGTGTCCACCGTATGGACCGAGTAAGCATAAGTCACGCTATTTGGTCATTGTCAAATAGAAGTGTGGGTACATTAAATTGAGAAATAAATTGTTGCGTATGTGAAACAGAAATGATAATTGGACGTCGGCCATGTGCAGTTGACAAAAATACACGTGTGAGCAATGAAATTGCTATGATAAGATCGGTCTCAGTGACCATGAGAGTTTCGTCGCAATCTTGGAATGATCACGATAGAAGCTTGGAAACATTATTCTCAGTCATGCTATGATAGCTAGAATTGCTATGATTATGTATTGTATGTATTGGTTCGCTTAGTGATCTATGTTATTTAGTTCTTGTGAGTACTTTCAAAGTACTCACTGGCTTCGTTATTTAGGCCAGATCCAAACGAGGTGTTGTCTTCCACTGGCCTGAAGCCAGAGTGTTCGTTTGCCAGGAAAATTTCCCAGCTAGTTCCATGTGGATTGGTGACCAATCTTTAGTCATTGGTACCCATGCCCCTAGTTTGTCTTTCGTTGCAGTTAAACTCTTCTATAGTGCCATTTATGGCGTTGTTGTAATACTCCAGACGAATGGCTTCATGAACCATTTTGCGTTTAATTCTGGGTGTGTGATATCAAGTTTATTAGAGCATATACAACCGGGGGTTGCAAATTTGGGCACTCAAACGCCTGCGGACGCGCCCGCGGATAGTGACCTGGCGTGTCTCAAATTTTACAATTTACAATCACACATCCTATTTTCAAAACATCTGTTACATGCATGGCCATGCACTTCGATCATCCTGTCCGTCTTTGGTCGGCTGGGCACCAAAAATTGCTCACACTGAACATTTTAACACCCGTATTAGTCCCACCTCGTCGAGTGACAAGCTAGTCGACCAGCTTAAATATCCGGATCGTCCTGAAGCGATAAGCTTCTGACATCATTGCATCATTTGTTAAGGATATGAACTCTTACTATTAATCTTCTATCTTATCACATAGAAGATTCATAGTAAGGGTCCATCTCCTTCACATAGGGAACATCGGTGTCGACTTTTTTTAATCAATATGTGTCTATGCATCAAAACTTTTTCTGAATCACTATGTGTCTATGCATCAAAATAAAATAAAAATCTAATGTCATTGTAGTAGGGGTATCAACATATATGATCGGGACAAACTTGACACTTGATGCACAATCATCAGTCCATGAAATGCAATCTAGTGTCAAATTTATCTCGATCACACATGCGAGAATTGATAGACCTACGCAACAACAGCCAAGCTTGCCGCCATCAGCTGGCGCAGCTATTTAAGCCGGGCAGCGTCCGCCTCGCCAAGTGATGTGGGACTAAATAAAATATGGTTGCACCGATGAGAGAGGGAGGAGCTCTGATCGCTGCAGGTGGGACCACTACGACCTGCAGCGGGGTTGGCGGACGTGCCCGGGAGCGCCCGGGCGCCCCATATCTGCCTCATATTTGGGCTGGATATGAGGTGTGCCGGTCAGCCTGGACGTTTGAGGACCGTTTAAGGGTCTGTCTGGGTCGAAAAAACGTGACTGGGCAGTGACCGGGCGGCTAGCCCATGCGTATGAGGCGGATTTGAAAGGTCCAGGTGTAGATGCTCATAGAGCATTTGTAGCAGACCCCGTATAAAGCCATGACCCGCAAAATAACCGCCAAAATACGGGTCGGCGCGGTAAATCCTGCCCGATCAGACGCCGCAAACGCATCCGACCCATAAATGTTTTTGCGGGGGGGGCGGCAAAAGATCGCCCTCAACCTTTAGATTGAGGCCGACCCGAGCTCGCCCCCTATCCGCAACGAGATTTGGCGCGAGGAAATTTTCGTGTAGCCGTTCCCGTTCCCTTCCCTCGCGGCCGTCATTGCACCGCCACCGCCCGCTCCGGCCGTTCCATCTTCCCCGGACATTCTTCGCCGCCATGGAAGCCTCCCAGCCGCCCCCCGTCACCGTGGAGGTCGCGCACACGCAATCACTACTAGGGAAAACCCTAGCAGTAGCGCGGGGTTTTGGCCTATCAGTAGCACGGGTAACCGCGCTACTGATACGGCGCTACAACTAAAGGTTAGCAGTAGCGCTTGTTAGCACGTGCTACTGCTATATCTACTTAGTAGTAGCACGTGCTCCAACAACCGCTACTGGTAATTACTAGTAGCGCTTCTCTCTGTCCGCGCTACTACTATTATTCCATATTCTATTTCTTTTAAATTTTAGGTCGTATTCATATACCTTTATACAAGTTTTCATACAATAGCAATTTAGAGATTGTTTTTACATTATAATGAGTTATGAAATCATTAGGTGAAAGAACCGCAGATTAGTTTCAAATGGATGGATCCTAAGTGACCAAGTCATGGATTATCACAAATCCATGACTTGATCACTTAGGATACATCCACTTAAAACTAATCTGCGGTTCTTTCACCCAGTGATATAATAACATACTCATCATCATCATCATCATCATCATCATCATATTAATATAAAAACTCTTGCATCATATCATCACCAACAACACTAGCTAATAATCATCATAGTTATTACCACCAACACTATTTAATCATCATAGTCATAGCTAATCACCACTAACACTAGCTAATAATAATCATCATAGTCATCACCACCAACACTCATTCTAGCTAGCTAATCACTCCTATTGCTCTCTCTCAAGTAAAATAGCATAGAATATGTGGAGCGCTCCTGATTCATCATATTAAAGCATGCAGATGAACCTGTCTCCTAATTGTGGCTACGCTTCTGATTGCTGCCCCCTAGTACTTCTCTACGATCCTTCACAACTTTGTTCCAGTCTTTGACTATTAAGGCTTGCTCGCTTCTAGAAATGCTGAATGCACTCATGTGCAATGTAGGATGTCTTGGCCGTATGCTAACCATGGACATGCGACCTTTAGCCTCAATCCACTAAGGCACAACTATCATCGGGAGTCCCTGTTGAAGAACTTCGTAGTAACATACCTAGCAATGAAGTTTAGCTTAAAAAATAATGTATGCAAAAGATGCACTGAGGAAAAATAGTAAAAATCTTACCATCTTTCCTAGATAGATGTGACCGTAGTTCAGTACGAACACTATTGGTCGCATGTTTTGAGTACTAAGATTTCCAAGTTTAGGAAAATAATTTGTCTTGACAATATGAAGATCCTCAAGCCATGAAACATAATGACTTGTCTCCTCGCAGTTTAGTTCAGCCCCCGGACAGTAGTAGGTCCTGTCTACCAAGCGCTGGACACGTTTGCTTGAATGGAAATAAGCTGTCAACGTTGTCAACTATTTTTGAATAAACAATATCCAAGACACAAATATGGTTGAGAAACTTACATAATGGTAGAACTGGAGGCGTCTGCACACCGACCCAGATGTCGATATTATCTTTAATATCATCTTCCGGAAAAATATCAAGGGTGATAACACTAGTGCAGAACCGGGCAATAGCACCGGTTCATAAGGCCCTTTAGTGCCGGTTCCATAACTGGCACTAAAGTGTGGTCACTAAAGCCCCCCCCCCCCTTTAGTAGCGGTTCAGCACGAACCGGTGCTAAAGGGCAACCACGTGGCACGAGCCAGCTCCGGGGGCCTGGAGCCCTTTAGTACCGGTTGGTAAGACCAACCGGTACTATAAGGTTTGGGGGGTTTTAGTTTTATGATTTCTTTTTCATTTAATATTGTGTTTCCATTTTAATTCTTTTTCGTTTGCTGGTATTTTACGATACTACACATTGTACACGTTATATATATATATATATATATATATATATATAGAGAGAGAGAGAGAGAGAATTTCTAGTAGAACCAATCATGCATATATATCATCAATGTCTCACAAACCACCATATTAATTAATTCACACATACACACATGTATAGCTATATACAATTTCTCCTACATATGCATGTTGCCTTCGGAGCCAGTGGCATTAGCCTAATTGGTGCCTTCGGAGCACGATGACAATTGGAAGTGGTTTTCATGGGGGCGGTAGCGGGTAATAGTATTCTCCCTTCGGATTTATGACCTGGTCGAGCAAAAATCCCGCTATTTCCTCTTGAAGTGCTTCTACGCGCTCCGTTTTTAGGAGCTTCTCCCGCACCTCTTTGAACTTTTAAGAAGGAGATCAATATGCATGTGTATTAGTTGTGTGACTAGATATCGATAATGGTGTAAAAATTGTGAATAGTGTTCTTGAAAGTGCTAGTATCGACTAGAGGGGAGGTGAATAGGCGATTTTTATGAAAGTCTTCAAAACTTGGAAGTTTCAAAGACAAACAACAGAAATAACCTAATTGATATGCAGCGGAATATAAACTACCCTACACAGGCCATAGTCAAGTATGTAATGATGTGAAATTACAGGACTAATAGTAGTTACGTAGTAAGGATCAAGATGGAAGATAGTGTGAAGCCAATCAACAATAGTAGTCAAGCAATGAAGTCAAACAGATAAACAGATAGGCAATGACTTCATGAAGACAAAGTAAAGTAAGGTTGGGAAGGGATAGAACCAGTTTCTTGTTGAAGACACAGATTTGTTGGACCAGTTCGATTGTTGTGACAAGCTGTGACGTCAGTTAGGGAGGCTGAGATTTAACTCGAAGACCGTGTCTTCACCTTATACCCCTTGAGCTAAGGACACCCAGTCCTTGCCCAATCACTCGTAAGTCTTCAAGGAGACTTCCAAACCTTCACAGACTTCGCTCACCGCAATCCACAATGACTCTTGGATGCACAGAACGCGACGCCTAACAATTTGGAGGATTCACAGTCCTCAAGTGTAATAAGTCTTGAGTCACACAGATGTAAAGACTTGATGATGCCTAACACTCTTTGGCTCTGGGTGTTTGGGCTTTGTCCTCGCAAGTATTTCTCTCTCTCAAATGCTTCGAGGTGGGTTGCTCTCAAACGACAAAAGCCGTGCACAAACTCTGAGCAGCCACCAATTTATGGTGTAGGGGGTGGGCTATTTATAGCCACTAGGCAACCCGACTTGATTTGTCCAAAATGACCCTGGGTCACTAAGGAACCGACACATGTTCCAATGGTCAGATTTCAAACACACGCCGCAACTTTACTTGGGCTACAAGCAAAGCTGACTCATCTAGCTCTGGATAAGATTTGCTCTCATTGTCTTCGCTCGAAGACATAGGATTTGAGTTGAGCATCACTTCAGTCACTCTGACTTAGTTCACTTGGACCCCACTTAATAGTATGGTGGTTCCTATGACTCAACAAAGAAGAAAAGGAAACAACGAGACCACACAGTCTTCGCGCTCCAAAGTCTTCACGCAATGTCTTCTCATGTCATAGTCTTCAATATGAATATCTTCTCATACCACCATTGTCTTCAATGTGTTCATACATTTTTAGGGGTCATCTCCGATAGGTAAACCGAATCAATGAGGGACACTACCTGTGTTATCCTGCAATTCTCACAAACGCATCAGTCCCTCAACCAACTTTGTCGTCAATACTCCAAAACCAACTAGGGGTGGCACTAGATGCACTTACAATCTCCCCCTTTTTGGTGATTGATGACAAACTGGTTGAAGTTTTCAACGGGGATAAAGTATGTGAAATTGTAGGGACAGGAAATTGTCTTCATAAGTTGCAAGGGCTCCCCCTGAAGATGTGCATATAAGTAATTTGCTTTTGGATTGCAAATGCACATGGCAGGTTGTACTTGTGGAGATCCACTTCAACTTATGACGATAATTCATCATGCATGAAATGATATAACAAGTAGAATGACATGCATAATGAAAAATGGACATCTGCAGAATGATCTAAGTGCGGAAGTTATCATCGCACATGCGGAATTTATCATCGCAAAGCAAATAAGTAGCAGAAGTAGCAGACGACCATCAAGTTTAGGTGTTACAACTCAAAGAACCAAATGTTTCAAAACGCAAGAGTTGTAAGCACGCAGCAAAATATAATGCAACCGCCCATATGAACCCGCTTGAAGACTATCAACTCATACGCTTCTCCCCCTTTTGTCAGTAATGACCAAAAAGGTTTGAAGACATAGAGCATCTACTCGTCATGAGTAGGTGAAGCAGCAGGGTTGTCATCGTTGGTTGGCGGTGCAGACGAACTTGGTGCAGTGTCGATGCGCGCAGTAGTTGGAGGTGGTGAAGTAGCATCATCTTCATCATCGATCACTCTGGCATTAACTGTTGCCGCGGAGGAGGAATATTCAGAGTCTTCAAGAGATGGAGTTCGACGCAGGGTAGCAGTTCGTGGAGGAGTGGAGTCGAACTGGAATCTTTCATTGAAGCCATCATCTTGAAGATCAGCTTCAGCGCTGAGCAGTGTCAAACTCTTCCATGATCGCCGGCAAGTTTCATGAGCAACAAAGGCATTCTTGGTGGCAAGGTTGCGGATGCGATTGACATCCACCAAGAGGCTTTGCATCTGTCTCTTGAGCCAGAAATGATGCTTATCATGTTTCTGATGAAGAGCCACAAGAAGTTCTTGGTCATTGAGAACGCGAGAACGCTTCCGAGGCCTTTGCGCAATGGTGCTTTCGGTGGCCGATGGGCGCCTGTGAGGCGCATTTAGTGTTACCAGCCAGTGGATAGAATCGTGTCGCTGCTTGAACACCTTCAATAGGCTGAGTGAAGCTTTGGTGCTCAATATTCTGAAGACAACCTCTGGCAGGGTCAGAGTATATAGCTTCAACTGACATATCAACCTCTGGCAGAAATATTATATGATTGCGAGCAGAGGGCTGATAGTTGACAGATGAGTGTCGCTTGATGAGGCGCATGACCCATGGAGCATAAAACTTTAGACCAAATAGGTCAGAGTCGGAAGCAGCAAGTTGCCTGATGAAGAATTCCTGAGTGTTGAAGCTGATGCCATTGAGAATGGAGAAGACCAAAGTCTTCATAGCTCCTTCAAGCTTGGCCGCTGATGAGTGTCCTTTGACTGGCCATAGAGTTCGCCTGATGATATGATATATGGTTCGAGGCAGATACTCAAGGTCTTCAACAAAGAAATGTGTGGGATACTCGCGTCGATGGCAAAGGCTTCATCATGCTCAACATCTGGCTCATATTGGGTTCTGGCTTATGAAAGATGCTCTCCACAGCATTGCGGTGTAGCTGACAGTTAGGTTCATATAGTTCTCCAGGAGTGGCTAGTCCTGTAAGCTCAATGATATCCATAGCTTTGGCTTCATGATGAACATTTCCAGTCATCCACTCGAGAACCCATGTCTTGATGTCCCTGTAGTAGCCGCGAATGTGCAGAGTGGCATAGAATTGAAGCAATAGCTCTTCATTCCAATGTTCTTTGTCTGTCACAAAGTGGAGCAGACCAGCATCACGAAAGCAATCAAGTGCTTCTTCTAAGCACGGCAATCCAGCAATAGCCCGTGTCAAAGGCGATATGAGGAAAATGCGCCCTTGATCATATAGCACGCATGAGTAATAGCTTCTCTGCTGATAGCTCCAGAACCGATCTGATGATATCCGTGGCTTGGAGTAGGGGTTCTTGGCGCTGTCAAAGAAGTTATTGTGGCTTTTGAAGCCATTAGCATTGAAGGACCCTGGTGAGTTGGCAGTACCTGGAAACCTTGGCAACCTGGGCTTTGGCTTCTGGACCTGAGGCCTATGCTCAACATGATAGTCAAATTGCGATCCTGAGGCAGAGGGTGGAGGCACTAGAATGGGCCATCAGACAGTAGTAAGTTGACCATGACTGTATGCTTGCTCAATTGTGTGAGGCCTTGGTGGCGGAACAGGAGCAGGGGCAACATCGGAGACAGGCTGCACGACAGGTGCTTTGGGAGCAGGTGTCAAATTTGCTTTAGGTGCAGCATCCTCATGGACTTCAGGTGCAGCATCCTCATTGACTTCAGGTGCAGGTGCCTCATAATCTTCAGGCACAGCGGCCTCATTGGTTTCAGGCACACTGGTTGGTGCAGGCTCCACATTAGCGTCAGCCATGACTACGTCACTGGCTTCATTGGCGTTGGTGGTGGCAGCCTCAACATTTTCAACCTCCTCTTGACGAACAGGAGGGTCGGGTACAGGCACGTTCAGATCATGAACTGCTTCTTCTTCAATGGCTGGGGGTGTAGGTACACGTACTTCATCTTCATTTTCTTTGGCTGATGCAGCCGGAATGTCTTCAGCAGCATGTGCTTCAGACTCGGAGACATTCATAGTTGGAGCAGGTTCAGAAAATACTTGTCGTGCAACAGGTGAACATTGCACTTCTCCTTATGGAACGCTCAACAGAGGGACTTCAGGCCTTTGTCCTCTGCGAAGCCTGCGAAGAGCTGGCATCACCTTAGGAGATGGAGTTGGCTGAGCCTGAAAGTCTTCATCCTCTTCTTGCACGTTGGGAGTAGCTTGTTGTTGTTGTTGGGGAGTACTGGGGGAGTCTTGGAGTTGTGGGTGATCAGCCCACGATGCATCCTGAGCAATTGGCATCAGAGGACGACCAATGCTGATGAGTTTGCTGTTCGTATGAACAGGCGATGATACCACTTCATGTTCGATCTAAGGAAGAACTTCATCATCAGCTACATTGTCATCATGACCAATGTCTTCAGCAACGGTGGGTTCAGCTGCTGGAATATCTTCAGCCTCATGAGCCTCTATGGGAGCAGGCTCATGGACAACCATCCTTCGTTCTTGATGTACTGACACAGGGCGAACCACGAAAATGGGTTCAACGACTAAGGGCTCTGTGGAAGCGGCCCTAGTCTTCTTGGTCTTGCGCTTCTTCTTGGAGGGAGCGGCATCAGAAGCTTCAGTATTCTTTCTCTTTCTCGCTTCAGCCTCGGCAGCCCTCGTCTTCTTACATTGCTCAAGTTGTTGTGGTGACCTTTGGCAGGCGAGTCACCATGCTGCTTGGGAAGATAATGCGAGGGCTTCTTGGCTTGAAGGTTCAGGTTGTTCAGGGTGCTTCTTCTTCTTCTTTGCAGCCATCCTGGGGTCAATGCCAGGACGGCCAAGTGATTTGCGCTTCTCAGCCTCATTATAGGCAAGCACACACTTATCATCCAAAATCTTCATGCGCTCTCGAGAGCCCTGAGCTTCTTGGCGTTTCTTCAGAAAAGCTTCTTTAAGATCATGGAGCATGACTTTGAAGTTGCAGACGTCTTGAACACTTAGCTTGGCCACATGCTTCTTGAATTGAGCCTTCTCAAAATCAATCTTGTTTTTGAGCTCAGCGATGCGCTGAGAGAGAGCTAGCTCAGAAGCAATGGCGCCATTAAAGGCGACGCTGAGGCCAATTGGAAGCTGTAAGTCTTCAAAGCTGACGTTGGGGGTGTCGAACCACTCACCAATGAAATTGTGAATGATGGCCACATCAAAGAGAGGCAAGTTGCTGAAGATTTCAGCTTCTTCCTTGCTCTTGATCAGCTGCTCAAGGGCATCATCAGGAAGATCTTCATCACTTGATAGATCAGTGGGTTCTTCACGCAGAATTGCGGCAGGAGTCAAGGCTCTTTGATCAGATGTTCTGACAAGTTGCTTCTTCTTGTCCGTTCTCTTGGAGACATGGGACAGATCTTCAGATTGCACACTGGGTTCAGGAGGTGCAGTGGCCAGTGGCTTCGCACGCAAAGTCCTCGGAGGTGCAGCTGAGGTTGAAGCCTTTGACTTCTTTTGCTTCTGCGGCTTTGGAGGAGGAGTAGGGGCTTCATCAGAGTCAGCACCATTGTCAGAATGATCTACTCTGGTGCCTTGGACCATGATGTAGGTGATGAGGCTGTCAAGGTTGGCGTAGGGGCCAATGACATTGGGATTAGCGTCACGGGAGCCATCAGCACGGGGAGCAGAGGGACCTGGGTTGAAGTCCAAACCCAAGGACTTCTTGTTCTTCTTGGCCGAAGCCACAGCAAACTGGTAGTTGCGCTTGAAGAGAGAGTCATCACGACACCATAGTAGTGAGGTGGGATCTGCGTTCGCTGGCTGTGGCCCATGGACCATGCATGGATAGAAGCCTTGTTCAGTGGCTTCAGCTCGGCTCTTGGGTTGAAGGCCTCGATAGAGGTTATCACCCCAAGGTCTCTTGATGGCATGCTTCTCTGCATATTCTTTCGTCACAAACTTGTATTTGAACACTCCTCAGCCCAATAACGACGAATCCATTGGATTTGCGTCTTTCTCTGATGATAGTTCTCTTCAAGATCTGTCTTGTATAGTTCTGCTAAATCATCAGGCAGATATTTGGATGTTCCTTCTCTGCTCTCTGCCACCCTTCCTTGCTGATTTTTCTGCAGCCATGAACTTCAGACTGAATGGCTTCAGCATGTTCAAAGGCTTCAGAGATTTACGCTTGCTGGTCAAGCAGGACTGGCTTCAGGAGAATCTATATGATGTTGTAAGTATTCTGCAAACGAATGCAGACTATGAGAACCAAGGGATGTTGGGGAACGTAGTAATTTCAAAAAATTTCCTACGCACACGCAAGATCATGGTGATGTATAGCAACGAGAGGGAGAGTGTTGTCTACGCCTCGTGAGACCAAGCGAAGCGATCACAACGTAGAGGAAGTAGTCGACGATCTCCTCGCGATCCGACCGATCCGGCGCGTTACATTCGGCGCCCGAGTTCTTGACACACATACAGCTCGATGACGTCCCTCGAACTCCGATCCAGCCGAGTGTCGAGGAGAGTTCCACAAGACGACGGCGTGGGACGATCTTGATGTTCTATCGCAGCAGAGCCGCCTAAGCTTCATGACGATATGACCGAGGTGGAATATGGTGGAAGGGGCACCGACACGGCTAAGGAACGATCCGTAGATCAAACTTGTGTGTCCTAGGGTGCCCCCGCCTCGTGATATAAAGGAGCAAGGGGGTGCGGCCGGCCTAGAGGAGGCGCTGGAGAGGAGTCCTACTCCCACAGGGAGTAGGACTCCCCCTTCCTAGTTGGAGTAGGATTGGGGGAGGGAAAGAGGGAAGGGGCCCCCTCCTTGTCCTATTCGGACTAGGGGAGGGGCACGTGCCTGCCCTGGCCGCCCCTCCTCTTCTCCCTCATGGCCCACTAAGGCCCATTTACCCCGGAGGGTTCCGTAACCCCGGTGTTCTAAGAAATCCCGATTTCACCCGAACCATTCCAACTCCAAATATAGGCTTCCAATATATCAATCTTTATGTCTCGACCATTTCGAGACTCCTCGTCACGTCCGTGATCACATCCGGGACTCGAACTTCTTGGTACATCAAAATACATAAACTCATAATATAACATCCATCGAACCTTAAGCGTGCGGACCCTACGGTTCGAGAACAATGTAGACATGACCGAGACACGTCTCCGGTCAATAACCAATAGCGGGACCTGATGCCCATATTGGATCCTACATATTCTACGAAGATCTTTATCGGTCAGACCGCATAACAACATACGTTGTTCCTTTGTCATCGGTATGTTACTTGCCCGAGATTCGATCGTCGGTATCCAATACCTAGTTCAATCTCGTTACCGCAAGTCTCTTTACTCGTTCCGTAATACATCATCTCATAGCTAACTCATTAGTTGTAATGCTTGCAAGGCTTGATGATGTGTATTACCGAGAGGGCCCAGAGATACCTCTCCGACAATCGGAGTGACAAAACCTATTCTCGAAATACGCCAACCCAACATCGCCTTTGGAGACACTGTAGTACTCCTTTATAATCACCCGATTACGTTGTGACGTTTGGTAGCACCAAAGTGTTCCTCCGTAAACGGAGTTGCATAATCTCATAGTTATAGGAACATGTATAAGTCATGGATAAAAGCAGTAGCAACATACTAAACGATCGTGTGCTAAGCTAATGGAATGGGTCATGTCAATCAGATCATTCAACTAATGATGTGACCTTGTTAATCAAATAACAACTCTTTGTTCATGGTTAGGAAACATAACCATCTTTGATTAACAAGCTAGTCTAGTAGAGGCATACTAGTGACATCTTGTTTGTCTATGCATTCACACATGTATCATGTTTCCGGTTAATACAATTCTAGCATGAATGATAAACATTTATCATGAAATAAGGAAATAAATAATAACTTTATTATTGCCTCTAGGGCATATTTCCTTGATCTCCCACTTGCACTAGAGTCAATAATCTAGATTACATAGTAATGATTCTAACACCCATGGAGTCTTGGTGTTGATCATGTTTTGCTCGTGGAAGAGGCTTAGTCAACGGTCTGCTACATTCAGATCCGTATGTATCTTGCAAATCTCTATGTCTCCCACCTGGACTAGATCCCGGATGGAATTGAAGCGTCTCTTGATGTGCTTGGTCCTCTTGTGAAATCTGGATTCTTTTGCTAAGGCAATTGCTCCGAAGATTGTCACGAAGATTTTCATTGGACCCGATGCACTAGGTATGACACCTAGATCGGATATGAACTCCTTCATCCGACTCCTTCATTAGCTGCTTCCGAAGCTGCTATGTACTCCGCTTCACATGTAGATCCCGCTACGACGCTTTGTTTAGAACTCGCACCAACCGACAGCTCCTTCGCTTAATGTAAATACGATCCGGTCTGCGATTTAGAATCGTCGGATCGGTGTCAAAGCTTGCATCAACGTAACTGCCACGATGAGCTCTTTGTCACCTCCATATACGAGAAACATATCCTTAGTCCTTTTCGTATTTCAGATGTTCTTGACCGCTGTCCGGTGATCCACTCCTAGATTACTTTGGTACCTCCTGCTAAGCTTATAGCAAGGCACACATCAGTCTGGTACACAAGATTGCATACATGATAGAGCCTATGGCTGAAGCATAGGAACATCTTTCATTTCTCTCTATCTTCGTGGTGGTCGGGCATTGAGTCTTACTCAACTTCACACCTTGTAACACGTGCAAGAACCCTTTCTTTGCTTGATCCATTTTGAACTTCTTCAAAATTTTGTCAAGGTATGTGCTTTGTGAAAGTCCAATTAAGCGTCTTGATCTATCTCTATAGATTTTGATGCCCAATATGTAAGCAGCTTCACCGAGGTCTTTCATTGAAAAACTCTTATTCAAGTATCCCTTTATGCTATCCAGAAATTCTATATCATTTCCAATCAGCAATATGTCATCTACATATAATATCAGAAATGCTATAGAGCTCCCACTCACTTTCTTGTAAATACAAAGCTTCTCCAAAAGTCTCAGATGAACCCAAATGCTTTGATCACACTATCAAAGCGCTTATTCCAACTCCGAGATGCTTGCACCAGTCCATAAATGGATCATTGGAGCTTGCACACTTTGTTAGCTCCTTTGGATCGATAAAACCTTCGTTGCATCATATACAACTCTTCTTCCGTAAATCCATTCAGAATGCGTCTTTACATCCATTTGCCAAATTTCATAATCATAAAATGCAGCAATTGCTAACATGATTCGGACAGACTTAAGCATCGCTACGGGTGAGAAGGTCTCATCGTAGTCAATCCCTTGAACTTGTCGAAAACCCTTTGCAACAAGTCGAGCTTTGTAGACGAGAACATTACCGTCGGCGTCGGTCTTCTTCTTGAAGATCCACTTGTTTTCTATTGCTTGCCTACCCTCGAGCAAGTCAACCAAAGTCCATACTTTGTTTTCATACATGGATCCCATCTCGATTTCATGGCCTCAAGCCATTTTATGGAATCTGGGCTCACCATCGCTTCTTCATAGTTCGTAGGTTCATCATGATCAAGTAGCATGATTTCCGAACAGGATTACCGCATTCACTCAGTGCGGATCTTACTCTGGTTGATCTACGAGGTTCTCAGAGTAACTTGATCTGAAGTTTCATGATCAATATCATCAACTTCCTCACTACTTGGTGTAGATGTCTCGTAAACCGGTTTCTACGACAAACTACTTTCAAGTAAGGAGAAGGTACAATTACCTCATCAAGTTCTACTTTCCTCCCACTCACTTCTTTCGAGAGAAACTCCTTCTCTAGAAAGGATCCATTCTTAGCAACAAATGTCTTGCCTTCGGATCTGTGATAGAAGGTGTAGCCAACTGTCTCCTTTGGGTATCCTATGAAGACACATTTTCGATTTGGGTTCGAGCTTATCAGGTTGAAGCTTTTTCACATAAGCATCGCATCCCCAAACTTTAAGAAACGACAACTTTGGTTTCTTGCTAAACCATAGTTCATAAGGTGTCGCCTCAACGGATTTTGACGGTGTTCTATTCAAGTGTGAATGCGGCCGTCTCTAGAGCATAACCCCAAAACGATAGCGGTAAATCTGTAAGAGACATCATAGATTGCACCATATCTAGTAAAGTGCGATTCTGACGCTCGGACACACCATTACGTTGTGGTGTTCGGTGGCGGAGTTGCTAAACTATTCCGCATTGTTTCAAATGTAGACCAAACTCAGAACTCAAATATTCACCTCCACGATCGATCGTGAAGTTTAATTTTCTTATTACGATGATTTTCAACTTCACTCTGAAATTCCTTGAACTTTTCAAATGTTTCAGACTTATGTTTCATTAAGTAGATATACCCATATCCGCTTAAATCATCTGTGAAGGTGAGAAAATAACGATATCCGCCACGAGCCTCAACATTCATCGGACCACATACATCTCGTATGTATGATTTCCAACAAATCTGTTGCTCTCTCCATAGTACCGAGAACGGGTTTTAGTCATCTTGCCCATGAGGCACGGTTCATAAGTGCCAAGTGATTCATAATCAAGTGACTCCAAAAGTCCATCAAGATGGAGTTTCTTCATGCGCTTTACACCGATATGACCTAAACGGCAAGTGCCACAAATAAGTTGCACTATCATTATCAACTCTGCATCTTTTGGTTTCAACATTATGAATATGTGTATCACTACTATCGAGATTCATTAAAATAGACCACTCTTCAAGGGTGCATGACCATAAAAGATATTACTCATATAAATAGAACAACCATTATTCTCGATTTAAATGAATAACCGCCTCGCATCAAACAAGATCCAGATATAATGTTCATGCTCAACGCAGCACCAAATAACAATTATTTAGGTCTAAAACTAATCCCAAGGTAGATGTAGAGGTAGCGTCGACCGCGATCACATCGACTTTGGAACCATTTCCCACGCGCATCGTCACCTCGTCCTTTGCCGTTGTTCGCAATCCGTAGTCCCTGTTTCGAGTTGCAAATATTAGCAATGTAACCAAGATCAAATACACAGTGCTATGCGAGCTCTAGTAAGGTACACATCAATAACATGTATATCACATATACCTTTGTTCACCTTGACATCCTTCTTATCCGCCAAATACTTGGGGCAGTTCCGCTTCCAAAGGACGATCGCTTGCAAGAGAAGCACTCTGGTTTCAGGTTTAGGGCCAGACTTGGGTTTCTTCTCCGAGCAAACAACTTGCTTGCTGTTCTTCTTGAAGTTCCCTTCTTCTTCCCTTTGCCTTTCTTCTTGAAACTAGTGGTCTTATTGACCATCAACACTTGATGCTCCTTCTGATTTCTACCTCCGCAGCCTTTAGCATTGTAAGAGCTCTGTATAGTCTTTACTAACCCTTGCATATTATAGTTCATCACGAAGCCTTTGTAGCTTGGTGGCGTGATTGAAGAATTTCATCAATGACACAATCATCCGGAAGATTAACTCCCAGTTGAGTCAAGTGATTGTAATACCGGACATTTTGAGTATGTGCTCACCGATGTAACTATTCTCCTCCATCTTGCAGCTATAGAACTTATTGGAGACTTCATATCTCTCAATCCGGGCATTCTGTTGAATATCAACTTCAACTCTGGAACATCTCATATGCTCCATGACGCTCAAAACGCCGTTGAAGTCCCGGTTCTAAGCCGTAAAGCATGGCACATTGAACTATAGAGTAGTCATCAGCTTTGCTCGCAGACGCTCATAACATCCGTGTTGCTCTCAAGAAGAGTCTGCACCTAGCGGTGCATCCAGACGTAACTCTTACATGCAGCAATGAGGATAATCCTCGAGTTACGGACCAAATCCCGTAGTTGCTACCATCATCTTTCAACTTTGCTTTCTCAAGGAACGCATTAAAATTCAACGGAACAACAAAGACGAGCCATCTATCTACAATCAAACATAGACAAGCAAGATACTATCAGTACTAAGTTCATGATAAATTTAGGTTCAATTAATCATATTACTTAAGAACTCCCACTTAGACAGACATCCTCTAGTCATCTAAGTGATCACGTGATCCAAATCAACTAAACCATAACCGATCATCACGTGAAATGGAGTAGTTTTCAATGGTGAACATCTTATGTTGATCATATCTACTATATGATTCACGCCGACCTTCGGTCTCCGTGTTCCGAGGCCATATCTGCATATGCTAGGCTCGTCAAGTATAACTCGAGTATTCTGCGTGTGCAAAACTGGCTTGCACCCGCTGTAGATGGACGAGAGCTTATCACACCCGATCATCACGTGGTGTCCGGGCACGATTTAACTTTGGCAACGGTGCATACTCGGGAGAACACTTCTTGATAATTTAGTGAGAGATCATCTTATAATGCTACCGTCAATCAAAGCAAGATAAGATGCATAAAAGATAAACATCACATGCAAATCAATATAAGTGATATGATATGGTCATCATCATCTTGTGCTTCGTGATCTCCATCTCTTTAGCACCATCATGATCACCATCGCCACCGGGCGCGACACCTTGATCTCCATCGTAGCATCGTTGTCGCCTCGCCAATCTTATGCTTCTACGACTATCGCTACCGCTTAGTGATAAAGTAAAGCATTACAGACGATTGCATTTCATACAATAAAGCGACAACCATATGGCTCCTCGCCATTGCCGATAACTTCGTTACAAAACATGATCATCTCATACAATAAAATATAGCATCACGTCTTGACCATATCACATCACAACATGCCCTGCAAAAACAAGTTAGACGCCCTCTACTTTGTTGTTGCAAATTTTACGTGGCTGCTACGGGCTTAAGCAAGAACCAATCTCACCCACGCATCAAAACCACAACGATATTCGTCAAATAGACTCCGTTTTAACCTTCTCAAGGACCGGCGAGCCACACTCGGTTCAACTAAAGTGAGAGAGACAGACACCGCCGATCACCTTTAAGCAACGAGTGCTCGAGCGGTGAAACCAGTCTCGCGTAAGCGTCACGCGTAATGTCGGTCCGGCCGCTTCATCTCACAATACCGCTGAACCAAAGTATGACATGCTGGTAGGTAGTATGACTTGTATCACCCACAACTCACTTGTGTTCTACTCGTGCAAAACATCAAACCATAAAAACCTGGCTCGATACCATGTTGGGGAACGAGTAATTTCAAAAAATTCCTACGCACACGCAAGATCATGGTGATGTATAGCAACGAGAGGGAGAGTGTTGTCTACGCACTCGAGACCGGGCGAAGCGATCACAACGTAGAGGAAGTAGTCGACGATCTCCTCGCGATCCGACCGATCCCGCGCCGTTACTCGGCGCCCAGTTCTTGACACACGACAGCTCGATGACGCCCTCGAACTCCGATCCAGCCGAGTGTCGAGGAGAGTTCCACAAGACGACGGCGCAGGACGTTCTTGATGTTCTATCGGCGCAGAAGCCGCTTAAGCTTCATGACGATATGACCGAGGTGGAATATGGTGGAAGGGGCACCGACACGGCTAAGGAACGATCCGTAGATCAAACTTGTGTGTCCTAGGGTGCCCCCGCCCCCGAGATATAAAGGAGCAAGGGGGTGCGGCCGCCCAGAGGAGGCGTTGGCGGAGGAGTCCTACTCCCACCGGAGTAGGACTCCCTTCCTAGTTGGAGTAGGATTGGGGGAAGAGGGAGGGCGCCGCCTCCTTGTCCTATTCGGACTAGGGGGGAGGCGCTGCCTGCCCCTGGCCGGCCCCTCTCTTCTCCCTCATGGCCCACTAAGGCCCATTTACCTCGAGGGTTCCAGTAACCCCGGTGTTCCAGTAAAATCCGATTTCACCGGAACCATTCCGAACTCCAAATATAGGCTTCCAATATATCAATCTTTATGTCTCGACCATTTTGAGACTCCTCGTCACGTCCGTGATCACATCCGGACTCAACTTCTTCGGTACATCAAAATACATAAACTCATAATATAACACCATCGGAACCTTAAGCATGCGGACCCTACGGTTCGAGAACAATGTAGACATGACCGAGACACGCCTCCGTCAATAACCAATAGCGGGACCTGGATGCCCATATTGGCTCCTACATATTCTACGAAGATCTTTATCGGTCGACCGCATAACAACATACGTTGTTCCTTTGTCATCGGTATGTTACTTGCCCGAGATTCGATCGTCGGTATCCAATACCTAGTTCAATCTCGCTATCGCAAGTCTCTTTACTCGTTCGTAATACATCATCTCACAGCTAACTCATTAGTTGTAATGCTTGCAAGGCTTGATGATGTGTATTACCGAGAGGGCCCAGAGATACCTCTCCGACAATCGGAGTGACAAAACCTAATCTCGAAATACGCCAACCCAACATCCGCCTTTGGAGACACCTGTAGTACTCCTTTATAATCACCCGATTACGTTAGACGCTTGGTGGCACCCAAAGTGTTCCTCCGTAAACGGAGTTGCATAATCTCATAGTTATAGGAACATGTATAAGTCATGGATAAAAGCAGAGCAACATACTAAACGATCGTGTGCTAAGCTAATGGAATGGGTCATGTCAATCGATCATTCAACTAATGATGTGACCTTGTTAATCAAATAACAACTCTTTGTTCATGGTTAGGAAACATAACCATCTTTGATTAACAAGCTAGTCTAGTAGAGGCATACTAGTGACATATTGTTTGTCTATGCATTCACACATGTATCATGTTTCCGGTTAATACAATTCTAGCATGAATGATAAACATTTATCATGAAATAAGGAAATAAATAATAACTTTATTATTGCCTCTAGGGCATATTTCCTTCAAGGGATTCTCCCACCGACATGTACCTGTGACAGCATTAGAGATGCGAGGGAAGGGGAAGAGGTCATATGCATTCTCAGAAGATTTTGAAGATAAATCAGTTTGAAGACATTGACCTCATGATGCGAAGACATTCACTTATATAGGTGAGTTGGTTCCAGATTTGTACCAATCCGTGAATAAGTACAAGTGAGAAATCAAACTTGACAAGAAATCTAAGTGAATCGACTAAGCAGTATGAGATGCAGACGGAATAGATCTAGCTTTGAATAGACAGAAACTACTTTTGGCAAACAGGATGAATCTTGAAGATCAAAAAGGTGGTAAAAATAGAGTTATAATTACCGCACGAAGAACTGCTAGATGGAAGAATAGGAGACCGAGCAGTTCAGCCCACCGTGCCCTAACTTGGCGACGGAGGACACCTACGACGACGGCGGAGAGGACGATGTCCGCGGCCGGCGTGAGGATGGCGTCGGAGAAGTCGCGGCAGCTAAGCGCTTCGTCGCCGGCGTCGTCACGAGCTAGCGGTGGCGCTAGGGTTTTGATGGAGGTGGAGAGGTGGAAGAAGGATTTCTTTACCGCAGGGGACAAGTATTTACAATTAGGTGAGGGACACAGCGCAATTACACTGGTGCCCCTGGCGGTTCACATCTAAGGGGCACGTGGCAAGCATGCAACATACTCAGAGTTGTCCCACGTTCCCACGCCCGCCAGGCATGTCGGAGAGTTGTTCCGGCTTCTCCAGATTTCAACAGTGAAGATAAGTCATTAAAACAGATTTAATGTTTGTCTCTTTGCCTTCTGCTGACTAGGATGCAGAGAAGACATTCGACAGTTTCAATGGAATGCATATGATTTGGAAAGATAGGTTTTGAGATAGGAAGCATAGAGAGGTTAGGGTCCGATCACATCACTTAGTTCAAAAGATCCAATCTTGAAGACACAGCTATAAGTGAATGCTGTAGAGGATAGAACACTAGTATATATATATATATATATATATATATCAGAAAGTAATCAAATCATCATAGTGCAGAAAGTCATGAAGACAAATTGAAACTGAAGACAAACCAAATGCGAAGTCATTGCAATATAACACCTTGAGTGAAACACTTCAAACAAAGAAAGTTGGTGGTGGCGCTACCCATGATAGGAAGTATTAGACCTGCATACACGGCGCACAATTATCGTGGCGCTCCGAAGTCAAATTCCATGTTAATATATTCATACTCAGAGTGTAGATCTTCATTGATTGAAGATATACATTACTTTGTGTGTTGCACATCTAAGTCATCAACATGCATTAGTGTTTGGATGTGTGCCTGATCACAGGACATTAGAGGATTCCAAGATATTTAGCTCACACCGTAACTTGCAAAACCTTTTCTCATCCAAGGGCTTTGTGGAGATATCTGCTAGTTGCACTTCAGTGTTGACGTGAATGATATCGATATCTTTCTTCATAACATGATCTCTGAGAAAGTGATGACGAATTTCAATGTGCTTTGTCTTCGAGTGTTGGACTGGATTGTTGGATATTTCGATGGCACTTTCGTTGTCGCAGAAGAGAGGTACTTGTTTCAGGTTGATGCCATAATCCTTGAGAGTTTGCTTCATCCATAGAAGCTGAGCGCAACAAGATCCAGCAGCAATGTATTCAGCTTCAGTAGCTTGAGAGTGATATACGCTCGCTTCTTCAAGACCAATAGACAAGTGATCGACCAAGAAAATGACATGTGCCTGATGTAGACATGCGATCCACCTTGTCACCAGCATAATCAGCATCCGAGAATCCAACCAAATCGAATCTTGAGCCCTTGGGATACCATAATCCGAGTGTTGGGGTGTAAGCCAAATATCGAAGAATTCGCTTCACAACTAAGTGATGCGATTCCTTTGGTGCCGCTTGGAATCGAGCACACATGCAAACACTAAGTATAATATCTGGCCTAGATGCACATAAATAAAGCAATGAACCAATCATGGAGCGGTATATCTTTTGATCGAACTCTTTACCATTGTCGTCGGGACCAATATGGTGTTTGGCGGCATTGGCGCGTGTAGCCTTTGCGCCTTCCATTCCAAACTTCTTCGCACAATCTTTGAGGTATTTCTCTTGAGATATGAATATGCCATTCCTTTGTCGATTTAATTTGAAGACCAAGGAAGAACTTAAGCTCACCCATCATGGACATTTGATATTGCTCTTGCATCATGTACCCAAACTCATCACTATACTTCGGTTGGTGCATCCAAGATTATGTCATCCACATATATTTGGCACACAAACAGTTCACCATCATATGTCTTCGTGAAGAGAGGGATCGAGGATCTGGGTTTTAAGCCTTTGCTCTTCAGAAGTCTTTGATAGTATCATACCTGCATGAGGGGCTTGTTTGAGGCCATCTGATTGCTTTGTTTAGCTTGTACACCATATCGGGATGTTTTGGATCTTCAAAGCCGTGGTTGTGCGACATATACTTCTTCTTCAATCTTGCCATTGAGAAATGCACTCTTTACATCCATTTGATATAGCAAGATATTGTGATGATTAGCGAGGCTAGCAAGATACTTAATAGCTTCAAGCCTAGCAACAGAGCAAATGTTTCATCAAGTCAATTCCTTCAACTTGAGTGTATCCTTGAGCTACAAGACGTGCTTTGTTTCTCGATTTACTTGACCATGCTCATCTTGCTTGTTTCGATATATCCACTTTGTTCCAATAATGTTATGCTTGCGAGGATCAGCCGCTTGACAAGTTCCCAAACATTATTCAGCTTGAACTGTTGAAGTTCTTCTTGCATGGCTTGAATCCATTCAGTTCCATGAAAGCTTCAAAGAACTTTCTTGGGTTACGATATGGACACAAATGAAAAGTGCCCACGTAAGTTTGCTAGCTGTGTTGCTCTTGATCGAGTGAGTGGACCAGTGCATTGATGTCTGTCAATTATCTTCTATTTGAACTTCATTTGCAACACGTGGATGAACAGGACGAAGGTTTTGCTCTGGCTCATCATTGTCATCATTGGGAGTATTATCTTCGGTCTGAGCATTGTCTTCAGGTTGATTTGGTGCAGAGATGATAAGTTCCTCTTCAGGCTGCGCCTCAGAGGGCATGATTTCACCAGTTCCCATCAGCTTGATTGCCTCGTTTGAAGGAGCTTCATCCAAAGGTACTTGGCAGAATCTCTTTGTGAACCATTGGTTTCATCAAATCTCACATCCACAGCTTCAACGATTTTGTAGAGATAAAGGTTGAAGACTCAGAGGAGTGTGAATCCTTTCCATAGCCAAGCATGAAGCCTTCGTGAGCCTTAGGTGCAAATTTTGACTTGTGATGGGGATCCTTTATCCAGCATCTTGCTCCAAATACTCTGAAGTAACTGACATTTGGCTTCTTGCCAGTAAGTAGCTCATATGATGTTTTGTTCAGAAGCTTATGAATGTATACACGGTTGATGACATGACATGCTGTATCAATGGCTTCAAGCCAGAACTTTCTCGGTGTCTTGTACTCATCTAGCATTGTTTGAGCCATCTCAATGAGGGTTCTATTTTTGTGCTCAACAATGCCGTTTTGCTTAGGTGTGTACGGAGCAGAGAACTCATGAGTCATTCCCATTGTATCCAGATATAGATCAAGTCCAGTGTTCTTGAATTCAGTGCCATTGTCACTTCTGATGTGCTTGATCTTCACACCATAATTGTTCATTGCTCGATTTAAAGCGCCCAAGACATCTTGCACTTCAGTCTTGTACAGAATTATATGAACCCATGTGTTTCTTGAGTAGTCATCAACAATGACGAAGCCATAGAGACAGGAAGTTGTTGTGAGGGTGGAGTAGTGAGTGGGTCCGAATAAGTCCATGTGTACCAGCTCGAAGGGTTGAGATGTTGTCATGATTGTCTTCGAGGGGTGCTTTGCCCTTGTCATCTTTCCAGCTTCACAGGCACCACACAGATGATCCTTCTTGAACTTGACATCTTCGATGCCTATGACATGCTTCTTCTTGACGAAAGTGAGTGTAAGTTCCTCATGCCAAGATGTCCCAGCCTTCGATGCCGAGCCAAGATTCAAGCTTTTGTGAGAAGACATACGGCAAGCTGTGGACCTACTGAGAAACCTACCATGTACAGATCATCTTTTCGATACCCTTCAAAGACTAGAGATTTGTCAAATTCCATTAGTACAAGGCAACGATATTTGCCAAATATCACAATCATGTTCAAGTCACAAAGCATTGAGACAGACATTAAGTTGAAACCAAGGGACTCAACAAGCATCACTTTATCCATGTGTTGATCCTTTGAGATTGCAACTCTACCTAGTCCCAATACTTTGCTTTTACAAGTGTCAGCAAATGTGATGTGACTCTTGTCGGATGGACGTAAGGTTGAGTCCATGAGAAGACTTCGATCACCAGTCATATGATTTGTGCATCCACTGTCCATAATCCATTCTGAAGCTTTTGGTGATGTACCCTACAGTGCAGTTAGGAGGATAGGCTTCACACAAGTGTTGTGAAGCATATGCATTTGATACATATAGGGACAGTCACAGCTTATATCAAAGTTAAAACATTGAGTGATGAGAAATTCAGATGTGAAGCATATAGAATGATATTTTAACGTGCGTCCTCAGTGAGTTTTAGGTCCCCAGCAATAGTATTGGACGCCATTGATTGCTGGCTGGAGACCATTTTCTGCAAAAGAGAGTTAGTTCTTCTTTGCCACCCACATTTTTAGTGGGGGCTTTGAAGCAATGAGTCTAAGTGAAGCATCTGAGAATTTTGGCTTTGAAGCCCTAGCAAATAGCCTTGCAGGAGATGAATGATACTCATATGAATAAGCAGAAAAGTTCTTAGTCCTATGAACATAGCGGTTCAAAGATACACGCTCATATTCATAAGTATGAGTATGATTTCCCTGCAAAACATTGGCATTAGGGTGACTCATGTGTCGCGGGGGAGACGCTGCCCGCCGCGGACACCTATGGGGCCGGGGCCCCTTCGTGAGTGCGGTACGAGGGCGGAGGAGGCACAGAGAGCAGATCGAGGCGAGCACGCTGGCGGGAGTTTTACCCAGCTTCGAGCTCTCCGAGAGATAAGACTCCTCACCTGCTGCTTTGTGTTTGATTGAGCTTGCTCGAGAGCACGAGCGTATGGTGGTGATGCGTGTGTTGAATGTGCGAACCCCCCACGCTGTGCATGGGCCTCCTTTATAGTGCAAGGGTCACCGACAGTGTCAACGAGGAGAAAGGGGTAGAAATGTAAAAGAGGTGGTAGTTGGAACAAAGGGAACAAGGAGCTACAAAGGCATGAACAAAGGGTTGCTACCTACTTTTGACAATGGGGACAAGGGCATTTAACGCCCATCGCCGTCGACCCCAAAAGCTCCCGCCCTTGCGTCTCCGTCGCCACGGCGGTGGATCCACCACCGTGAAGTGCCACCGTGTCCTCCAGGCTGCACAGACCATCCGCCACGCTACAGGAAGGCCCTGTATGCACGCTGGGCTGATGAGCCGAGCGCAGCACACAGCGCAGCTCCCGGCAAGCAGCTTGCCGGGTCTTGACCTTTCGGGCCCGGAACTTGCCGGGCTCAGATCTTGTCGCCTCCCGGGCCTCGCCGGGCGCATGCGCGCCGAGGCGATCTTCTATGATGCAATCTTCTAGTCTTCCCGGCGAGCTCCTCTCGCCGGGCCTTGAGTGATTGATGCAATCTTGAGCTTGAGCAGCCTTCGGCAAGCTCCGCTTGCCGGGTCTCGATCTTCTGCCTTGCACACTTTGTTCTTGAATGGCTTGACTTGGAGTAGGAAAGTCTCCGCAAGCGCGTGGTAAACCCTCCCGCTGGAAGCTGCAGTTGCCTGCAGGTACGTTGGGGTACCGAGGTACCCCTACCTTAGTACACCGACAGAGCCCCCGGCTGGGCCACACACGGTGCCGAAGCGCTGTTGGGCCAGGCCCAAGACAAAGGCACGGCACACGCGGTTCACGGCGCGTCGAATCCACTCAAGATCCGCCGATCCCCCACAACGCACGCGTCGATTGCGGCGTCGTGGGAGAAGTGGGCGGCGATGCGGTCTTTAAGGCATCGCGCCGCGTGATCGTGGTGCAGGCGAGGTCGCTTCACCCGCCGCTCCGCTCCGCTTTTTCGCCACGCTGCCCTCATGTACGGGGTCGGGCGGCGAGGTGGGAGACCGAGCCGCCACGGCAGAGACGATGAGTCGACCTCGCCTCTGCCCGCCTCGCCTCCCGATTGGCCGGGCAGGGCGGTCGAGCCCCCACCTCGCCCTTTAAAAAGGGCGGAAGGGGAGCACAATGGTCTCACACTTCATCTTCTCCCTTCGTCTCCAGCTTCGCTTCTTCTTTTCGCCATGGAAGGAGGAAATCCCGCCTTCAACGGTGGCAGCGAGGGTTGCCTCAGTAGCGCACCTCTCCTACTCAAGACCTGTGGCGGCGGAGCCGCCACGAGGGGAGAGGGAGAGGGCGAGGCTGCGGACGAGGCCGAGGGCGTGGCCGAGGCGGACGGGAGGGGCGGTCGCGGCGATGTGCCTCCCCGTCCCCTCCGCCGCCCCTGCCCTCGAGGCGGTCCACACCGAGACGATCACGGGAGTTCTTCATCAAGCTGCGCCGAGCGCCTGACGCCGCCCCGGCTGCCGGCCCTGCTCATGAAAGCGCGATGGAACCGGATCCGCCCGAGGTGATGGAGTTGCGCATGAGGGGCTGCGGGATCAGCGGCACTCGAGTGAGTGTCGTGTCCCCAGCCCCCGGCGTGATGTACTTCGACCGAGGGTGGAAGACATTCGCCCGGATCCATAGCTTGACGGCGGGGTTTACCCTCCATTTCAAGTTAATGGAGGGCGACCTTTCGCCGCCAAGGTCTTCGGGACTCCGCATCCGGCGAGATGTCTGTGTGGACAGCTCCTCCGATAGCGAAGGTCCCTCCTCGAGCGAGAGGACGAGGAGGGGAGCGACAGCGGCGACGAGGGGATGGCGGGCCCGACTAGGTGTCGGACGCCGGTGCCTCGGCGCCACCGGGCGACCCCATCTTCGGGTCGCCGGCCTTCGAACTCCCGGGCCGCCTCCTTGGGCGGCCGTGAGGAGGAGGTCAAGAGGAAGAGGGGTGGCGGCAAGGCCACAATCGAGTACGAGGGCGAGGAGCCCTTGACAGCAGGCCGACGTTCCACCACCCCGCCTTCAAGCTCGCCTCCGACGCCTTCGTCTGCGCAAGCTCCTGGCCGCCCTGGAAGTTCTCTTGGTGTCTTCGCGCCTGTAGCTCTCCTAGGCGCCTTTTGTTCTTCCCGCAAGCTTCTTGCCGGGACTCTTGACCTACCTCCCGAACTCCCTGAACAGAGAAACAGAGAGGGATCACGGCATCTTATCTTTCAATCAGAAGCCCTGCCTTAGTTGCATTTAAAACTTGTAATCCTCTCTATCATGTTCTTCATCCTCTATGGACTTGTACTAGACTAGGATGTTTTAATGAAAAGAAAGGAATGCTTGCCGGTCATATCCTTTGTACTGTTGTATCCTTTGTATGATTTCCCTTACGCTCGAGGAACCTTGTCGGAGGAAGCACACTTGTCGAAAAGCGGAACATCAAGAGCCATTGGCGGTGCTGCTCCCGCAAGAACCTTGCCGGGCTAGTTGCAGCAAGACTTGTATCGTGAGCGGACTCAAACGAATCAAGGGTGCAACTTAGCCACGACGCCGCTCCTTCCACGCATGGGTCGCTCATACAAGGTACAACAGTTTTCGAAAAGACACGGTTTTGCATTCCCTAGCCCATAAGAGGATGCATGATGAGGGATGAAAAACTTATCTGATATCACAGCCCCCGGCGACTTTGGCTTGTCGGGGATGAATCTCGTCATTCGCAGCCCCCAGCAACACTGGCTAGCCGCGAAGGGATCTTGGTACTCGCAGCCCCCGGCAACTCTGGCTTGCCGGGGCACAGGCGCCGGTGCACTCCTTTACTCTTTCCTTGCCGCTGTTATTCCAGTTATGAGAATAATTTAGACAGCGCTGTAATAAGTTACTTCTTTGTAATGTAAATTCGTGCTCGGCAATGCAATGCCAAGTTTCACCCTTTGTATGTTCATACTCTACGCTTTTAGGGAACTTGCCGGCGTAAGCACACTTGCTGAGTGCGGAACATCAGCAGCCCGCTGGCGGTGCTGTTCCCGGCAAGAAACCTTGTCGGGCGCTTGCAGCAAGACTTGTATTGTTGAGCGGACTCGAAACAAAGCAAGGGCGCAACTTAACCGTGACTCGGCTCCTCCGCGCACAAGCTTCCCATACAAAGGGCGTCCCATGGCAAGGCTTGCTGTGTTACGCCCTCTACTTTACACCCTTTGTGCGCTTTTGCCCTACGCTTCCAGGGAAACTTGCCGGCAAAGTGGCCCTTGTCGCGAGTGCTGAGATGCTGAACTCGAAGCAGCTTGCTGGCCAAGGTCCTTCCGGCAAGCAACCTTGCCGCGGCTAGTCGCGACGCGCTTAGCTTGCTGAGCGGACTCGAAAACGAAACAAGGGCGCGACACTTAGCGCAGCTCACTTAACTCGTTGAGTGTGTTCGGAAGCAAGATAAGGGTGCGGCTATCCACGGGTAGGTTCCTCTGTGCACAGGCATCGCGTACAAAGAACGAAAGCACGAGGAACATAACATAAGAAAGCATGGAGCCAAGTAGTGCTTTGCACAAAAACTCGGACGACTTAGCTTTTCTACTCTTCTGCGATCCGCAAGGCCGCACTTCTCCTTGATTTCCTCCCTTGTACGCTTTCTCCTCACGCTTCTGTGGACCTGCGGCACAAACACACTTGCCGAAAGCGGAACATCAGCAGTTCGGCTGGCGGTGTTGCCTCCGCAGAAGGACTTGTCGGGCTAGTTGCAGCGCGCCTTCATCGTTGAGCGGACTCGAAACGAATCAGGGGCGCAACTTAGCCACGATCCGTCCCCCTTGCGCACAGGTTCCCCATACAAGGTACAGACTTTCAAGGGACGCGGTTCAAAAGTTTGAAACCGACTGCTTTCTTAGCTTTACTTGCCGGCGGAGCTCGATGGCACGTCCTCGACGGCGACGCAGCACTCCGGGGAGGTGCGCTTGCCGGAGTAGGCACCAGAGCTGTCTTTGCCGGGTTTAAAGTGGAGCTCGATGGGGCGTCCTCGCCGGCAACGCATCGCTCCGGGGAGGTGCGGTTGCCGGAGTGGGCACCAGAGCTATCTTTGCCGGGTTTAAAGTGGAGCTCGATGGTGCGTCCTCGCCGGCAACGCATCGCTCCGGGGAGGTGCGGTTGCCGGAGTGGGCACCAGAGCTATTCTTGCTCCAGCGGGCGGATACCATCTCCCATGGTATGGCGCTGCTGGGTTGTCTTGTGTTGAGATGGATGCGGAATGTCCACGGAGACCGAGGCATGGTCATCCGTCTTGTCCTTGGATCTGGCGGCGCCGTGAGTGTCCTCGGCCACCCTTCCGTCGGCGTCTCCTCCGCCCACCGTTGGCTCCGGTGGCGGCGGAAGAGATGCAGACGGGCCTGCAGCCCCCGAAGCCTTCTTCTTCCGGGCCATGGCGCGATTGTTGACGAAGTCGCTGACGAACTTGGAGAGGTTGATGAAGAGCGCGCCTGCGCGAACGCCGGATCAGGTCCGCACAACCTCGACGCCCCCTACCTGGCGCGCCAGAGATGTCGCGGGGGAGACGCTGCCCGCCGCGGACACCTATGGGGCCGGGGCCCCTTCGTGAGTGCGGTACGAGGGCGGAGGAGGCACAGAGAGCAGATCGAGGCGAGCACGCGGGCGGATTTTTACCCAGCTTCGGAGCTCTCCGGAGAGATAAGACTCCTACTGCTGCTTTGTGTTTGTATTGAGCTTGCTCGAGAGCACGAGCGTATGGTGGTGATGCGTGTGTCGAATGAGCCGAACCCCTTCTACGCTGTGCATGGGCCTCCTTTATAGTGCAAGGGTCACCGACAGTGTCAACGAGGAGAAAGGGGTAGAAATGTAAAAGAGGTGGTAGTTGGAGCAAAGGGAACAGTGAGCTACAATTGCATGAACAAGTGGTTGCTACCTACTTTTGTGATGGGGACAAGGGCATTTAATGCCCGTCGCCGTCGACCCAAAAGCTCCCCGCCTTGCGTCTCCGTCGCCACGGCGGTGGATCCACCACCGTGAAGTGCCACCGTGTCCTCCAGTTGCACCATCCGCCACGCCCTGGAAGGCCCTGTATGCACGCTGCGGGCTGATGAGCTGGAGCGCAGGCACACAGCACAGCTCCCCCGGCAAGCAGCTTGCCGGGGTCTTGACCTTGCCGGGCCCGGGAGCTTGCCGGGCTCCGTATCTTGTCGCTCCCCGGGCCCTCGCCGGGGCGCATGCGGCGCCGAGGCGCATCTTCTATGATGCAATCTTCTAGTCTTCCCGGCGAGCTCCTCTCGCCGGGGCCTTGAGTGATTGATGCAATCTTGAGCTTGGAACGGCCTTCCCGGCAAGCTCCGCTTGCCGGGGTCTCGATCTTCTGTCTTGCACACTTTGTTCTTGAATGGCTTGACTTGGAGTAGGAAAGTCTCCGGCAAGCGCGTGGTAAACCCTCCCGCGGGAAGCTGCAGCTGCCCGTGCACAAGTTGGGGTACTGAGGTACCCCTACCTTAGTACACCGACATCATGTGAGTCTTGTATCTGTATGAAGCCTTTGGGCCATATGAAGCTATAGGTCTGGGGTTTGTCTTCTTCCCAGGTGGTGTCATGACGACATTCACAGGAAGATTCTCAATGTACCGCTTAGGTACCCAGATCTTCTTCATAGGTGGTCCATTCCTGCAGTTAGTACCAATGTACCGCAAACACTTCACCATTCTCGATTTTTGAAGAGCTTATAGTTTGCATCAAAGGATTCATCAATGATAATAGGATTAGCACAGTAAAGCGGATAAGGTAGATGGATCTACTAAAGGTTCCTTTGCAACAACCCATGTGGTTTTGGGGTACCGCTCAGTTTCAAAGACGAGCCATCAACATTCATTTTCCTTTCAACCCAACACCCTCTTTCCTAGGGTTTCGGTTCAGACCGCTTTTGAGGACATCACAGAGTCCGATGTCCTTCAAACTTTTGTACATCCCTGTTTCAAGCAATGTCTTCAACATAGCATTTTCATCAAGAACAACAGAAGTGGTATCCTCCGCAGAGGGGTTAGTGACCACATCAAGAGGTGAAGACAATGAAACAGTAGCAAGAATGGAACATTCAAGAACAGCTTGTAGCATTATCACGCCAATGCACTTTAGACATGGTGGTTCAAATCCTTCCCGAGCGGAACTGATCTGCTGAGCTGAAGTGAATCTCGCCCTTCAAGATCTTCATAATCCACTCTTATCTTTTAAAGGTCTAGCTTTGAAGACATTCAAGAAAGCTTCTCATGATCGATAAGAGAGCATTATGTTGATCTTGAAGGGCATCAAACTTAGCATGAAGTCTCAAGACTATCACCAAAGCTTTTGATCGATCCATTTCTCACCCAACATATCATCGCTCTTACTAAGCATGTCTTGAACCTTTTCCAAGATTCTTTGTTGTTTAGTGGCAAGGGAAGCAAGCTTGTCATAACTAGGCCCAAATTCATCACCTGATTCATCATCACTAGATTCAGAGAGATAGCATTCGGCCATTACCTTATCACCCCTTGCCATGTGGCACGATGAGGATGATGATGATTCAGTGCAAAGGTCATCTCCTTGAGAGATTCCTTGTAGTCCTCAAACCGCGGATCATGACGAAAAGCGGTGACCTTCAGATACGCCGTAAAGCCGGTCCCAGATTAGCCCGGCGTGATTGAGGTGCATAACATTCCTGAACTGATTTACGGACAAATGACAGCAGATGACATCCTTCGCTCGAGGTTCAAGAGCGATACTCATGTAATGTCATCAGCTTTCGCCATCTTGCATAGATCGCTGAGTCCAATCTCGATGACGGTCCACGATTCGCTATCCTTGGACATGAGTAGCTTCTTCATCATGGCCTTCCATCGGGATACTCATGACCGCCAAAGGTGGGACACGATATGTTCCTCAATCCTGCAATGATATAGCTGAAACTCCTGTGGTTAAACCGAATCACACGTAACAAGGAGTACCGAGCTCTGATACCAATTGAAAGTGCTAGTATCGACTAGAGGTGGGGTGAATAGGCGATTTTTATGAAAGTCTTCAAAACTTGGAAGTTTCGAAGACAAACAACAGAAACAACCTAATTGATATGAAGCGGAAGATAAGCTAACCTAAACAGGCCATAGTCAAGTATGTAATGATATGAAAGTATAGGACTAATAGCAGTTAGGCAGTAAGGATCACGATGGAAGATAGTATGAAGCCAATCAACAATAGTAGTCAAGCAATGAAGTCAAACAGATAAACAGATAAGCAATGACTTCATGAAGACAAACTTAAGTAAGGTTGGAAGGGATAGAACCAGTTGCTTGTTGAAGACACAGATTTGTTGGGCAGTTCCAGCTGTTGTGACAATCTGACGTCCCGTTAGGAGGCTGAGATTTAACTCAAGACCGTGTCTTCACCTTATTCCCTTGAGCTAAGGACACCCAGTCCTCGCCCAATCACTCGTAAGTCTTCAAGGAGACTTCCAAACCTTCACGGACTTCGCTGACCGCAATCCACAATGACTCTTGGATGCTCAGAACGCGACGCCTAACCGGCCGGAGGATTGACATCCTCAAGTGTAATAAGTCTTCGTGTCACATGCATGTAAAGACTTTGATGATGCCTAACACTCTTTTGCTCGGGTGTTTGGGCTTTGTCCTCGCAAGGATTTCTCTCTCAAATGCTTCGAGGTGGGTTGCTCTCAAACGACAAAAGCCGTGCACAAACTCCGAGCAGCCACCAATTTATGGTGTAGGGGTGGGCTATTTATAGCCACTAGGCAACCCGACTTGATTTGTCCAAAATGACCCTGGTCACTAAGGAACCGACACGTGTTCCAATGGTCGATTTCAAACACACGCCGCAACTTTACTTGGGCTACAAGCAAAGCCGACTCATCTAGCTCGATAAGATTTGCTCTCATTGTCTTCGTCAAGACATAGGATTTTGCTTGAGCATCACTTCACCACTCGACTTAGTTCACTTGGACCCCACTTAACAAAGACGGTGGTTCCTATGACTCAACAAAGAAGAAAAGGAAACAACGAAACCACACAGTCTTCTCGCTCCAAAGTCTTCACGCAATGTCTTCTCATGTCATAGTCTTCAATATGAATATCTTCTCATACCACCATTGTCTTCAATGTCTTCATACATTTTAGGGTCATCTCCGTAGGTAAACCGAATCAATGAGGGACACTACCTGCGTTATCCTGCAATTCTCACAAACGCATTAGTCCCTCAACCAACTTTGTCGTCAATACTCCAAAACCAACTAGGGGTGGCACTAGATGCACTTACAGGTTGCAATGGAAGGTTGCCTCGGGGGGATTTGTAAAAGCAACACCGTCCGCCACCTTCATGGATATGTTCTTCATTTTGACGTGTAGATCGCAGTTAGTGTTCTCCGTGATGTCATCCACGGGGTATCTACCCAGCATTGCGCCGTCCGGGACGGAACCCGCTGCTTCTCGGCATGGATGGGCCGGTGCTATCCAATGCTGGATCATCCGCTAGCTGCTTTGAATCGCTGAGACCCCTTTGCCGGGTAAGTGAGACGATCCGCCTCGCTTCAACTAGAATTTGACCGCCAATTCCACTTGACTTGCTTCTAGGCCTTGAAGGCGTTCATAGTCCCGCTTCCTCCGCTCCTCCTCCATCTTCCTCTTCTTCTCCTCCGCGATCTTCTTTCTCGCATGGGTTACAGTAGTCGGTGTTCCATTCAAAACCCTCATACCACGGAATAGCGCCCTTGCCTCGTGTTCTTCCCGGTGTTCAGGATTTCCTGTGGCACGCAGAAGATCGTCGTTCTCTCTGTTGGGCTGGAACACCCCGATCGTGTGTCTTCTATTGCAACAAGTATCGCATCGTCGGCTCCCTTCGAGACTTGCCCTCGCCGAAACATTGCTCATCTCCGGTACAACTACCCCATGCGCATAGAACCAAGTCCTAACCACAGGGGGCAGCTCTTAGTAACCGGAGTGACACTGCATCCTCCATCTCTTTCTCATACTTATCCCACTTAGGCATTGCCACCGATAGCCACCGGGCCCGGCTTATGGAACTTATCCTTTTCGCATTCTTCTTGTTTATTCTCAACCATTCCTTAGCTAATTCAATCCTTGAATTTCATTTAAATCGTCCCAATGAGCACGTTGGTTCTCTAGTGTTCCCTCGAATCTGGAGTCTTCCTTCCTCCTTGACTTACTTGTTCCATTCACGATTCTTGTGGTTCTTGAATGCAACCGCCATCTTCCTAAGAGCAGCGCCCTTGACTTTCTCGCACATCCGCTTCGTGAAATGATCCGTAGGGTGAAATGTTCCATGAGAGTATCCCAAAGCAGATCTTTTTGATTCTTGTCGACAAAAGTAACATCTGGACGTGGCTTTGCTGGCTCTCTCCATTCTTGAAGTTTGATCAGGAGTTGGTCCTTCACAAGAACTCCGCACTGACGAACGAACTTGTCCGCAATCTTCTTAGGCGCTAATGGTTCGCCAGTAGGGCTGCATGCCTCGATATTGTACTTTACACTCTGCTTCAACTTTTTGTTCGGGCCTCGTTTCGTCCTTTTGCCTGAAGATTTGCTCGATCCGGATGGCTGAAAGAACAAAGATCGGTTCGTTAATATATCTTCAAGTCATTTAAAACATGTGATGATCACCAGATGCCTCCTTATATAAATATATATACCTCGCCGGTCTTTGTTGTTTCAGGATCAACATGTTCTTCGTCATCGTCATAATTGTAGTTCATGACTTCATCAATTCGGTCGTCGCGATCGAATATCATATCACCCTCTCCGGTGTTGTTTAGAAATTCAGAGCCGTCATAATCTTCTTCATTCTGATCATCATCCGCCCACGTATCATATCGAACATGGTCTGTTTCTCCTCTCTCGTCGGTATTGTTCCGCCATAGCTTTTATTTAACTAATCCAAAAGAAATATAAAACAATTTAGTATTCAAATTACATCGTCTCGAATAATAGATATAATCTCGAATACATCGTCTAGAATAATAGATATAATCTCGAATAGACGAGGGCGGCGACGGGGACGGGGGCGGCGACGGAGACGAGGGCGGCGACGGGGACGGGGGCGGCGACGGCGACGGAGACGACGGAAACAGAGGAACAAACAGAGGGAAAATGAAATTTTCGTACCTGTTGTATATATAGAAGGCACCTTTAGTACCGGTTGGAGCCACCAACCGGTACTAAAGGCCTGTTTTGGCCAGGCCAAGCGGCGGGAAGCGACCCCCTTTAGTACCGGGTGGTGGCACAAACCGGTACTAAAGGCCCCCCTTTAGTACCGGTTGTGCCACGACCGGTACTAAAAGGGGGTCGCACAAGCAGCAGTGCGTCTTGCAAGTTTAGTCCCACCTCGCTAGTCGAGGGGCTATCGTGACCTGGTTTATAAGCCCAAGGCGGTAGCTCTCTCGAGCTCCTCTCCTAACCAGGCCCACTGGGCCTACCTGCCCTCTTTGCCCGGTGGGCCTATCAAGCCTTTATGGCTCTGCATCCCGCCCAACAAAAGGTTGTGTCACTAGTCGATGCAGCCGCTTTGGCCCAAAGAGGCGTGCTTTTTTTCTTAATTTTTTTGCTTTATTTATTTTTGTTTTCTTTATTTTTGAGTTGTTTTTTGTTGTATTTAGAGTTTCTTTGTGAATATTTTTGCTTTAGGTACAAAAAATTACAAACTTTCTATTAGTGCCGGTAGATTTCAAATTTGAATAGTTTAAATTTTGAATTATTTGAAATTTGTGTGAATCACTAGTTTGTGAATAACTTAACTTCGAAAAAAGATTTTTCAGTGATTCTTTCTTCTTATGTTTAATATTAGTGTGTTTTATCATTATATTCAATTTAGTAGTGCTTAGGTTATTTTCAAAATGAAATTCCTTTGTAATAGTTCGGTTTTCGTCGGAAACCCTGATACTTCGAAAGAGATTGTCCATTTTGTACACGAAGTGCATCCAGTTTTTGCCGTAACCCTTTCTACTTTCTTGCACATGCTATTTGTATGAAATTATGATACCATGCCAACTTTCAACCTTTTCTGAGTTCATTTGAAATACTTTTCAATTTCAGGGTCATTTAGCTGGAAAAAAATCAGTAAATGCATGAAAAGAATTTGTTTGCACATAAAATTTCTTCGCTTCAAATGCCAAAACACATAAATACCCTAACTATTACAGACATTCCCTCCCGGTGTGAAACACAGAAGAAAGTGATGATAGTGAAGCCGATCACATCCCTGATCTTTGGGTGTGAAACTTTTTCTTTGCGTGTGTCCCTTTGCGCCAGAACCATGGAAAATCTTCATCATTTAACGGATGCTCGGGTCGATATTCACCGTGAATGGAGCAATTTCATCAAACTTTTCATAATCTTCGACTTGTTTGTCTTGTCATCCACTCCCACGATGTTTCTCTTCCCGTAAAGAACTATGTGCCGCTTTGGCTCATCGCACGATGCATTTGCTTCCTTATCTTTTCTTTTTCTTGGCTTGGTAGACATGTCCTTCACATAGAAAACTTGTGCCACATCATTGGCTAGGACGAATGGTTCGTCTGCGACACGCAAGATTGTTGAGATCCATTGTTGTCATTCCGCATCGCGGGTCTTCCGTTACCCGCCTCGTGTCATATTGACCCATTTGCACCAAAACAAAGGGACCTTTAAACCACGCCGATAGTCAAGTTCCCATATGTCCTGTATATAACCATAATATGTTTCCTTTCCGCCTTGGTTTCGTGCATCAAAGCGACAACACTGTTTTGGTTGGTGCTCTTCTTATCATGGGCAATCATGTAAAATGTATTACCATTTATCTCGTACCCTTTGAAAGTCATTATATTCGAAGATGGTAACTGGGACAGCAAGTACAGGTCATCTTCAATAGAGGTGTCATGCATGGTACGTGTCTACAACCAGCTGGCAAAACTCCTAGTTTGTTCACGTGTAATCCAATCATCAGACCACTCCGGGTGTTTGGAGCGTAGCAAATTCTTGTGTTCATCCATATACTGGAGCCACCAAGGTGGAATTTCAGAGAAGCTGTGTAGTGTGCTTCAAAGTGAGAGATTGTCCGTCCATACATATTATTTGTTCCTCCTAGCGTGCCTTTTTCCATCGATCGCCCTTATGCCGCGATTCAGAACACCAATCGCTTAAGGTCGAATAAAGTCAATACAAAACTCAATGACCTCCTCATTTTGATGGCCCTTGGAGATGCTTCCTTTCGCCTAGCACGGTTATGAACATATTTCTTTAAGACTCCCATGAACCTCTCAAAGGGGAACATATTGTGTAGAAATACAGACCCAAAACATTAATCTCTTCTCATAGGTGAACTAGGACGTGTGTCATGATGTTGAAGAAGGATGGTGGGAACACCAACTCAAACCGACAAGACATTGCACCAAATCATTCTCAGAACCTTGGTATGAATTCGGATCGATTACCTTCGAGAGATTGCATTGAGAAATGCACATAGCTTCACAATGGCTAATCGAACGTTTTCCTAGAAGCCCCTCAATGCAACCGAAGCGCTTGCATCATAATCACGTGGCGATCATGAGACTTTAGGTTCTAGAACTTTTCTCTCGCCATGTTTATTATTCCCTTTATATTCATTTAGAAGCCGACGGTACCTTAATATCGGCGGGCATTCAAAGAAGATTTCCTTCTCTTCTTTGGTAAGAGCATAACTTGCATGACCTCGATGTATGCCGCCTTCTCCGTGCATACGTTGCTGGTCCTCCGTGCCTCGGTGTATCTTTTGTCTTCCCATACACGCCCAAGAAGCAAGCAGGTGACGCAAAGATTCTTCGTCCCGTGCATCACGTTGATTGCGGAGCGGACCTCTAGGTCTTTCCAATATGGCAGGTCCCAAAATATAGATTTCTTCTTCCACATGGGTGCGCGTCCGTCAGCGTCCTTCGGAACAGGTTGTCCGCCAGGACCCTTTCCAAATATCACCTTCAAATCCTTGACCATATCATGTACATCAGCACCAGTACGGTGGCGAGGCTTCATCCGGTGATCCGCCTCACCTTTGAAATGCTTGCCTTTCTTTCTTACGGGATGCCTGCTCGGAAGAAATCGACGATGTCTGTGTACACATTCTTCTTACAACTATTCAAATATATACTGTCGGTATCATCCAAACAGTGCGTGCATCCACGGTATCCCTTGTTTGTCTGTCCTGAAAGGTTACTGAGAACAGGCCAATCATTGATGGTCACAAACAGCAACGCCTTTAGGTCAAATTCTTCCCCCATGTGCTCATCCCACGCATGTACACATGTTCCATTCCACAGTTGTAAGAGTTCTTCAACTAATGGCCTTAGGTACACATCAATGTCGTTGCCGGGTTGCTTAGGGCCTTGGATGAGCACTGGCATCATAATGAACTTCCGCTTCATGCACAACCAAGGAGGAAGGTTATACAAACATAGAGTCATAGGCCAGGTGCTATGGTTGCTCGCTCGCTCCCCAAAAGGATTAATGCCATCTGCGCTTAGACCAAACCATACACTCCTTGTGTCATCCGCAAACTCCTTCCCGTACTTTCTTTCGATTTTTCTCCACTACGACCCGTCACCGGTACTCTCAACTTTCCGCCTTTCTTACGGTCTTTCTATGCCATCGCATCACCTTGGCATGCTCTTTGTTTTGGAACAATGTTTCAACCGTGGTATTATAGGAGAATACCACATCACCTTGGCAGAATCTTCTTCTGGGGGCGCCCCGACATCACCATGCTCATCGCGCTGATCTCATAGCGCAATGCACCACATACCGGCAAGCGCTCAAATCCTCGTACTCACCGTGGTAGAGGATGCAATCATTAGGGCATGCATGTATCTTCGCACCTCTAACCCTAGAGGGCGATAACCTTCTTTGCTTCAGACGTACTCTGGGCAATTCGCTGTCCTTTTGAAGCATATCCTTTATCATTACCAAAGAACTTTCCAAATCCCTTGTCGATACACCATTCTCTCGCCTTCCATTGCAGCAATTCCAGTGTGGTACCCAGCTTTTTCTTGTCACCTACGCAATTCAGGTACAACAATTTTTTGTGATCCTCTAACATGCGCTGCAACTTCTTCTTCTCCAAATCACTTGCGCAGTTTCTCTTTGCATCGGCAATGGCCCGACCTAGATCATCAACGGGCTCATCTGATGCCTCTTCTTTAGCTTCTTCCCGCATTGCCGGCTCACCTTCTTCCCGCATTACCGGCTCAGCTTCTTCCCCCATTGTTGTATCATCGTATTCAGAGAACATGGACAGGATAGCTGTCGTCGTCCTCTTCTTCTTCATTGTCTTCCATCATAACCCCTCTTTCTCCGTGCTTGGTCCAAACATTATAGTGAGGCATGAAACCGGACTCAAACAAGTGGACGTGAACGGTTCTTGACGTAGAGTAATTGCGACCATTCTTACAGCCAGCACATGGACAAGGCATAAAACCATCCGCCTCTTGTTTGCCTCACCCAAGCGTAAAAGTATGCACGCCTCAACAAACGGGAGAGCATCGGTCATCGTGACATCCATTGCCGCTCATCTTCATTACACAACACCGAATAGACCAAATTAATACAAGTTCATACATAAAGTTCATACAACACTTAAATGCAACAAACAAATAACTCTCTAGCTAAAGCATTTAAATGCGACAACAAATGCGATCAAGATCGCAACTAAGGTAACAATTCATCCAACAGCATAATGATACCAAGCCTCCCTATCGATAGCATATTTTCTAATCTTTCTAATCTTCAAGCGCATTTTCTCCATCTTGATCTTGTGATCATCGACGACATCGGCAACATGCAACTCCAATTCCATCTTCTCCCCCTCAATTCTTTTCAATTTTTCTTTCAAGTACTCGTTTTCTCTTTCAACTAAATTTAACCTCTCGACAACAGGGTTGGTTGGAATTTCCGGTTCACATACCTCCTAGATAAAAATATCTATGTCAACTTGATGGGCATAATTTGTCATAAACACGAAATGCAACAAATAGTTTTAAAAGAGAATATACCGCATCCGAATCATAACAAGGACGAGGGCCGACGGACGGATATCAAAACCATGGCACTATGTATAACAAACAACGTACGGGTAAGATAATTATTATACGAGTAACTATATATCCAAATCACACAAACATCAATTTTTTATATAAAATCTCATGAACAAGAGGCTCACCACAAGGTGGTGCCGGTGACGGGACGGTGCGGGCGATCGACGGTGGTTACGACGGAGATTTAGAAGGCACTAAGTAAACCAGACCTACATATGCAAAATAAGTGTTATTTTTGACCTCAAATTGCATATAAATCAAATACTAGCACATATATATATATATCCTCCCAAATTACTAAACTCACAAATTAATAACTATATAAAGCATTGCAAGAGCTAATATAGCAATGAGAGATGAAAGGACAAAGTTGCTAACCTTTGTGATCATTTGAATGGATGGGGGCCTTCAAATCTTGACAAATTTTGGGCAAAATGTGTGATGAGCTCTAGAGGAAGAGGGCAAGAACAGAGAGGAGAGGGGAAAGGGGAAGAATAGAGCGAGCTCGGGTGGACGAAGGGTTTATGTAGGACGACCTTTAGTACCGGTTCGTGCCAAGAACCGGTACTAAAGGTGCCGGAGGGGCCCAGATCGACAACATCCTCGCCACCACTCTCATTAGTACCGGTTCGTGGCACGAACTGGTGCTAAAGGTTAGCCACGAACCGGTACTAATGAGAGCGGCCCGGCTAGCCGTTGGAACCGGCACTAATGTATACATTTGTGCCGGCTCTAATACAAACCGGCACTAATGTGCTTCACGTTTAACTCTTTTTCTACTAGTGTAAGCATATCAGGCTCAAATGCATTAGTCTTGCATAGTGCTCTCCATTGTTTGCATTCAAAATGGGTGTAGGTATCTGTATTGTATAATTTTGCGGGAAAACTATAACCATGCTCGGTCCTCAAGTTAACTCTTTTTACCTCCCTAGTTTCCATAGTACTGAAACCAACCTTATCCAAGACATATATTCTTGCATGGCAGGGGATACGCTAGTAGAATAGTAAAAAAATATTATAAGTTGAAGAAAAAGAAGAAGAAGTCATGCTTAATTACAAAAAAAGACTTGTCGTTGTGACTTACTGTATGCACTTCGAAGGTGTCATCCAGCTTGATGCTGAAGCGCCTACCACCAACTAAGTGAGGCCTGTCACACAAGGCCGCGCTCGTCTTCGCAGTATTCGCACATACCGAATTCCTTTTTGTCGTCAGACATTTCCTATGTTGATAGTTGAAACATTAATTAAAAATCGACCGAAGGCAACTACCAGGAAATTCAACACACAGATCACTATTACTCAATATGCAATGGGTTGACTTTAGGTCTGTCGAGTCTTCCTTCCTAAACTCTCGTCTCACATATATGGTGGGCACTCCCTCTCTGATATTGCGACCGTTGGTGATGGTCACTACTCCTCCTTTCCTTAGTGCATGATGTCTACTACGCAACTTTATTCTTGGAGACACGTGTTGGGCCTCCAAGCATAGAGTTTTGTAGGACAGTAGCAATTTTCCTTCAAGTGGATGACTTAAGGTTTATCAATCCGTGAGAGGTGTAGGATGAAGATAGTCTCTCTCAAACGACCCTGCAACCAAATACAAGAAATCTCTTGTGTCCTCAACACACCTAATACAATGGCAAATTGTATAGGTGCACTAGTTCGGCGAAGAGATGGTGATAAAAGTGTAGTATGGATAGTAGATATGAGTTTTTGTAGTGCGGACAATAAAAACAGCAAGGTAGTAAATGGTAAAATGGAGCACAAACGGTATTGCAATAATGGAAAATGAGGCCTAGGGTGCATACTTTCACTAGTGCAATCTCTCAACAATGCTAACATAGTTGGATCATATGATTATCCCTCAAAGTGTAATAAAGAATCACTCCCGAGTTCCTATTAGCGGAGAACAAAAGATAGAAATTGTTTGTAGGGTACGAAATCACCTCAAAGCTATTCTTTCCAATCGATCTATCCTAGAGTTTGTACTAAAATAACAGCAATCTATTCTTTCCGATCAATCTAATCAAGAGTTCGTACTAAAATAACACCATATGACACATATCAACCAACTCTAATGTCACCTAGATACCCTAATGTCACAGCGAGTACCCGTGAGTTAATTATACGATACGTATCAAACAATTTCAGATTCATAATACTCAATCCAACACAAAGAACTACAAGGGGCCCCCAAAGTTTCTATCGGAGAAAAGATAATAAAAATGTGCATCAACCCCTATGCATAGATTACCATAATGTCACCGCGGGAATCCGCAAGTTGAGTGCCATAAGATATATCAACTGAATCAATATGATACTCCATTATCACCTCAAGTATTCATACTGCAACAAATACATCATGTGTTTTTAGATCTAAACATTCAATCCGACAAGACAAAACTTCAAAGGGTAAAGACTCAATTGATCACAACAAGAGTAGAGAGGGGAGAAACATCATATGATTCATCAATATTAACAACGCCCGCAATACATCAAGATCGTGACATCTCAAGATCACGAGAGAGAGAGAGAGAGAGATTAAACACATAGCTACTGGTACAAACCCTCAGCCCTGAGGATGGACTACTCCCTCCTCATCGTGGTGGCCGCCGGGATGATGAAGATGGCCACCGGAGATGATTCCCCCTCTGGCAGGGTGCCGGAACGGGGTCTAGATTGCATCTCGTGGATACAGAGGCCTTGCAGCGGCGGGACTTCTGATCTAGGTTTTCCCTGAAGGGTTTCGGAATATTTGAGAATTTATAGTGCAAAGACGGGGTGCGGGAGGCCACCGAGGTGGGCACAACCCACCTGGGCGTGCCGGGGACTCGGGCGCCTCGGTGGGTGTGCCCCCTCGGGCACCCCAGTGTGCTCTGGCCCATCCTGGGTGTTCTGGTCCATAAAAATTCTCCAAGGAGTTTCGCGGTGTTTGGACTCTGTTTGATATTGATTTCCTGCGATGTAAAAAAGGAAAAAAACACCAACTAGCACTAGGCATTGGGTCAATAGGTTAGTACCAAAAAGTGATATAAATTTGCTAGAAAATAATTGTAAAACACCCAAGAATGATAATATAATGGCATGAATACTTCATAAATTATAGATACGTTGGAGACGTATCAGTATCCCCAAGATTAATTCCTACTCGTCCTCGAGTAGGTAAATGATAAAACAAATAATTTATGAAGTGTGAATGCTAGCAAAGTGCACAAGTTTGATCAAGGACAATTTCAATCACTTTTCCTAGCATCAGAATAGTAATTCTTTCTTATAAAACTTCTCATGTTATAGTAGCAACCAATTCACATGTTACGGTTTAAACAATGAATTCTCTTGAAACTCAACAACCTATGTTCTCAGCCACCAAGAAATTGCAATTGAACTTATTCGACAGAGTCTAAGTAAGAGCTCCACATACTCAACCATCATATAGTCTTCTATGATTGCTAACACTCACCGCATACACATGAGCAAAATGTTTCAACCGGACGCATAGAAAGGTAGGGGCTTATAATTTCGCCTCCCAGCGTATTCACCTTTGGGTGATGTCAATAATAATAACTCATGCTACCCATGTTCAACTGGATATATGTGCCTAGGTCTTTCCTCACCACATGATGCTTGCCAAAGGAGAAAAATAAAAAGGAATACAGAGAAAAAACTTTGACTCTTGCAAGAAAGTAAATACATATAAGTAAAAGATAGGCCCTTCGCGGAGGGAAGCAGAGGTTGCCATGCACTTATTTGTTTGTATGCTCAACCCCTTAGTGCAAAAGAACGTCACTTTATATTGCCCCTTATGATAGCAACCTTTATTATGCAGTTTGTCACTTTTATTCTTTGCCATCACAGGTTCGTACAACGCTCAATTTTCTCTTACACTAAATGATCTAACACTTTTAGAATCAATTTTATTGCCTTATTGCACCGATGACAACTTACTTGAAGGATCTTGCTCAATCCATAGGTAGGTATGGTGGACTCTCAAAACAAGATTTGGGTTTAAGGGTTTTTGAATGCAGAAGTAGTATCTCTACTTGGTGCGGAATTTTTGGCTAGCAAAGATAGGGGGCAAGCACCACATGTTGAAGGATCTAAGACAATATAACTTCCATGTGAATATGAACAAACATAAATCATTACGTTGTCTTCCTTGTCCAATGTCAACAATTTTGGCATATAATATTTTGATGGGGGCTCACAATCACAAAAGATTTCCAAGATAGTGTATTTGCATGTGAAAGTTCTCTTCCTTATAATAATCATTAGTGAATTGCTTGTATGACCAATATTGTGATTGTCAAGCTTCAAAAGCTTTCACTTTCTAAACCCAATGTGAAGCCACTACTAGGCATGATATGAACATGTAATTTCAACTTCATGATATTCCATTCATTCAACAATTTACTCATGGGATATAAGTGAAGCACGAGAGTAAATGACAAACTACTCCAAAAAGATATAAATGAAGATCATGAGCATAATATTTCTTTCTCTCAAATTAATTTAATTGAAGCAAGAGAGAATTTTTTCAAAAATAATAAAGCACACCATGCTCAAAAAGATATAAGTGAAGCACTAGAGCAATTCCATAGAAAAGAGCTTCGTTGACGGGATGTGAATGCCCCTTAATTAGCCTCCCTGGCAACTATTTGAGGACTCTACTTTATTTAAAAAAAATTAGATCTAATTATTTTATTAAAAACATCAAGCAAAACAAAACAAAATAACATTTCAAGAATAGCAAAACTCATGTGAACAAGCAAAAACTTAGGCTCAACCGATACTTACCGATAATTGTTGAAGAAGAAAGGTGGGATGCCTACCGGGGCATCCCCAAGCTTAGATGCTTGATACTTATTTGAATATTAACTTGGATGCCTTGGGCATCCCCAATCTTGAGTTTTGGTGTCTCATTAATTCTTCTCATATCACGGTTTTCCTAAATCTCAAAAGCTTCATCCACACAAAACTCAACAAGAACTCGTGAGATAAGTTAGTATAAACCAATGCAATAACCTTATCATTCTCCACTGTAGAAAATCGCTAAAATTATTTTTCAACATTTCATACTAAATGCCTCTGCATATTTAATACTCCTATCCTCAAATAGAATCATTAAACAAGCAAACATATGCAAACAATGCAAACATAACAGCAATCTGCCAAAACAGTACAGTCTGTAAAGAATGCAAGATTCATCATACTTCCCTAACTCCAAAAATTATGAGAAAAAGACTACACTGTAGAAACTTTATCATAGCTTATTTTGCAAAAAGTTTCAACAATTTATCATATTCTGACTTTTCTAGGGAATTTTTGCAACATCGATAAACTTTCTGTTTTCAAACAGCAACAAGTATACTTGCAAAATAAGCATGGCAAAGGCTATCGTTGCCACTTTTATTGAACTAAAATATGCAAAACATTATTCTAAATAACATCAACAAAATCCTAGCAAAATAAATTGACGCTCCAAGCAAAACACATATCATGTGACGAATGAAAACATAGCTCCAAGTGAGGTTACCGATAATGTTGGAGACGAAAGAGGGGATGCCTTCCGGGGCATCCCCAAGCTTAGTTTATTGGATCTTCCTTGAATATTACCTTGGGGGTGCCTTGTTCATCCCCATGCTTAGGGTCTTGTCACTCATCATTCCCCTCATATCGACATCTCATCCAAAACTTGAAAACTTCAATCACACAAAACCTAACGAAACTTCGTGAGATAGGTTAGTATGATAAAGAGCAAATCATTTCACTTCTGGTACTGTCAAAGACAAGATTCATAATTGTTTCCACACAATTCCTACTGTAGCATATCATTTCTACAATTCATATTGAGCAATATAAGCCATAGAAACTAGTGAACAAGCAAACTATGCATTGAAAACAGAATCTGTCAAGAACAGAACAGTCAGTAAGAATCTGTACTCAAACCATACTTCTGATACTCCAAAAATTATGAAACAAATTGGACCACGTGAGAAATTTGTATATTAATCTTCTTCAAAAATAATCAACTCAAAATCACTCTTCTGTTAAAAATGAGAGTTATTTTCGTGAGCACAAAAGTTTCTGTTTTTTAGCAAGATCAAATTAACTATCACCCAACATGATCCCAAAGGCTTTACTTGGCACTTTATTGAAACAAAGACAATAAAACATGATTAATACAGTAGAATAATCATGTGAACACACAAAAACAGTAAGTAAAAGTGTTGGGTTGCCTCCCAACAAGCGCTTTTCTTTAGTGCCTTTTAGCTAGGCATGATGATTTCAATGATGCTCGCATAAAAGATAAGAATTGAAATATAACAAGAGCATCATGAAGCATATGACTAGCACATTTAAGACAACCCACTTCCTATGCATAGGGATTTTGTGAGCAAACAACTTTTGGGAGCAATAATCAACTAGCATAGGAAGGCAAAACAAGTGCAACTTCAAAACTTTCAACACATAGAGAGGAAACTTGATATTATTGCAATATGTAAATGCATATGTTCCTCTCTCATAATAATTTTCAGTAGCATCATGAAGAAATTCAACAATATAACCATCACATAAAGCATTCCTTTCATGACACATAAGCATAGCAATTTTGTTACTCTCCACATAAGCAATTTTATTCTCATGAATAATAGTGGGAGAAAACTCAATGAAATAACTATCATGAGAGTGAAAATTAAAATCATGATGACAAGTTTCACGGTTATCATTATTCTGTATAGAATACATGTCATCACCATAATCATCATAGATAGGAGGCATGCTTTCATCATAATAAACTTGCTCATCAAAACTTGGGGGGATAAAAATATCATCTTCATCAAACATAGCATCCCCAAGCTTATGGCTTTGCATATCATTAACATCATGGATATTCAAAGAATTCATACTAACAACATTGCCATCATGCTCATCATTCATGCCAATCATTTTATTAAATTCTTCTTCTATCAATTGAGCACAATTTTACGAACCATAATTTTCAAGATAGATATTATAAAGATGAGCAATAATATGATGCAACCATAATTCCATTTTTTGTAGTTTTCTTTTATAATCCAAACTAGTGATAAAACAAGAAACTAAAAGGTTCAACTGCAAGATCTAAAGATATACCTTCAAGCACTCACCTCCCCGGCAATAGCGCTAAAAAAGAGCTTGATGTCTACTACGCAACTTTATTCTTGTAGACACGTGTTGGGCCTCCAAGCGCAGAGTTTTGTAGGACAGTAGCAATTTTCCCTCAAGTGGATGACGTAAATTTTATCAATCTGTGAGAGGTGTAGGATGAAGATGGTCTATCTCAAACGACCCTGCAAGCAAATACAAGAAATCTCTTGTGTCCCCAACACACCCAATACAATGGAAAATTGTATAGGTGCACTAGTTCGGCGAAGAGATGGTGATAAAAGTGTAGTATGGATAGTAGATATGAGTTTTTGTAGTGTGGACAATAAAAAATAGCAAGGTAGTAAATGGTAAAACGGAGCATAAATGGTATTGCAATAATGGAAAATGAGGCCTAGGGTGCATACTTTCACTAGTGCAATCTCTCAACAATACTTACATAGTTGGATCAGATGATTATCCCTCAGAGTGCAATAAAGAATCACTCCTGAGTTCCTATTAGCGGAGAACAAAAGATAGAGATTGTTTGTAGGGTACGAAACCACCTCAAAGCTATTCTTTCTAATCGATCTATCCTAGAGTTCGTACTAAAATAAGAGCAAGCTATTCTTTCCGATCAATCTAATCAAGAGTTCATACTAAAATAACACCATATGACACATATGAACCAACTCTAATGTCACCTAGATACCCCAATGTCACCGCGAGTACCCGTGAGTTAATTATACGATATGTATCAAACAATGTCAGATTCATAATGCTCAATCCAACACAAAGAACTACAAGGGGACCCCAAAGTTTCTATCGTAGAAAAGGTAATAAAAACGTGCATCAACCCCTATGCATAGATTACCACAATGTCACCACGGAAACCCGCAAGTTGAGTGCCATAACATATATCAAGTGAATCAATATGATACTCCATTGTCACCTCAAGTATTCATACGGGAAGACATAAATCATGTGTTTTCAGATCTGAACATTCAATCCGACAAGACAAAACTTCAAAGGGTAAAGACTCAATTCATGACAACAAGAGTAGAGAGGGGAGAAACATCATATGATCCATCTATATTAACAAAGCCCACAATAAATCAAGATCGTGACATCTCAAGATCATGAGAGAGAGAGAGAGATTAAACACATAGCTACCGGTACAAACCCTCAGCCCCGAGGATGGACTACTCCCTCCTCATCGTCATGGCCGCCGGGATGATGAAGATGGCCATCGGAGATGATTCCCCCCTCTGGTAGGGTGACGGAACGCGGTCTAGATTGGATCTCGTGGATACAGAGGCCTTGCAGCGGTGGAACTTCTGATCTAGGTTTTCCCTGAAGGGTTTCGGAATATTTGGGAATTTATAGTGCAAAGAGGGGGTGCGGGAGGCCACCGAGGTGGGCACAACCCACCTGGGCGCGCCAGGGGGCCCTGGCGCCCTTGTGGGTTGTGCCCCCCTCGGGGCACCCCCCAGGTGCTGATCTGGCCCATCCTGGGTGTTCTGGTCCATCAAATTCTCCAAGGAGTTTCGTGGTGTTTGGACTCTGTTTGATATTGATTTCCTGTGATGTAAAAAACAAGGAAAAAACAGCAACTGGCACTAGGCACTGGGTCAATAGGTTAGTCCCAAAAAATGATATAAAGTTGCTATAAAATAATTGCAAAACACCCAAGAATGATAATGTTGGAAATATGCCCTAGAGACAATAATAAATTAGTTATTATTATATTTCCTTGTTCATGATAATCGTTTATTATCCATGCTATAATTGTATTGATAGGAAACTCAAATACATGTGTGGGTACATAGACAACACCATGTCCCTAGTGAGACTCTAGTTGACTAGCTCGTTGATCAACAGATGGTTACGGTTTCCTGACCATGGACATTAGATGTCGTTGATAACGGGATCACATCATTAGCAGAATGATGTGATGGACAAGACCCAATCCTAAGCCTAGCACAAAGATCGTAGTTCGTATGCTAAAGCTTTTCTAATGTCAAGTATCATTTCCTTAGACCATGAGATTGTGCAACTCCCGGATACCGTAGGAATGCTTTGGGTGTACCAAACGTCACAACGTAATTGGGTGGCTATAAAGGTGCACTACAGGTATCTCCGAAAGTATCTGTTGGGTTGGCACGAATAGAGACTGGGATTTGTCACTCCGTGTAAACGGAGAGGTATCTCTGGGCCCACTCGGTAGGACATCATCATAATGTGCACAATGTGACCAAGGGATTGATCACGGGATGATGTATTACGGAACGAGTAAAGAGACTTGCCGGTAACGAGATTGAACAAGGTATCGGTATACCGATGATCGAATCTCGGGCAAGTACAATATCGTTAGACAAAGGGAATTGTATACGGGATCGATTGAGTCCTTGACATCGTGGTTCATCCGATGAGATCATCGTGGAACATGTGGGAGCCAACATGGGTATCCAGATCCCGCTGTTGGTTATTGACCGGAGAATGTCTCGGTCATGTCTACATGTCTCCCGAACCCATAAGGTCTACACACTTAAGGTTCAATGACGCTAGGGTTATAAAGGAAGTTTGTAGGTGGTTACCGAATGTTGTTCGGAGTCCCGGATGATATCCCGGACGTCACGAGGAGTTCCGGAATGGTCCGGAGGTAAATATTTATATATGGAAAGTTGTTGTTGGGTTCCGGAAAAGTTCGGTTTTTCCAGATTGTACCGGAAGCTTTGAAGGTTCCGGAGGATTCCGGAGGGGTCCGGAGGTCCGGAAATTGTTCCACCACGTCCAATACAGTAGCATGGGCTGTAGGGGGCGCCCTAACCTTAATGGGCCAGGGGCACCAGCCCCCCCAAGGCCCATGCGCATGCACTACAAGAAATATGTCAACTAGTGACCTCCACTATTGGTCACTGCAAGGTCATAGTTTTCAATTTGTGACCTTTTTGTGACCAAAAACATAAGGTCAAAATCTGGGGGTCGTTAATTGACTATAGCGACCTTTCTTCTGGAATGGTCGAAGACGTTTATGACCAAAATATGTCCACTGTGGCGTTTTGGTCACTAGCAACCTCCCCAGGCCACATAGGCATCCAGCGTGGCAAGCTGATGTGGCACAAGAATAAGCCCTGTCCAATTCGGTTTTCTACATGGGCCTAGCCCAACAATTCAAGCTTTTTTTCAAGTTAATTCTTGTGGGCTACATGGGCCAAGCCCAATATTTCGGCTTCTTTATTTTTTGGCCTTAGCCTTCTTACAATCATTTATTTTCTATTTCAATAATTATATTTTGGCGCTGGTCCCACTAGTCATAATGCCATACATCAGTCACACATGTCAGAATTTTCAAAATTGCTTAGATTATATTCATAACTGGGTCCCACTGGTCAAGTTTCCATTTCACATCTTTTCAACATACATAAGCATTATTTCAAATAGGATGTAATGTATATAATTCATTAACACTACATTAGACTTTTACAATATTACAATTTACACTTGGCTTCACACTTCGTAACCAAAAACTCTTTGCTAAGTCGTAACCAAAAACTCTTTGCTAAGTCTTGCTTCACACTTGGCTTCACAGACTTCAGACTTGGCTTCACGGCTTCACACTCCAAAAAATAGGCACGGAGCTCTCAGTAAAATAATGAACATAAAGGCCAACAAAATTAGAGTGTCTTCTTCTTGAGGCCGAACCAAACAACTTCAATATTACAATAAAAAGAAGCCTCGGGTTTATCAAGCACAAAAAACAACATGTGGCCATCGCTAGCAATCATTAGATTTTAATTCTAATCTTTTCCTAGGTTCTATAAGCTTAAATTTCAGAGACCGATTGACATCAGAGGTTCTATAAGCTTAAATTTCAGAGACCGATTGACCTTGTAGGTTCTATAAGCTTAAATTTCAGAGACCTAATTCAATTCAAAAAGGAGTGGGAGCTTATTTTAGAGGCAAGTGAGTGAGTGGACATGTTATTAGGCTTAATTACAGGATTTGGAAGAGAACGCTGGTGGAGAAGATGCACGCAAGGCCACCAAGTTACCAGAATGTAACAGCAGGAGCAGCAGATTAATTGAAGGAAACAAACCAAATGGGATAGCTGATGAACGCGGCAAACAGTCGAACAATGGAAGTACTTACATTGTCAAGGCAGAAATCGATCAAGAATAAATTCACAGCAGCAGCATCATCATCTAGGCAGCCAAACGTGCTCCCAAACCAGGCAGTTTACCTAATATTGACCATCCAATGCCACTGTAAAGACCTGAAATACATGCAATGATTTAACAGGATATTTTTGTGCAGAGCAAAGTAGCATATGGGCATCAGAAATATGTTACTTTAGAATGTAGAGCAAAGTAAACCTCTCAACTCCACTAGTTATTATTATGAGTACAATGATCCCCTTTGATACCATCATACATGAATTAGAATCTCTAAAGTATGTCAATCAGGGATGATAATATGAAGCAGGCACAGCAACAGAATGTTTATGCAAGCCCATGTACTTTGGTATAAAGAAGCATTGAAGCAATTAAAAGCAAGCTTCTAGATCTGTGTTTGGATGACAAAAAATTGTACAAGCTGAGTTATTTGATGAAATAATCCAAGCCTTTAGGCTCCTACTGGATATGCTCTTAATGTAGACAGTGCATAGAACCGCTATGGATAGTTGGACACAATCACAGTAAGATCTTATCTAATGTAGATGTATTGTCTTTGTCAGGATCACAAGCTATATGGATCATGATGGACTGTTACTAATAGCTGAATGGCAATCTAAGAAGTCAGACACTACCAGTTCTAGGTTGTCAACTCAGCAAGCAACATCGCAATCCTCTCAACACAACTAGTTATTATTATGCATTGGCATCAAAGGGGATCAAAGATTTAATCACTAATCACAAATCACGACAGAACAACCAAACGAAGGAAGTTCTCTACTCATCTAGTAGCAATCAGGCAAGCAACCAAACACCTGTAGGGCCCACGTCAATTCCATGGACGAACGCGTACCGAATCTGAACTGCTGCTCGAGCCTGAGCCCGACGAGCACGAGGCTGAGCATGTTCGCTAGCAGGTGGACAACGCCGGCGTGGAGCCAGATGCAGGTCACGAGTCTCCCCCCTGGTGCTCATGCACCACCTAGTCCCACACGAGCGCGCCCGGGCTTTTGCAATCTGGAGACAACAATATGCGCCCCGGAGCGTAAGAGATGACGAATATCTTGTTGAATCGAAAGATTCAAAGTGACGAATCACTCATGTGGCGGAGGAGGGCCCGCATCAGCGGCGTGGGCGCCAGGTTGGCCTTGAGGGGTGCCGTGGCCTCCGGGGACGATGAGCCCCGCGGTGGTGGGTGAAGGCCACGTCGACATCGACGCTGCTGCTTCGCACCGCGGCAGCGCGGCAAGGAGGTGCTGCCGAGAGTAGCCCTCCGCCACCACCAAGACTGCTTGCTCTCCATCTCCGCTAACGCCCATCTCGGCGCCCTCCTCTCGGGCAGAGCGAGCAAGCTAGAGTAGGTCGGATGCTGGCGCTGAGGTGGATCTGAGGGGCGGGATCGGAGACGACGGGTTTGGGCATGCGGAGCAGGTGGAGGACGAGGGTGGGATCGGGAGGAGGAAGCGGCGGGGAGGGGCTCCGGTGGATCTGGCCGGCGACAGTGTTCGAAGGGCGGGGGAGGGGGTGGAGGTGGCGCCGGCGATTGGTTCGTGGGGATCCAGATCGTGGGGATGGTTAGGTGGAAATCCTAACCCTAGAAGAGAAGGAGGAGGGGTACGCCATGGCCGTGCCTGGCCTAGTGGATATGGGGGATGAAGGCGAGGGGAGGGGGTCGGCGGTTGGTGGGGATGGCGGCGGTGGTGGGTGGGGATGGCGGCGGTGGTGGGTGGGGATGGCGGCGGTGGGAGATGAGGGGGACGAAGGCGGGGAGGAGACGAGGGAGAGAAGGGTGGGGATGGATCGGATCTGGAGAAAGGGTGGGTGGGTCGGTGGGTTAGGGTTTTCGTTTTTTTCAGGAGAAGATCAACCGTTGGATGGGCGCGTGATGGATGGCTCGGATAGTGTCCAACTTGGTGATCCGCGTGGAGGTGGTTCCTCGCTTCTCATTGGCTGGCTGGCTCACGCTCGAAAATCTAAATTTTGGACCCAAATCTCTGGGTTTTTTTAAATGCTTACAAATATGTGTTGCAATATTGGACCATACCATTTTCCAAAAGGCGGCTGTTAGGTGCCGGTCAATCGACCTAAATTTGGGTCGGTCGCCTCGCAACCCTACGATGTTTTCGTGTGTAACCATTTGATTCACCCCCCACGTTATACTATCTTCCCCATCTTGCTTGTTCAAATGATCTCATATTGTGCACAAGGGTGCATCTTGGAATTCCAAACAATGTTGCCTAAGGAAGTTTTCATTTTCTTTGCACGGAAAATTCATTTTCCATTTTTCGAGTGCCCCAAATGAGGGTTTTTTGTGAAGGACCTACCATATAATTGTCAAAAAATTGGACCAAATAATTTTTCTAAAATACTAGGCCATATTTAATGCACAATTGACCAAATGGTTGGGTGTAAAATGTTTTGATCCACCTCTGGTGAAAAAGACAAATTCCCGCCGATTTAGTTGGAAGCGGGTCAAATTTGAACTGCAGCTGCCTCATAGTTTGCTATTTATTTTTTCCAAAAATCATTTCTAAGTACATAAGTATCTATTTAATCATAGAAACATCAAAAAAATTCCAAGATTCAACCACTAGGTAGGAACGGTCAAGCCCGCCGTTTTGACCGCATTTTGAAACGGGCATAAAAAATTCAAAAAAAATAAAAAAAAAATTGGAAAACCTTCGCATTGTGTCATTATATGTGACCAAGTTTCCAGAAAAAATAATAAACTTGTAATACGGTAATTATTGTAAAAAAGTGTTCTTAGAAATGAGCTATCATGCGTGAAGATTCATGGCTTTCAAGCCAAATGATCAGTCTTATGGCCACATTCATGGCATAGTTTGTTTAAATGATCTCATATTGTGCACAAGGGTACATCTTGGAATTCTAAACAATGTTGCCTAAGGAAGTTTTCATTTTTTTGCACGGAAAATTCATTTTTCATTTTCCGAGTGCCCAAAAGGAGGTTTTTTTGTGAAGGAACTACCAAATAATTGTTGCAAAAATGGACAAAATCAATTTTATAAAATACTAGGCCATATATAATGCACAATTGACAAAATGGTTGGGTGTCAAAAATTTTGATCCACCTCTGGTGAAAAAGACAAATTGCCGTCGATTCAGGTGGAAGCGGGTCAAATTTGAACTGCACCTGCCTCATAGTTTGCTCTTTATTTTTTCCAAAAATCATTTCTAGGTAAATAAGTATCTATTTAATCAGAAATACATGGTTTGATGGCGAGACATCGAGGTTTGGATGGTGGCCGAGGGCCCCAACTCTAGAGCGCCAGAAGCTCAAGATGCTCGCTTGGCGTGGTCACCGCGTGACCGTGGCGTTGCCATGTGTTCTGGGCAACCTAGGCATGTCTAGTGGGTTGGGCACTCCCCAGGTAGGTGCTATGAAGAAAATCACAACATAAGATTCTCACGAGGAGACCGATCGATGCTCAAACATGAATAAGCAGCAAAGTGTTTGATTTGCGGTACGGGAAATGCACATGGCTAATGGGCATGAGTTTTGGCTGAGGATGATCAGTTACTAAGAAGACCGTCTTCACAAATTTTCACCTCAAAAAGAGGAGCCTAAGTGGTACTTGCTTTACAAACTACCACACTAGACATAAATACGAATGTTGAAGCTAGGCTCAAAATAATGAATGGATTGAGCTGGCATTTGGTGGAGGATGGTTATTTGGGCATAGGAAAGCAGTGTAGAAAATGGATAACATTTGGACATGCCAAAGTGGTACTTCCTTCACAAAGTGTCATATTTGAATGAATAGGAAAATGAATATTTTCGAATTATTTTGAACTAGGCAAGGAATGTTTTACATATTTGTGAAGATATGACCCAAAGAATTTATGACATTTTTTGGGAATTTTGGTAATGATGAAATATAGGTTGCTTCACAACCTAGGGCAAAACCGCCACATGGACATGACACATAGGCAAAACTGATGAGGTGGCGCCTAGTCATAGCAACCCACCATAATTTACAAGGCTATGACCATCTATATTGGTCGTTAACAACTAGAAATAAGGCGGCGGACTAGCGTTGTTTGCTTTATGACCTTTTCGTGTAAGGAAATTACGACCTTTCTAACCAAAATGGTCGCAATGGTTTAGGGTTTGGAGCCCCTCGAGCAGCTTTTGACCAATTGGTCTGAAATGGTCATAGATCTATGACCAATTCTTCCAGGGTCACTGACAGAAGGTCACTAGTTGACATATTTCTTGTAGTGATGGGAAGGGGGAAACCCTAAGGGAGAGGGCCTCCACTTGACTTGGGAGGCACTCCTCCCCCCTTGGCCGCCGCCCCAACCCTAGTTGGGATCTAGGGGGACCGGCCCCCTCTTCCCCCCACCTATAAATAGTGGAGGGGTGGGAGGGCAGCCGCACCCCAAGTTCTGGTGCATCCCTCCCCTCTCTCCCAAGTACTCCTCCTCTCTCGCGGTGCTTGGTGAAGCCCTGCAGGATTGCCACGCTCCTCCACCACCACCACGCCGTTGTGCTACTACTGGATGGAGTCTTCCTCAACCTCTCCTCTCTCCTTGCTGGATCAAGGCATGGGAGACGTCACCGAGCTGTACGTGTGTTGAACGCGGAGGTACCGTCCGTTCGGCACTAGGATCTCCGGTGATTTGGATCACGACGAGTACGACTCCTTCAACCCCGTTCTCTTGAGCGCTTCCACTTAGCGATCTACAAGGGTATGTAGATGCACTCTCCTTCCCTCTCTTGTTGCTAGAATCTCCATAGATTGATCTTGGTGTTGCGTAGAAAATTTTGAATTTCTGCTACGTTCCCCAACAGTGGCATCATGAGCTAGGTCTATGCGTAGTTTCTATGCACGAGTAGAACACAAGTTGTTGTGGGCGTTGATTTTGTTCAATATGCTTACCGTTACTAGTCCAATCTTGCTTCGACGGTATTGTGGGATGAAGCGGCCCGGACCGACCTTACACGTACACTTACGTGAGGCGAGTTCCACCGACTAACATGCACTAGTTGCATAAGGTGGCTAGCGGTGCGATCTCTCCCACTTTAGTCGGATCGATTCGATGAAAAGGGTCCTTATGAAGGGTAAATAGCAATTGACATATCACATTGTGGTTTTGCGTAGGTAAGAAACGTTCTTGCTAGAAACCCATAGCAGCCACGTAAAACATGCAAACAACAATTAGAGGACGTCTAACTTGTTTTTGCAGGGTATGCCATGTGATGTGATATGGCCAAAAAGAATGTGATGAATGATATGTGATGTATGAGATTGATCATGTTATTGTAATAGGAGTCACGACTTGCATGTCGATGAGTATGACATCCGGCAGGAGCCATAGGAGTTGTCTTAATTTATTGTATGACCTGCGTGTCAATGAACAACGCCATGTAATTAATTTACTTTATTGCTAAACCATTAGCCATAGTAGTAGAAGTAATAGTTGGCAAGACAACTTCATGGAGACACGATGATGGAGATCATGATGATGGAGATCATGGTGTCATGCCGTTGACGATGATGATCATGGAGCCCCGAAGATGGAGATCAAAAGGAGCAAAATGATATTGGACATATCATGTCACTTTTGATTGCATGTGATATTTATCATGTTTATGCATCTTATTTGCTTAGAACGGCGGTAGTAAATAAGATGATCCCTCATTAAAATTTCAAGAAAGTGTTCCCCCTAACTGTGCACCGTTGCGAAAGTTCGTTGTTACGAAGCACCACGTGATGATCGGGTGTGATAGATTCTAACGTTCACATACAACGGGTGTAAGCCAGATTTACACATGCAAAACACTTAGGTTGACTTGACGAGCCTAGCATGTACAGACATGGCCTCGGAACACAAGAGACCGAAAGGTCGAGCATGAGTCGTATGGTAGATACGATCAACATGAAGATGTTCACCGATGATGACTAGTCCGTCTCACGTGATGATCGGACACGGCCTAGTTGACTCGGATCATGTAATCACTTAGATGACTAGAGGGATGTCTATCTGAGTGGGAGTTCATATGATGAACTTAATTATCCTGAACATAGTCAAAAGATCTTTGCAAATTATGTCGTAAGCTCGCGCTTTAGTTCTACTGTTTAGATATGTTCCTAGAGAAAAAATTCAGTTGAAAGTTGATAGTAGCAATTATGCGGACTAGGTCCGTAAACTGAGGATTGTCCTCGTTGCTTCGTAGAATGCTTATGTCCTTAATGCACTGCTCAGTGTGCTGAACCTCGAACGTCGTCTGTGGGTGTTGTGAACATCTAACATACGCGTTTTGATAACTACGTGATAGTTCAGTTAAACGGTTTAGAGTTGAGGCACCAAAGACGATTTCGAAACGTCGCGGAACATATGAGATGTTTCGAGGGCTGAAATTGGGATTTCAGGCTCGTGCCCACGTCAAGAGGTATAAGACCTCCGACGAGTTTCCTAGCCTACGAACTAAGGGAGAAAAGGTCAATCATTGAGCTTGTGCTCAGATTGTCTGAGTACCACAATCACTTGAATCGAGTGGGAGTTAATCTTCCAGATGAAATAGTGATGTTTTTTCCAAAGTCATTGCCACCAAGCTGTTAGAGTTTCGTGATGAACTATAACATATCAGGGATAGATATGATGATCCTTGAAATATTCGCAATGTTTGACACCGCGAAAGTAGAAATCAAGAAGGAGCATCAATTATTGATGGTTAGTGAAACCACTAGTTTCAAGAAGGGCAAGGCAAGAGGGGATACTTCATGAAACGGCAAATCAGTTGCTGCTCTAGTGGAGAAACCCGAGGTTGAACCCAAACCCGAGACTAAGTGCTTCTATAATGAGAGGAACGGACACTAAAGCAGAACCACCCTAGATACTTGGTAGATAAGAAGGCAGGCAAGGTCGACGGAAGTATATTGGATATACATTATGTTAATGTGTACTTTACTAGTACTCCTAGTAGCACCAGGGTATTAGATACCGGTTCGGTTGCTAAATGTTAGTAACTCGAAATAAAAGCTACGGAATAAACGGAGACTAGCTAAAGGTGAGCTTACAATATGTGTTGGAAGTGTTTCCAAGGTTGATATGATCAAGCATCGCACGCTCCCTATACCATGGAGATTGGTGTTAAACCTAAATAATTGTTATTTGGTGTTTGCGTTGAACATAGACATGATTGGATTATGTCTATCGCAATACGGTTATTCATTTAAGGAGAATAATAGTTACCCTGTTTATTTGGATAATACCTTCAATGGTCTTGCACCTAAAATGAATGGTTTATTGAATCTCGATCGTAGTGATACACATGTTCATGCCAAAAGATATAAGATAGTAATGATAGTACCACCTACTTGTGGCACTGCCATGTAAGTCATATTGGTATAAAGCGCATGAAGAAGCTCCATGTTGATGGATCTTTGGACTCACTCGTTTTTGAAAAGTTTGAGACATGCAAACCATGTCTATTGGTGTATATACATGAAGAAACTCCATGCAAATGGACCATTCGGACTCACTTGATTTTGAATCACTTGAGACATGCAAATCATACCACATGGGCAAGATGACTGAAAGCCTCGTTTTTAGTAAAATGGAACAAGAAAGCAACTTGTTGGAAGTAATACATTTTGATGTGTGCAGTCCAATGAGTCTTTGAGGCCTGTGATGGATATCGTTGTGTTCTTACTTCACGGTTGATTTGAGTAGATACTGTATATTTACTTGACGAAACGTAAGTCTGAATTATTGAATGGTTCAAGTAATTTTAGAGTGAAGTTGAAGATCATCGTGACAAGAGGATAAAATGTCTATGATATGATCATAGAGATGAGTATCTGAGTTACGAACTTTGGCACGCAATTAAGACATTGTGGAAATTGTTTGGGGCTGCGACACTTATGTGAAAAAGTTTCAGGCTGATAAACTCGAACCCAAAGCGGATAAAATGCATCTTCATAGGACACCCAAAACAGTTGGGTATACCTCCTAATTCAGATCCGAAAGCAATAGGGATTGTTTCTTGAATCGGGTCCTTTCTCGAGGAAAAGTTTGTCTCGAAAAGTTGAGTGGGAGGATGGTGGAGACTTGATATGGTTATTGAACCGTCACTACAACTAGTGTGTAGCAGGGCACGGGAAGTTGTTCCTGTGGCACCTACACCAATTGAAGTAGAAGCTTATGATAGTGATCATGAAACTTCGGATCAAGTCACTACCGTACCTCGTAGGGTGACAAGGATGCGTACTGCTTTAGAGTGGTACAGTAATCCTGTCTTGAAGGTCATGTTGCTAGACAAAAATGAACCTACAAGCTATGGAGAAGCAATGGTGGGCCCAAATTCCGACAAATGGTTAGAAGCCATGAAATCCGAGATAGGATCCATGTATCAGAACAAAGCATGGACTTTGGTGGACTTGCCCGATGATCGGCAAGCCATTGAGATAAATGGATCTTTAAGAAGAAGACGGACGTGGACGGTGATGTCACCGTCTATGAAGCTCGACTTGTGGCGAAGAGTTTTTCACAAGTTCAAGGAGTTGACTACGATGAGATTTTCTCATCCGTAGCGATGCTTAAGTCCGTCGGAATCATGTTAGCATTAGCTGCATTTATGAAATCTGGCAGATGGATGTCAAAACGAGTTTCCTTACCAGTCTTCATAAGGAAAGGTTGTATGTGGATACAATCAGAAAGTTTTTGTCGATCCTAAGGATGCTAAAAGGTATGCTGGCTCCAGCGATCCTTCTAAGGACTGGAGTAAGCATCTCGGAGTTGGAATGTGCGCTTTGATGATCAAAGATTTTGGGTTTATACAAAGTTTATGATAAACTTGTATTTCCAACGAAGTGAGTGGGAGCACTATAGAATTTCTGATGAGTATATGTTATTGACATATTGTTGATCAGAAATGATGTAGAATTTCTGGAAAGCATATAGGGTTATTTGAAAAGTGTTTTTCAATGGAAAACCTGGATTAAGCTACTTGAACATTGAGCATCAAGATCTATAATGATAGATCAAAAACGCTTAATGGTACTTTCAAAATGAGCACATACCTTGACATGATCTTGAAGGTGTTCAAGATGGATCGATCAAAGAAGGAGTTCTTGCCTGAGTTGTAAGGTATGAAGTTAAGACTTAAAGCTCGACCACGGCAGAAAAGAGAGAAAGGACGAATGTCGTCCCCTATGCTTTAGACGTAGGCTCTACAGTATGCTATGTTGTGTACCACACCGGAAGTGTGCCTTGCCATGAGTCAGTCAAGGGGTACAAGAATGATCCAGGAATGGATCATTGGACAGCGGTCAAAAATTGTCCTTGGAGTAAATAAGGACATGTTTCTCGATAATGGAGGTGATAAAGAGTTCGGCATAAAGGGTTATGTCGATGCAAGCTTTAACACCTATCCGAGTGACTCTGAGTAGCAAACCGGATACGTATAGTGGAGCGACCATTTGGGATAGCTCCAAGTGGAGCGTGGAAGCAGCATTTACAGAATGACCTAGAGATTTGCGAAGTACATGCCCGTTGACTAAAACCTCTCTCACAAGCAAAACATGATCAAACCCCAGAACTCATTGAGTCTTAATCACATGATGATGTGAACTAGTTTAATGACACTAGTAAACTCTTTGGATGTTGGTCACATGGCGATGTGACGTATGAATGTTAATCACATGACGATGTGAACTAGATTATTGACTCTAGTGCAAGTGGGAGACTATTGGAAATATGCCCTAGAGACAATAATAAATTAGTTATTATTATATTTCCTTGTTCATGATAATCGTTTATTATCCATGCTATAATTGTATTGATAGGAAACTCAGATACATGTGTGGGTACATAGACAACACCATGTCCCTAGTGAGACTCTAGTTGACTAGCTCGTTGATCAACAAATGGTTATGGTTTCCTGAGCATGGACATTAGATGTCGTTGATAACGGGATCACATCATTAGCAGAATGATGTGATGGACAAGACCCAATCCTAAGCCTAGCACAAAGATCGTAGTTCGTATGCTAAAGCTTTTCTAATGTCAAGTATCATTTCCTTAGACCATGAGATTGTGCAACTCCCTGATACCGTAGGAATGCTTTGGGTGTACCAAACGTCACAACGTAACTAGGTGGCTATAAAGGTGCACTACAGGTATCTCCGAAAGTATCTGTTGGGTTGGCACGAATCGAGACTGGGATTTGTCACTCCGTGTAAACGGAGAGGTATCTCTGGGCCCGCTCGGTAGGACATCATCATAATGTGCACAATGTGACCAAGGGGTTGATCACGGGATGATGTGTTACGGAACGAGTAAAGAGACTTGTCGATAACGAGATTGAACAAGGTATCGGTAATACCGATGATCGAATCTCGGGCAAGTACAATACCGTTAGACAAAGGGAATTGTATACGGGATCGATTGAGTCCTTGACATCGTGGTTCATCCGATGAGATCATCATGGAACATGTGGGAGCCAACATGGGTATCCAGATCCCGTTGTTGGTTATTGACCGGAGAACGTCTCGGTCATGTCTACATGTCTCCCGAACCCGTAGGGTCTACACACTTAAGGTTCGATGACGCTAGGGTTATAAAGGAAGTTTGTAGGTGGTTACCGAATGTTGTTCGGAGCCCCGGATGAGATCCCGGACGTCACGAGGAGTTCCGGAATGGTTCGGAGGTAAAGATTTATATAAGGAAAGTTGTTGTTCGGGTTCCGGGAAAAGTTCGGGTTTTACGGTATTGTACCGGAAGCTTCGAAGGTTCGGAGGATTCGGAGGGGTCCGGAGGTCGGAAATTGTTCCACCACGTCCAATACAGTAGCATGGGCTGTGGGGCGCCCTAACCTTAATGGGCCGGGGCACCAGCCCCCAAGGCCCATGCGCATGGGAAGGGGAAACCTAAGGAGAGGGCCTCCACTTGACTTGGGAGGCACTCCTCCCCTGGCCGCCGCCCAACCCTAGATGGGATCTAGGGGCGGCCCCCTCCTCCCCCCACCTATAAATAGTGGAGGGGTGGGAGGGTAGCCGCACCCCAAGTTCTGGCGCAGCCCTCCCCTCTCTCCCAAGTACTCCTCCTCTCTCGCGGTGCTTGGCGAAGCCCTGCAGGATTGATCTTGGTGTTGCATAGAAAATTTTGAATTTCTGCTACGTTTCCCAACAGATAATATAATGGCATGAATACTTCATAAATTATAGATAAGTTGGAGACGTATCAGTGCATTACAAATATCTAGCACAAGGAAAAAAAGGAGAAGCGACCCCCACGACAACAGTCGGCATTCTTCTACTCTCATATATGGTGGACACTCCCCTCTTTTTCGACCGTCAATGATGGTCGCTACTCCATCTTTCCCTAGTGCATAACAAAGGTCTAGCACAAAGAGAAGAAGGAAAAGCGACCCCACGACAACAGTCGGCATTCTTCTCTGATATATGGTGGAGACTCTCCGTCACCGATTTTTGGACAGTCATGTATGGAGCCCCGATAGACTTAAAGTCAACTCGAAATGTCGTTTAATTCTCTTTCTAGCAAATCCGGGGCACTCGATATTTCCTACATATTCTAGCACAAGTCATGCTTAAATTCATTGGAAAATCCGGCATGACCTTTGCTAAAATAGGACATATCGAGAGCCTGAAATTTGCTGGAACGGAAATGAATCAACACTCCGGCAAAACATAGGTCACTCGAAAATGAATGAACACTTTGCACTGTTGGGGAACGCGGTAATTTCAAAAAAAAATCCTATGATCACGCAAGATCTATCTAGGTGATGCATAGCAACGAGGGGAGAGTGTTTCCACGTACCCTCATAGACCAAAAGCGGAAGCGTTATGACAACGCGGTTGATGTAGTCGTACGTCTTCACGATCCGACGATCAAGTGCCGAACGCACGGCACCTCCGTGATCTGCACACGTTCAGCCCGGTGACGTCCCTCAAACTCTTGATCCAGCTGAGGCCGAGGGAGAGTTCCGTTACCACGACAGCGTGGTGACGGTGATGATGAAGTTACCGGTGCAGAGCTTCGCCTAAGCACTATGACGATATGACTGAGGTGTAAAACTGTGGAGGGGGGCACCGCACACGACTAAGAGATTGTCTGTTGTGCCTTTGGGGTGCCCCCTGCCCCGTATTAAAGGAGGGGAGGAGGAGGTCGGCCAACAAGGGGCGCGCAAGGGAGAGGGGAGTCCTACTAGGACTCCAGTCCTAGTAGGATTCGGCCCCGCCCTTTTTTTCTTCTACCGGAGGGGGAAAAGGGGAACGAGAGGGAGTAGGAGAAGGAGAAGGAAAGGGGGGTGGTGCCCCCTTCCCAAGTCCAATTCGGCCTCCTGCCCAAAGGGGGGCGCACCAGCCCCTTGTGGGCTGGTGTGCTTCCCTCTTATGGCCCATAAGGCCCATAACTTCTCCCGGGGGGTTCCGGTAACCTCCCGGTACTCCGAAAAAATGCCCGAACCACTTGGAACCATTCTAATCTCCACATGCAACCTTCCAATATATGAATCTTTTGTCTCCACCATTTCGAGACTCCTCGTCACGTCTGTGATCTCATCCAGGACTCCGGACAAACTTTGGTACATCATATCACATAAACTCATAATACCAATCGTCATCGAACGTTAAGCGTGCATACCCTACGGGTTCGAGAACTATATAGACATGACTGAGACACGTCTCTGGTCAATAACCAATAGCGGAACCTGGATGCTCATATTGGTTCCTACATATTCTACGAAGATCTTCACCTGTCAAATCGCATAACAACATACGTTGTTCCCTTTGTCATCGATATGTTACTTGCCTGAGATTCGATCATCGGTATCATTATACCTAGTTCAATCTCGTTACCGGCAAGTCTCTTTACTCGTTCCGTAATACTTCATCCCGCAACTAACTCATTAGTTACAATGCTTGCAAGGCTTATAGTGATGAGTATTACTGAGAGGGCCCAGAGATACCTCTCCGAAACACAGAGTGACAAATCCTAATCTCGATATATGCCAACCCAACAAACACCTTCGGAGACACCTGTAGAGCACCTTTATAATCAACCTTTTACGTTGTGACGTTTGGTAGCACACAAAGTGTTCTTCCGGTATTCGGGAGTTGCATAATCTCATAGTATGAGGAACTTGTATAAGTCATGAAGAAAGCAGTAGCAATGAAACTGACAGGATCATAATGCTAAGCTAACGGATGGATCATGTCCATCACATCATTCTCCTAATGATGTGATCCCGTTCATCAAATGACAACACATGTCTATGGTTAGGAAACATAATCATCTTTGATTAACGAGCTAGTCAAGTAGAAGCATACTAGGGACTATAAGTTTTGTCTATGTATTCACACATGTACTAAGTTTCCAGTTAATACAATTCTAGCATCAATAATAAACATTTACCATGAATTAAGGAAATAAATAATAACTTTATTATTGCCTCTATGGCATATTTCCTTCACGCACATGAGCATAAACTAGTGCTCATTGTATTTCAATGGTTCAATATTGACAAAAACATTTCAATATATCTTATAATCCAAACATTTCATTTGATTAAGAAGCATAACTAAATACCCTAGTTCAAATGTAGAGGAAGGTGGAGAAGGAGGAGGTGGACTTTTAGCTCACCGACTCTGGTGTAGAGGAAGTTGAGGTAGCTCGGATGACGATCACTCCAAGGAGACACGACTAAGCCTGCATATTCCACCGAGTAAAATTTTAATTAGATCATCAAATCTCATACAGCATTCCTTGATGACAAAGTGGTGACATAAATTCAACTAGTTCTATTAATTCAACTAATTCAACTAAGCACTTACTAAAAATAAACTAGTTTTATTAATTTTCTTACTAAATATAAACTATTTCTATAGTAAAATTTTAATTAGATCATCAAATCTCGTATACCTAAATTTTCTTACTAAAAATAAACTAGTTATATTAATTCAAGTAGTTCAACTAAGCACTTACTATAAATAAAAATAATTAATTTTCTTGCTAATTCAACTAAGAACAGTAATAAAATTTTAACTAGTCGGGACGGAGAAGGGAGGAGGGGTGGGAGGAGGGAGGAGAGAGGAGGAGGGGGAGGAGGGAGGAGGGGCCGGGCCGGAGGAGGAGAGAGGAGGAGGGGCGGGTCGAAGGAGGAGGAGAAGGGGGAGGAGGGCTACCAGCGAAGGGCTTGGTCGAAGGAGGAGGGAGAAGAGAGGAGGAGGGGAGGAGGGCTGCGGACGAAGGGCTTGGTTGGAGGAGGAGGGAGGAGGGAGGGGCGCGGTAGGGAGTAGGGAGGAGGGAGGAGGAGGGAAGGAGGGGCTACGTCAGTGGAGGAGGTGCAGGACGTCGGCGGCGGCGGACGACGACGTCGGCAGAGCGGCGCGGCAGGCGGGGGCAAAAGGGGGAGAGTGGGAGTGGAGAGGGAGGGTGGGGCGGCCGGTTAGAGGAGATAGGTCATGTTTAGCAGTAGTGCATGTTAGGATAACACGCTACAGCTAAATTCTCGTAGCAGTAGCGCATATACATAACAGGAGCTACTACTATTCCTAGTCTGGTGGCTACGTCATGGCAATATTAGTAGTAGCATTGTTTTTCACTAGCGCGCTACTGCTATGTTTATATCAGTAGTGCGGTTTCCGCAGACGAGCTACTGCTAAATAGCAGTAGCGCCTATTTTTGGGACACGCTGCTGGTAAGATTCTGTGTATAAGGTTTTCTCTAGTAGTGAATCGCCTCCGGCGGATCTCGTCGCCGGTCAAGTCGCCCCCACTGTCGCCCAAGGCACCACCGTGCCTGCCCGCAAGCGGCAGGGCAACAACGTCATGCAAGGCGATAATCCGGTTGGCCCCACCGAAAAGGCACGCGCGTCGGGCGCCATCGCCACAGCGAGATCTGCTCGACCGCCGGCGGAGAAGGTGGGCAAGGTTTCGGGCGTGAAGCGTAGGAAGGTTCCTACGAAAAGGCCAGCGCCTTCGTCCACTCCCTCCGCCCGGCAAGATGTTCCCCGACGATGCCATTCAACGGCGCTGCTTCCATCGCAGGCGAGGTGTTCGATGAAATGGTCGGAAGGTATGCATCTTCGATCCCTTGTACTTGCATCACTTATCTCCATTGTGGTAGCTCGTGACTTGATATCACTCACTGCAGCGGTGGTTCGAACAATGCCACTGCCAAGTTCGTGAACTTGTTGGACACCAACTCCGTCGACATCAATCAAGCCCCGTTCGCTGATTTCAATTACAATGAAATGGAGGGTGGCGTGGATGATCACGATGGTGAAGATGAAGTGGAGGAGGTAGATGAGGGGGCGTATGAGCAAGCGCAAGCAAAATAAACATGAGATCGAAGAATTACATGATGTTGGAAGATCAAATCTTGATTAAGACTTGAAGTGTGGCGTCTCTTGATGCTTGCACAGGTACATCTCAAACCGCCAAGAGGTATTGGCAAAGAATCAAAGATCAATACTTCCACATGATGGGGAAGCATCCCAATAGGACTCCACGGACCTTTCGGTCACTCCAAGGTCATTGGGACATGATCAAGCCGATTTGTAGCCATTGGGCTTCTTGCTTGGAACAAGTTTGCAATGCACTCCAAGTGAAAACCGTGGAATCCGACTATGTGAGTTTGTTTTCACGTCCCAAGTTGTGCACATCATTTGTACCATATGAAGTCTTTGCATCATTTGACTTTTTTTGAATTGTATAGGAGAAAATTGCCCAACAAAGATACAAAGACATGGAAGCGTCCGAAGGAAAATTGTTTAAACTAGAGCATTTGTTGGGACTTGCTCAAAGAGTGCGACAGGTGGAAGTTGATTGACAAAGAATCCACACCGAAGAGAGGTTCACTTGCGAACATGGATGAAGATGGGCCAAGAAACTTGAACAAGCTCGATGGTGACAAGAAGACAAGGAGAAGATCAAGAGGGAACACAAAGCATCGAGCTTACGGGACAAGATAGATGCCATGGTGCAATCAAATGAGTTGATGTTAGCGAAGACCTTGGAGACAAAGAAAGAGTTAGCCGAGAAGAAGGCACGATAGAAGCAAGAGAAGTGGGAATTGTTCAAGGACGAGGGGTTGCGCAAGGTGGCCATTGAGGAGAGAAGAGCACGTGCCGCTGAGAACAAAGCCATGTCCAAGTTTCTTGCCGAAGATAATAGGATCATGACATTGAACCGTAATGACATGGACGACATCACCAAAGAATGGCATGATATGAAATCACCATGTCCATCATCATCTTGAAGAGGAGGATGCTTGCGGTAGCCGATGCGTGTTACAGTGCCGGCGATGTTTTTTCATCGGGATTTGGAACCAATGTCGTCGATGCATTCAGTGCGCCCGGCGATGCTTACAGTGCCGGAGTTGGAAAAAGTGTCGGCGATGGATTCGGGGGCGGCGATGGCATCGATGGAGGTGGTGCGGAGTGAAGATCGTGACAACGGGTGAAAAACGACCAAGATGATGATGGACGTGGTCGTCGCTTTTGCATGAAGTCTTTTTCTGTTTGTCGTGCAAAACTATGCTTTTATTTGCGTGCAAACTATGTTTTATTGTTTGAATTTGAACTTAATTGTCGGAATCGCTGTCAAATTCACTTATTGGGGGTTTTAGGTTTGTGGGTCGACGCGGGTTGCGGCCGAGCAGACCTCGCGTAGCCGACCCATAAAAGAGCATATTCTGCGAATATCCTTTTTTACGGGTCCGTTTTGCGGGGTCTAACTCTACCGCCGACCCACAAAGCCGTTTTTCTGCGAACAATATACGCGTTTTACGGGCCGACATTATACGGGGTCTGCTAGAGATGCTCTTATGTCAGTGTGATTTCTGGGTTGGCACATGTGACGCATCAATTGTGTTACATTGATCGTAGCAGATTTGAATCTAACAATGAGCAAAATCATACTCCCTCCGTTTCGAAATACTTGTCGGGGAGATGGATGTATCTAGATGTATTTTTGTCCTAGATGCATCCATTTTCATCAATTTCTACGACAAGCATTTCCGGACGGAGGGAGTAGTTAAAATTATGAAGTGAAGATCTGAACAAGTGAAGCACACCTTATATTTTAGGAAGAAGGGAGTATATCCGAGCAATTTTTTTGAGAAAGGGAAAAGCTCTGCCCACCGGGAAAAAGAACAGAAAATAAATATCCTTTCTTTCCCTTCTCTCTCGTCTCATCCGCCTCGCCGCCGGGGGATCGCCGGCCGGACCCCATCCGGCAATGCCGCGCCTCCGCCTGCCTCTGCTCCTCCTCCTCCCCGTCACCTTCACCATCTCCGTCCTCCTCTTCCTCTCCTCCTCCCCTCCCCCGCCCCCGCCAGAGCCCCCCATCCCCTGCGGCGCCGCCCCCTCCGACGCCACCGCCGGCCGCTGGGTCCCGACCCCGTCTCCCCCGCCGCCTCCCCTCTACACCCAGTCCTGCCCCTTCCACCGCAACGCCTGGAACTGCCTCCGCAACGGCCGTCCCCGCGTCGCCGCGCTCTCCTGGGCCCCCACCCGCTGCGGCGCCGTCCCGAGGCTCGATCCCGCCGCGTTCCTCGCGGCGGCCAGGCGGCGCCGGATCGGGTTCGTGGGGGACTCGCTGTCGGAGAACCTGGTCGTCGCGCTGCTCTGCGCGCTCCGGTCCGGCGACGGCGGCGCGCGCAAGTGGAAGCGCCGCGGCGCGTGGCGGGGCGGCTACTTCCCCCGAGACAATGTCGTCGTCGCGTACCACCGCGCCGTGCTGCTCGCCAAGTACACGTGAGTCCTACCACCATGTCTGCTCAGTGCTGCTCCATGATTCTTGTAGATTGCAACACAAGATCAATGCTTTATGTGAGAGAAACTTTGATTAGGATGAACTGTAGATCTATCTTGCTTAGGATAGTTGCATTTAGGATCCGCCGATCCGGGCAGCTAGAATGCATCTTTGTGTTCTTTCAGTAGGGTGGATGAACTGTAGATAGATACAACTAGATGTGTCCATGGCTGCTTATAAGAATTCAGTTTGCTTGGTTTGTCTGTGATCTGTGTATGTAAAAGAGAGGAAGTTTGATAAATCAGGGACAGTTACTGTGACAGGGGATGCCGCAAGCATGAGTGTGCAATACCCGTATTTTTTAAATATTCTTGGAAGATAATTCGGGTGATGCATTTCTTTTACCCTCCAGAAATCTGGATGAGTTGCACTTCTAGTTATTTGGTTTCGAAGATCTGTGGTTGGCTTCATGATTCATGATCATTGGTGTGTGAGGGACTCAAAAACTGTGGCGGTAGTTCTGCTCTCTTAGAGAAATCAGGAATTATTCCATAGCAAGTGGCGTCATGGTGCTACATGCTCAATCTCTGCACTGGTTGGCTGCTGAGCAAAATTCTGTAGTTTTTGTCTGCTGAACAGTGAATTCTTGTGCTATTGCTTTCGTTTTTATTGTAGGTTGCAACACATGCTCTTTACTCTCAGATCCACGCAAGAAAAAGCATTTCCAGATGCAGAAGTATATTAATGCATAAGAGTACATCTTTGTCAATTTTATGAAATTGAGATCTACCTATCGGAACATCCTTATGATTCTGATTGTCTGCCACATCCTTTACTTTGATGATTTCTTTGTAGATGTTAGCGTTTTATCCTACTGTTACTGCGTGTTTTATTTCCTATATTCATATGTTAGGAATGCATAGATAGTTCCGTTACTTTCGTGATGTATGAGCTTCAGTAATGTGGATTTTTGTATCAGTAATTTAAAAGTTCATACTTATTAAACTTAAACTGATAGCATCTGACATTTCAACTGCAAAACTGCATGCACTTGTGCTTTTGTACACGAACAGGACTGTATGGTTTATATGATAAAATCTTAAAACTCACATGGTGATAACTAATGATACAAAGGTGGCAGCCTGTAGAGAATTCCAAACCTCAGAGTGATGGAATAACGGGAACTTACAGAGTTGATGTTGACATTCCTGCTGATGATTGGGCAAATATCACCGAGTTCTACGACGTGCTCATTTTCAACACTGGACACTGGTAAGTATTTACTTGATGTTCTGTTACTGTGTGCATGCTAACATAGGGTGAAACTTTAATTTCGTTCAAGGGGTGCTGAGTTTCTTCATGAGTCTCGTAAGATAACATTTAGTAAGTGTTAACACTGCATATTCTCTATGTTGGAACTACTTGGAAACTGGGCTGTTTGTGTCTAGAAAAAGCCTTTTTCCTCTCAGTGTTGAAATGTTATTTGTTTTAAATTTCTGGGTATACTTACCATTGTGAAATAAAAATCCTGTGTTAACTAGCATGGCAATGTGTATTGGTCTTATACATTTATTCTATTTTGTGGGAACTATATTTGTAGTTTGGTTCTGAGTCATGACTGCGATTCTCATTATCAGGTGGGGTCCGGATAAATTCCCAAAAGAGACTCCCCTTGTTTTCTACCGTGGAGGAAAACCAATCGAGCCTCCACTCGGCATCTTTGATGGACTGAAGGTAGTCCTCAAAAGTATGAGCTCGTACATCGAAAGGGAGGTCCCAAGTACAACAATGAAGCTGTGGCGCACACAATCACCCAGGCACTTTGAGGGAGGCGAATGGGATCACAACGGCAGTTGCTTGTCTAAGAGGCTCCTCGAAGAACACGAGGTACCATTCTAGGTCCAAGCTTTTCATTATCTGACATTTTCCTAAAAAAAAAATTAGTCATGACCCCCCTAAAATCCTGTGCAGCTGGATTCTTGGTTCGATCCCAGGTTTGGGGGAGTCAACAAGGAAGCGAGATTAGTAAATTCAGTGATCGAGGAAGCTCTAGTCGGCACGGATATCCAGCTGCTCAACCTGACCTACATGAGCGAGTTCCGCGCCGACGCCCATCCAGCTATCTGGCTCGGGAAGAAGGACGCGGTGGCCGTCTGGGGGCAGGACTGCATGCACTGGTGCCTGCCAGGCGTACCGGACGCGTGGGTCGACATCTTGACCGCGCGGATCTTGCACTACTTCAAGCAGGGCAATGGTTGACGCCGTGTGCGGTGAAATTCAGGCCTGTAAATTGTCTGTTGGAAGGAAGATAATGCTGAGCTCGGTGCTTGGAACGATACGAACCCGAATTTTCATCTGAAGGCGAGATGAGATCGTTCACTAGAGCGCCGTGAGCCGACTGTCCGGAGTCTTGTTTTGAGAAACAAAATGCTGGTGTAGTTGGTCTGTCATACTGATTTTGGGATTGCGCTTTGGAACAAATTGCAGCCCTTGCAATTTCAGATGTAAAACTTGACTGCAACTGGGTATCTCTCTGTATCTGTAAATGCAGCATATTTTTGGACGTGCGGCTCGGCTCACGGCCACTGAATGTTGAGTGTTGCATGATTATGTTCTTCAATTTTTGTTTCTCTCGTCTACCTCTCGTCTACCTCACGACCATTGAGTCATCTATTTTGGAACGGATGGAGTAATAGGCGGTGTAGTCCCGAGGGCCTGAAAAAACTTACGCAGATTGCAAAAAAAAGGCACCACTGGAATGCGTGCATGCAAAAAAAATACTCCCTCGGTCCCAAAATAAGTGTCTTAAATTTATACTAACTTTAATACCAAGTTGTACTAAGCTTAAGACACTTATTTTGGGATGGAGGGAGTATATCCAAAATGCGTTGCAGCGCTTTGTCAAGTTTAAAGTCTCTTTGGATTAGAATTTCATTCCTAGTGGTGGCAATGGTGGCTAAGAAGTCTCTTTGGATTAGAATTTCATTCCTAGTGGTGGCAATGGTGGCTAAGAATGATGCTTCCCGGACTCTGGTCCAACTTGTGTTGGCATAGACCTGTGGTTGGATGGTGAGGAGGACAGTGTTATTCTTTGACCATCAGAGTTTAAGTCTCAAACTTAACATTGGCGCTCGCGCTTTTTTTGGATTTATTTCAAGCCTTCCAGCGAGGTGTTGTCATTTTTTTGGATTTGTATCAACCCTTGGCGATGTGCGTTCAGTGGAAGGAGACGTTCTCATCGACTACGGAGGAGTCTGCGACGACTTCGTCAATCTCAAGATGGTGTGTCGGCTCAGCCTCTTAGAGATGCTCATAGAGTAGTGTGTGCGTGCGTGCAGTCATAGAGACGAGAGTATCTATGTTTGTATGAGCATTTGCGTCTGTACTGTGTTAAAAAAACTCGTGGCGGCATAGATGATGGGGGGTTGTCTTGTCACTGCTTTTTATGGAGCAGGGGATCTGGTTGCATCTTTGTGTTATATAAGGGTGGTCATCGAAGGTGTCTTATGGCGGAGTGGATATCGTCGTTTCGTGTTTTGGTTCTCTGGCTCGTTCTTCGACTGGTGACGTCTGACCAGTTTTGAGTTTGTTAGGTTATGTCTCCCTTGATCTATCTGGCTGGATTTGGGACTGTGGTCTAGCCATCTGCACCGCCTTCTTCTATGAAAAAACGACCAATTTCTCAAAATATTGTCGCTGGCATCTTCCATCTTCGACCTACAATATCTCGGCCACAACATCAACAAGGTTTCCCTAACTTTGATTTGATGGTGTTTCAGAGATCCACAAGCGGTGTTGAGCTTTGCTCATGGCATGCCGCCGACATGGAGACCCGAAGCAACGTCAAGGATAGAAGCTTGAAAAAATAAGGCCAGACATTCCGACCGATAGCCAAGCAATAACCGACTCTTAACAGAAGGTTGAAGCCCTCGGTAGGACACCACTCAAAATGTCAGACCCATGTCTGACCCAATGTCCGACCAATATTCAAGTGTTAACAGAAGGTTGCAGGTTCTTCTCTCTGAGCCAGGCTAGTAGTTTTGACTTGTTGGACGAGGTTTTGAGTCATTTCCTTGTGTATAGAAAGTGCATCCGACTCATATATAGATAAGTGATGACGACTGATTGAGCAATACACAATCATCAAGCCAATCTGTCACTTTTACATTTACATTGTTTATCTCTCTCTAGTTTTCTTTCTGTTCGACGATATCAAACCTTGAGGCCTTAAGGGTGATCAGGTTGACCTAAGGGAGCCCATAGCCGCTACACTCCCTAGCGGGATCCCTCCCGAGTGTGTGGGGGTTTAGGTCCTCTAAAAACGTAGTCTACATGTCCTGCGTACCAGGCTTCAGACGTGACTCCTCCAGCGACGTGTGCTTGCATACTACACTCAGTGTTGGGGGTACACAAGGACGTGTTTATGTGTGAACACACTTTTTGGGGAACTAGTTGGGGACGAAGTGCTAATGGTCCATTATGATCGTTGTGGCCCCAAAGAGATCATCACCAAGGGTTTGCAAATATGCAGTGGTAATATAAATACACAATTCACTTAGGTAGATGCAAACAATTCATATTTTAATGAGGATAATTTATCAGCTTGCCCTACTTTTTTAATTCTACATCTAACTATGTGCAAGAGCCGATGCAAAAAATTTTAGTTGCTTTAACTTCGTACAATGTCGGCAACATGCAGCATGTGTATTTGAATTCTCATGCATTGACAAGCCCATAATTTCATATGCCAAATGATAGCACGATGAGTTCGGTTAGTCAATTTGGAAACACCCCATGTCAGGACCTTGAATAGCATGCAAAAAGTATCTAACCATTTAATCATCGACAAGTAATTCACAATACAGAGTCCAAACATGTGGATATATAGGGTAATTGGCCATACTACTTGTTATTCGGTCAATTACACTACACTTTCATAAGCCGCGTCTTATGTTATAAAATTTCAGCGCCATGTGCAACCGCTGATATTCATAATTCAGCTTCACACTTTCGGAACGATCATAGCCGAATAAGTGAAAATTCCACGAGAGGCTACAATGTTGGTGAACTTTTACTCTATACAAAACCGGTATAGTTATAATTGTGTTAAAAAAAGGGTATAGTTAATCAGTTTTTGGAGAAGAAACTTGATTTGGATGAATTACGTTCAGAATCGGACGGTGGATATCGAATCAAATCCACCGCGATGACGTGAAGAAAAAACAAAGCGGGGCCGGACTCCAACTCCTCTCTCTCTCTCTCTCTCTCTCTCCAGAACAGCTCAGGAAAAAAAAAACGAATCCCCTCTGCGAGCAGAAGCAAAGCATCCGAACCTCCGAGGCGAGGCAGATTGGTTCGCGGGGCGGCGCGGGAGGAGGCATCACCGGCGGCGAGCTCGGCTTACCCTACCGCGCGCGGGACCGATACTGCGTCCTCCGCCGGCGCGAGCAATGGCGGCGGCGCCGCGGGGCGAGGAGGCGGCGGCGTGGTCGGAGGAGGCGGCGCGGCTGGTCTGGGGCGGCGCCGTGCCGCTCCAGGTCCACCTCCACGACGCCGACGTCACCGCGCTCCCGCCGCCTCCGCCCTTCCTGGTAAGATGCCACCCCCCATCCACTGTGCCTGCCATCTGAAATCCCAAATCTCGGTGCTGCGCGATTCTTGATTTCTGGATGCTAGGATCACGGTTGCTGATATGTAGTAGTAGTTCAGATTGCTTGCTCTCGTAGGAAATTTAGACCCTTAGTTGAAGATCTCGAGGTCTTCTGGCCTGCCCGTGAGCTCCAAAAGCCTGGATTTTAAGGCAAACCCTCACCAAAGCTTGGTACTTTTTTCTTGCATAATATGAGCATGGAGTTGATTCTGCTTGTGCTCCGTCATAAGCATGAAACAGTCAATTTCAGCGCTTACAGGGTCTTTTCTAGTATGCCCCACATCCTGTTTATGTAAGAAGCTGAGTTTGCTGCAGGCAGCAGGCATGCTCTTCATATGTTTGATGTGCTGGAAAAAAAGAGATAAAACATTTACAAATCTCACTTGCTGCTGTATGAAATTCCTGTGTTCCTCTTTCGCATTTGCTATCTATTTTAGGGCATGTACAATGGTCGATAAGGCAGTCTTATCTTAAATCCTGCCATGTAATCTAGAGACGACAAAAATTATGGTGTGCAATGGGTTGTCTCATAATCTTATCTCTATTAACTAGATATTCCTAAAAATGTGGTGAGAGATTTTGTTGCTAAGAGACCATCTCTTATATCTGTTTTAGCTCGCAGCCCAAGCTGATAGCCATGTGAGATCATTGCTGCTCGTTTTTGTTGGCATCTTGTGTTGCAAAGAGTTTCCACATGATTGCCGCTACTTCTTTTCTTCTTATCCACGGATGCAACAAAATAAAACGACACCTCTATGTGCAGCACATACATTACATTACTGCTATTTTCACTACTGCAAAAGCGCTTATCTTCCTTTCCACAGGAGTATCTGTTCCATTTATTGACCTTTATTTTGTCCACAACAGACTTTAGGGCCAAGAATTGGGTATTTTCCATTGTTGGTGTCGACTATAAAGGCTCATTTCAGCAGCTCGCTCCCACCAGGTGTTGATACTGTTTGGTTTGAGTATAAAGGGCTGCCACTGAAATGGTAACATATGTTATCTCCTACTAATATTAATAATGATGGTCTATCACCTTATTAAATCTTGAGAACCCATGATATTGCTGTCGCTTTTATTTGCTGACAGCCCTTTTTATGTTCGCATTGTTAGGTATATACCCATTGGTGTTCTTTTCGACCTTCTCTGTGCAGATCCAGAAAGGCCATGGAATCTAACAGTAAGGCTATGTGTCCTCTAGCACTTCTGTTTAGACACGTTTTCTTTTCTGATTTGTTTAATTTGCAAGGTGTTTTTCTGGTGTTGAAGGTTCATTTATGCCTTTTTTCTTAACATTTAAGTTTGCTGGAAATACTGTTAGAGATTTATATGCCATAATGTTCTCAGGATATAGTTAGTTACTTAACTCAGCACTTAAGTTCAATAAATTACCAATTAGAGTGCAAAAATATTTATATGCATGCCACACATTTTGTAATCCTTGCATAATTGCAATCAGCCATCCATCAGTGTACGAATAGTAGAAACCAAGTTTATAACCATCTACTCTTACAGGTACATTTTTTATTGTATTTTTTAAAAAATTAGTCTTTCTGGAAACATGAATCATTTGCATGAATCTGCTATTCCGTTTCTATATGTGGTTTCCCCTGTTACTTGCTCCAGTTGTTGCCGTATGCACAACTTATGCATGAAATTTGTAGGTTCATTTTAGGGGGTATCCTGCAGATATATTATCACCATGTGAAGGTGAAGATAGTGTAAAGTGGAACTACAACAATTCCCTGAAAGAGGTTCGTTTTGAGAACTAGTGTTACCCGGCAACTCTTTCTTCCAATCTCAAACAATAGTGTAGTAATTTCTCTTTTTCAGGCTGCCTTCATCATAACTGGAAACAGTAAGAATGTGATGAATATGTCCCAGGCTGATCAACTTGCTATGTGGGAATCAGTGAGGAAAGGTATGCTCGCCAGAAACAACCTTTCTGTACAAAGTATACCTAGTTTCTACCATTTGTGGATGATACATTCTCTCAATGCTTGTAACTTTCGTGCTTTGACTACAGCATGTTAATTTGTTATTACTTATTATAGGTGACTTGGATAGTTATATGAATATCTCGACCAAGCTTAAGCTTGGACCGTTTGAAGAGGACTTCTTAGTACGGACTTCCTCGTTAGGGCCTCGACAAGGTTCTGATGAGCCTGAATCTCCTGGATCTGTCAAAGCATGTATGCTCTTCTGTCATTGAACTGTTTACTTTTGTATTAGTTGAAAGTTCATACCAAATTTATTTTGTTTTATTTTTGTTTGGGCATTTTTTATATATTAGTTAATTGATGCATCCTTTTCATGTTCGTAAAACTTCACATACACTTTCAAGTTGTATAATAATGGACCTATACATTATTGGAGTCGTATGACATTAAGATACATCTATGATAAAAATGGATTTGTGTCACATTAAGAAATCACCATCTGCTCTGATAGATCTATTCAATTAATACCTTGTTAGGCAGGGTACCTGTTCGATTATACGTGCGCAGAGTTCAAGAAGACCTCGAGTATTTAGAAGATGCGATTCCTGTCAGTGACTGGGAAAGTGTATCCTATATAAATCGGCCATTCGAGATCCGGAAGGAGGGAGGTATGTAGCTCTGCTGCCAACATTTATGTTATCATTTGAATGCCAGTATGAATTGAGGAAGGATTTTGCTAGTTGTAATCACCAACCATGTAATAGTGCTTTTCAGAAAAATGTTAAATATTTTGTATTACCGTCGTCTGGAGGTTATCCCCAAACTGAGAAGCATGAACATGTACATTTCTTCCATTGGAAAATTGGCGCAACTTCTGTTTATCCATTTATTTTGAGAGGATATTTATCTATCTATGCTACTACTAGTTTACTGTCTGCTTTGCGACATCTTTCGAGAAAGCCGGGGTAAAGGGTTTAAGATTTCCTCTTTAGCGAGAAACAAGTGTGACTGTAATCAGAGTTCACCCCTGAAACTGTGCAAACTACATGTTTACAACTGCCTTCCACTCACACTCTTTGTTTCATGGTGGTTATGGTGTTGCGATAACCGTACTTCTTCTTGACATATAGCCCACTTTGCTCTGTTATGCAGGTAGAAGCTACATCGCCTTGGGACATGCCTTGGAGACGTTGCTACCAGAGTTCTTCAGCTCGAAGCCCACAACTAGAGCTAGAGCTGCTGATCCTGAACCTGCGGCGACGACAACAGACTCAGAACCTGACGATTCAGATACGAGTCTGGGCACTCCTCGTGATGAGAAAACAGCTTCGGCGGGTCCGCGAGAGACAGATGTGGCCAAGAAGACCAGACTGAAGCTGGTGAGAGTGCAGGGCATCGAGCTCGACATGGACATACCGTTCCTCTGGGTGGCCAACAACCTGAAGAACCCCGAATGCTACCTCCATGTTTGTGTATACGTTGGGGCATGAATGTAACAGTAGACGGAATGTTAGATACCATAGGAGAGTGCCTTCCAGACCAGGCCTGCTGGTCTTGTTCTTTGGTTGTACATATACAGATGGTAAAATCCTGACCGTTTAGGTGTGTCGATGTATGATCTGCAGTGTTGCGGGGTTTGAATACGATGATGAATGGAATGCTTCCTGTTTCACCATTCATGATGTTGTACTATGGTGGTATGGATATGGAATTGCTGCAGGAAGTTGGGAAGTAACAGTATTCAGTGGTGGTGTGTAATTCATATGAGAGGGAGGGAGGGAGGGAGGGAGGGAGGGAGGGAGAGAGAGAGAGAGAGAGGTGGGACCAACGGCCACCTCAGCACATTGTACACATATAGGCGTGCCACGCAAGTCTAACAGATGGGCCCAAACTGTCGGTTTTGCTGTTAGTCGTGGCTCATTTTTGGATCAATGCGATTTGTTACTCACTTGCCGCAGATGTGGTGTTTTTTTTGTGGTTTTAGAAAAAAAATGGTGGCAATATGTTACCTTAGCCATAAATGTGATGGTTTTGAGCAATTTACTCTCTTACAAACATAATTATGCAATGGCATCGTAAGAGTACATAGTACATGGACATTGGAACATACCTCCTGCTTCGACAAGCTTTCTCGATGCGTGACACTCTACACTTCCCGTTAAGTCTATGTTGGAAATATTAGCACTTCTTCGATGGATTTAATCCCTAAACAAATCATGAACAGGCAATTAACAATGTGAAGCTCATAAAACAAACTAAACATGTGGGCCCGAACCGAACATAGAACCGAGACATCTATGAATGCAATATCCGGCTAGCACATGATCGAGTAAATAGGGGATGAACGGATCAAACCCTCCGGTAGGCCAGGCTAGGGTTGCCGCGGTACTAGCGGTTGTGGCTTCATCCACGCCTTCTTCTTGGCGGCGTCATCCTCAGCCATGGCGTCTGAGCCGGGGGTGTGGTGATGAAGACAAACCAGGAGCAATCGCGCCAAGACACTCCTCAAAAACCTTATCACCCTTCTCCTGATGCAGAATCAAAAAGGACAGGGTTTCGGAGGCCTGCTCTTTTGACCATCCGTGCGCACGGTTGTTGGAATGGGATTGACGGAAGCAACACAAAGAAACTAGCAGTAGATGTCGGCTAGGATCGCATGATGGACTGAGTTGGTTGGCCGGCCAACGGCTCCAATATATAGGCATCCGGGTAGGCAGTTGTGGGCTTAAGGCTACGACTGAGTCGACATGCAGCTAGGTAGGCCCACGACCGAGTCGGCATGCAGCCAGGTAGGCCCACGACCTAGTCGACATGCATCCGGGTCTAACGTCTTGGACATTCTATTGACGCAACCTCATATTAAGTTTACTTCATCGTATTTGAGCAAACAACGTCTACTGTACAAGTTCATCAACTTTCAAAACTTGTTTTTTGGCGAGTTAATACCAGTTTTAGTACATAAACTTGTCCTTGTGGGAACAAATTCATACATAAACTAAAAAACCCCATAAAACTGACCCCTTAACTTGTCTAACAGAACATTTTAGTACAATTTCGTTAAATCTAACGGTGAGGCGTCTGTCCTGTTAACTGCGCATACGAAGCAGCAGGCCTGCTCTCTCTCTCTCTCTCTCCATCTGTGGGACCCAGGTGTCAGTGATAGTGCGAAATAAATAAAAGAGGTTTTTTTTGTGCTACCAGGATTCGACCCGGCAACCATTCTCACTCGCGCTAACCAAACCAACCGGTAACTACAGTTACATAACTTCTCTGATTTCTTTTCGGATGAGGATAAGCCAGCCGAGAGACAGGTTGTTTATATATTTTCTACCCAACACGGGGCGAGGTGAGTGGATGCGGTCTTCACCGAATAATGCGTGGCGGGACATGCCGCCAGCAGGTGCTCGTGAAGCGTAGCCGCGGTAGTAGTCCAGCACTCGAGCTTACACCATGCACCGGTGGCTCACCGTCGAAGCGGCCGGCGTGCTCAAGCGCGTGGTTGGTCTTTGCGCCAAGACGGCCATGCATGTCAGTCACGCGCTGCCGAGCTCACTTTGCATGCGGTCACGTCTCATCTAGCCCAACGCTTCGTCGCCCGGTGCAACAAAGAAGAAGCAGCAGCAGCAGCAGCAGCCGCCTCAGCCACTCTTCGCTGTCAATGTCGAGCTCGATTAGCTCTCATCATTTTCATTCTTGACTACCCAGCGTAAGCCACATGATTCAGGAGGCCGGTTTCTCCAGCGCCACCGTCGGGAGCAATCTCAACGAGGAGAGCGCGGACACACCCACTGCCGCCGACTGCAGCCCGTGGCGCTCCGAAGGCCCCAGCGCACTTAAATCGCTGCCGCCGCCACCTAGTACTCCTCTCCCGCCGCGCCGCGCGGCGGCGCCGCGGCAAAGTTTACTCTGGCGTCGGCGGCGGCGGCTCTCCACCTTCGCAAAGCGCGCGTGCGGCGTGGCGGCTCGGCCATGCGAGCTTCGGGACTCGTGGGCGGCGGCCTCGTGGCGGCGGCGGCGCGGGGCTCGGTGAATGTGGCGGCTCGGTGTTGCGGTGGGCGCTGGTGGCGGCGGGTGGCTTGGCGGTGGATCTGGCGCACGTTCGGCGCAGAGCGGGCGCGGTGATCGCGCAAGAGGATGCCCCCAGTGCTACGCGCGAGGGGCGGGCGCATGGAGGCCTGGGCGGGAGGTGCGGCCGTAGGCTAGAGGTGGCCATTGGCAGCGCGGCGGCGTGCTAAAGGATCGGGCGCGAGCTGGCGCTCTGGCAGTCGCGATGTCGGGGTTGGCTGCTTTGTTCGGGTGGCGCGACAGCCGAGGTGGCGCGGTGAGGAGCCGGTGGAACAGGTGAAAGTCTAGCACTGACTTTGGATCGGTGCGGGCAATAGCGGTGCCATGATGGCCATGGCGTCGTTCCCCTTCTTGAATGTGTTGCTGTGGAGCTCCATTACACAACTCTCCGGGAGAAATCTCTAGTTTTGGATGGTCGAAGCGGGCGATGACGGCGTCTACGTCGTTTCCTTCTTTGAGGCATCGCTTTGGAGAGTCAGCATATTACGGTTTGCACGGATCTCTTCGTCGGCGGGGACAGTGGACGTCGAGGCGGCGGCTCCGAGTGGTTTTTGTTTGTGCGCCGAGATAGCGATCTCGGGAACAATGCGAGTGGCAGCTCTATGACGTGGGGCTCGATCTCGACATTGGTTGGGTGTCATCCTTGTCCCGCTTGGGCGGTGGGGGTGTCGGCTCGGTCGATGTGCCCCAGAGGGGGCGGTCTGATTTTATGTCGGGACGGCGGCCTCGGATGTGGTGCGAAATTCGTGGTCTGCGGCGGTTGCCTGAGTAGTTTGGGCTGCGGGCGGTGGGCTGTCTTGACATTGCTGCTTGGGGAGAGCGGTGGTATGTCGGCGGCGGCCGGAAGGCGGTGCGGTGGAGTCTTGTTGGCGCGACGGGCGGTGGATGTCGGCGTCGGCCCGAGAGAATCTCTGTGGCGACCGAGCTTCTATGGCAATCTTTGGTGGGAGCGATGTCGGCGACGTGGCAATGGTTCAGGTAGTCGGCTCTTCTCCGGCGTGTTCGCGGTTTTGCCTCGATTTGTTTGTTGTTGTGGAGTCGAAGCTGTGGCGCCGGGACCCTGTGGTATACGATGACTGGCTACAAGTGGCTCGTTCGGCTATTTTCCGTGGCGCCAGCTTTCGCCTGGTTTTGTTCTTCCGAGTTCTCCGTCTAAGTCGGAGTTGAGTTGTCTGGCCGCAGGTCGACATGTGTCGATTAGGGTGGGCTCTGCCTTGTATGTGTCTGTCTCTGGGAGTGGGCTTAGCCATTCTTGTTCTGGTTTTTGCCTGGTTTTTCGTAATTAACTGAGCAGTTCTCTTCTGCTTAATTAATAGATGAGGCAATTTTTGCCTTCGTTTCGAAAAAAAACCCGAGGAGAGCGCGTTCATGATGTCCTCTTACTCGGTGTGTTTCGCTGCGTGAACTTGTGCATCGACTCCAATGGAAAGTGATACGGACTACGGAGTAGCCTAGAGCAAACGTATAAATAGGGAATTAATGAGCGAGTAGCAGCTGTACAACTTGGGCTACCAAGCAACGCTGGTATCCGCGTACTACCTCGTTATAGGTAGACCGAGCTCATCGTGTTCCGGCTCGTCGACCTCGGCGTGGTGCAGCTCCCTCCTCGTGCTGCTGGTGGCCGTCGACAAGAGCACGAAGGAGAAGGCACTGGCCTTTCCTGGACATTCTGCTCCTTTAATACAAGGTCCTCGACCAAGCATACGCGCATGCGCTGGCCATGTCGGTGACCATGAAGAACATGCAGCACACGTTGACGTGCAGGTCGATCGATGTAGAAATTTCTCTTCTCAAAGATAATAAGGTTTATATCTCCAAGTTTACAGTTATGTGAGGGTCCGTATCTCCTTAACTTGTGCGACGTCCCAGGCTCGAATCGACGGACAGTGCGTGGGCCTGCTGCCACGCTGACGCCCAGTTAACGGGGAATGGATGCAGCGCCGCTAGATTTGACGGATTTGTACTAAAATGTTCTGTTAGACAAGTTAAGGGGTCAGTTTTATGGGTTTTTTAAGTTTCTGTACGAAGTTGTTCCTACCAGAACAAGTTTATGTACTAAAACTGGTATTAACTCTTTTTTGGCTCTGTAATTAGCTTTCGAGAACACATTCGGTTCAAACCACAGCTCGGGCTCGTATGCTACCGACGAGGCTATGAGGTTGGCATACCTTTGCTCTATGCAAAATTGGTATGGTTGGATTCGTGAAAGCACATTTTTTTCGATGTACCATTAATTTTGTATATTGGGTTACCCAGTTACTACCTTCATTTCAAAATATAAGACGTTTGGGTAGGCTAAACTTATATTTTTTAAATAAATGGTTGTGATACATCAATTGATATTGATGTAGAGGTTGGGAGAAAAAATAAGGGTCCCGATAACTGCCACACGTGTGGGCGTTAAGGAATCTACCCACACGTTCTGTGTGGTGCCTAAGAGGACCAACCCACATGTTTGTGTGTGGACAAAACAACTAGCGCCCACAAGCCTCTTTTTTCCCTCCCGGTCCCCCTTACACGCGTGCGTGTGGGCGAAATAGATAACGCCCACACGCCCGGTACGTCAGGCCTCGTACCTCATGGTCCCGCACGCCCCACGTGACACTTTACCGCGCGTCCCGTAGTTGCCATGGGCCGGACCCTCGTCCATGTTCGTTTAAGTGCAGTTGTCATGTCACTGAACTACGGTTGCCATGTCGGACAACTACAGTTGCCATGTTTGCTCAACTGCAGTTGCCATCTCGGGTCAAAATTTCAGATTGCCATTTTTTGGACAACTACATTTGTTGCCATGTGTGGTGCAGTCTCTGCGATTGCCATGATTTCAAAATTTTAGGAGTTGCCACCTACTAACACTAGGCAGTTGCCATGTAGCACTACAAAAAAAAAGCATGGCAAAAAACATGTTCGAGTAAAAAGAGAGAGTTGCCATGTGCTCACAAACACGCTAGCGCAGTTGCCGTTTTAAAAAGAAAGAGTTGCCATCTGCTTACGTGCACGCCAGGGCAGTTTGCCATGTACCATGCCAAACATATGGCAACTGACATGTTCGGGTAAAAAAAAGGGAGTTGCCATCTGCTTGCAATCATACTAGGGCAGTTGCCATGTATACTGCAAAATGCATGACAACTGGTAGCTTGGGTGTGGGAGAGGAGGCGGGCGTATGGGCGGCAAACTGCCCACACACTAGCCCTTGTGCGTGGCATTTGGCGGTGTGTGGGCGGTGCTAAGCGCCCACACACTGGCCCCTCCGTGTGGTAAAACGGATGTGTGGGCGACCTCTCTGACACACCACACACGTGAGTTGTCCTACGTGACAAACAAAATCAGCTAATTCGTGCCAAGATTCGTGCAGAAGTTACTGTACGGTGATGGAGGCGTGTGGGTGAGTTGGCTAAGCCCACACGTGTGGGCGTTAACATTTCCGAAAATAATTATATGTGGTTCGATCTCTTATGTTTCGAACTTTTGGAGAAGAGACTGATTCGGATGAATTACGTTCAGAATCGGACGGTGGATATCGAATCAAATCCATCGCGGTAACGTGAAGAAAAAAAGAGAGGGGCCCGGCCCCGACTCCAACTCCTCCCTCTTCACAAGAACCCTCCTCTCTGCAAGCAGAAGCAGAGCATCCGAAGCTCTGAACTTCCGCCGAGGCAGATTGGTTCGCGGGACGGCGGCGGAGGAGGCGTCGCCGGCGGCGAGCTCGGCTGACAGCCTGACACTACCGCGCGCGGGACCGGTCCGTCGTCCTCCGCCGGCGCGAGCAATGTCGGCGGCGCCGCGGGACGCGTGGCCGGAGGAGGCGGCGCGGTGGCACTGGATTGGCGCCGTGCCGCTCCAGGTCCACCTTCACGACGCCGACGTCACCGCGCTCCCGCCGCCCCCGCCCTTCATGGTAAAGATGCCACTCCCCATCCACTGTTCCCGCCGTCCCAAATCCCAAATCTCGGCGCCGCGCGATTCGAGTTCTGGATGCTAGGATCACGGTTGCTGACAGGTTATGGTCCAGATTGCTTTCTCTCCTAGGAAGTTTAGGCCCTTGGATGAAGATTTCGAGGTCTTTTGGCCTGCCCGTGAGCTCCAAAGGCCTGAATTTTGCCCAAAAAGCCTGAATTTTAAGGCAAACCCTCACCAAATCTTGCATATGAGCATGTAGTTGATTATGCTTGTGGTTCGGCACAAGCATGAAGTTATCAGTTAGCTTGCATGGTCTTTTCAAGTATGTTTTGTATCCTGTTTATGTAAGAGGCTAATTAAGTTTGCTGCAGGCATGCTCTGCGTATGTTTGATATGCTGAAGATTAATATACATTTGCTGTATGAACAACATATACTCCTGTATCCCTCTTTCAGATTGCAATCTATTTTGGCTTAAAGCCCGAGCTGATAGTGATATGTGAGATAATTGCCGCCCGTTTTTGTTGCATCTGTTGTTGCATAGAGTTTCCACATGATTGCCACTGTTTCTTTTCTTTTTATCCGCAGATGCAACAAAATAAAACGACACCTCTGTGTGCTGCACGTACATTACATTGCTGCCAAAGCGCTTATCTTCCTTTTCATAGGAATATCTGTTCCATTTATTGACCTTTATTTTGTCTACAACAGACTTTAGGGCCAAGAATTGGGTATTTTCCATTGTTGGTGTCGACTATAAGGGCTCATTTCAGCAGCTCACTCCCACCAGGTGTTGATACTGTTTGGTTTGAGTATAAGGGGCTGCCACTGAAATGGTAACATATGTTATCTCCTAGGAGTACTAATATTAATGATGGTCAATCGCCTTATTAAATCTTGAGAGCCCATGTTATTGCTGTCACTTTTATTTGCTGACAGCCCTTTTTATCTTCGCATTGTTAGGTATATACCCATTGGTGTCCTTTTCGACCTTCTTTGTGCTGAACCAGAAAGGCCATGGAATCTAACGGTAAGACTATGAGTCCTCTCCTCTAGGACTTTTGTTTATACACCTTTTCTTTTATGTTTTGTTTAATTTGCAAGGTGTTTTTCTTGGTGGTGAAGGTTCATTTATGCCATAATGTGATACTGGATTAGTAGAAACCTTTTGATAAAAAATGTGCACTTTCTCTCAACGTTTAAGTTTGCTGGAAATACTGTTAAAGATTTATGCCATAATGTTCTCAGGATCTAGTTCGTTACTTAACTTAGCAATAAAGTTCAAGAAATTACCAATTAGAGTGTAAAAATATTTATATCCATGGCACACATTTTGTAAACCTTGCTTAATTACAATCGGCCATCCATCAGTGTACGAATATTAGAAACCAAGTTTGTAACCATCTATTCTTACAGGTACATTATTTATTGAGAAGTTAGTCTTTCTGAAACACAAGTCATTTACATGAATCTGCTATTCTGTTTCTATGTGGTATCCCCTGTTACTTGCTCCAGTTGTTCGCCGTGCACACAACTTACGCATATAATTTGTAGGTTCATTTTAGGGGGTATCCTGCAGATATATTATCACCATGTGAAGGTGAAGATAGTGTAAAGTGGAACTACAACAATTCCCTGAAAGAGGTTCGTTTTGAGAACTAGTGTTATGCAACAACTCTTTCTTCCGATCTCAAACAATAGTCTAATATTTTCTCTTGTTCAGGCTGCCTTCATCATAACTGGAAACAGTAAGAATGTGATGAATATGTCCCAGGCTGATCAACTTGCTATGTGGGAATCAGTGAGGAAAAGTATGCTCGCCAGAAACTACCTTTCTGTATGAAGTATACCTAGTTTCTACCATTTGTGGAAGATCCATTCTCTCAACGCTTCTGATCTTCATTCATGCTTTGACTACAGACGTGTTATTTTGTTATTACTTGTTATAGGAGACGCGGATAGTTATATGAATATCTCTACCAAGCTTAAGCTTGGACCGTTTGAAGATCACTTCTGGACTTCCTCGTTAGAGCCTCGACAAGGTTCTGATGAGCCTGAATCTCCTGGATCTGTCAAACCATGTATGCTCTTCTGTCACTGAGTTGTCTACTTTTGTATTAGCTGAACGTTTCATACCAATGTTTTTTTTTCTGGGCATTTTTTTATAGTTAATTGTTGCATGCTTTTCACATTTTTAGAACTTCATATACATTTTCAAGTTATACAATGATGAACCTATACATTATTGGATTCGTAGGACATTGAAATACGGCTATGATAAAAATGGATTTGTGCCACATTAAGAAATCATTGCTCTGATAGATCTATTCAATTAATACCTGGTTAGGCAGGGTACCTGTTCGATTATACGTGCGCAGAGTTCAAGAAGACCTTGAGTATTTAGAAGATGCGGTTCCTGTCAGTGACTGGGAAAGTGTATCCTATATAAATCGGCCATTCGAGATCCGGAAGGAGGAAGGTATGTAGCGCTGCTGCCAACATTTATGTTATCATTTGAGTGCCAGTATGGAGGGAGGAAGGATTTTGCTTGTCGTAATCACCGACCATGTAGTAGTGCTTTTCAGAAAAATATTAAATATTTTGTATTATATACCATCTGGAGATTATCCCCAAACTGGGAAGCATGCACATGTAATTTCTTCCATTGGGAAACTGGTGCAACTTCTGTTACTTTGAGCGGATATTTATCCATCTATTGTAAAGACCCTGCTACTATTTAACCTTCTGCTTTGCGACTCCTTTTGAGCAAAGGGCTGTAAATTACCGAGTCTAACATTTTGTTATCTTTAACGAGGAAACAAGTGTGACCGAGTATAATCACCCCTGCAACTGTCAAAACTACATGTTACCAACTGCCTTCCGCTCACATTCTTTGCTTCATGATGGTTATAGTATTGCGATAACAATGAGATTTCCTTCACACATATACACGTCGTGCTGTTTTGCAGATAGAAGGATAACTACCCTGGAACATGCCTTGGAGACGTTGCTACCAGAGTTCTTCAGCTCGAAGCCCACAGCTAGATCTGCTGATCCTGAACCTGCGTCCACGACGCCAGACTCTGCACCGGACGATTCAGATACCACTCAAGGGACTCCTCGCGACAGAGAAGCAGCTTTGGCGAGTCCGGAAGAGATGTATGTGGCCAAGAAGGCCAGAGTGAAGCTGGTGCGGATACAAGGCATGGCGCTCGGCCTGGATACGCCGTTCCTCTGGGTGGCCAACAACCTGAGGAACCCCGAATGCTTCCTCCATGTCTGTGTATACATCGGCGCATGAATTTAACGTGACAGAAGCACAGTAGACGAAAGGTTAGATAGCATAGGATACCAGGAATGGCCTCCTAGTGTTGTTCTTTTGTTTGTACATACAGATGGTAAAATCTTGATCGTTTAGGCGTGTAAGATCTGTGGCCCCCGGTGCGGTGCGGGTTTGAAACTCTGAATACGATGATGAATGGAAGGATTCCTGTTTCGCAGTTCACGATGCTGGTTTATGGTGGTGTGGAATTGTTGCTGGAAGTCGGGAAGGAAGAGTATTCATATGCCATATCTGTCAAATTCAAGTTAAGCCATTTAATTGCTTTCAACTTGACTTCATCTTGTAAAAACAACAGTTAAAACTGTTTTCAAGCAATGCCTGGTACCACGCCACTTCGTGCAATGATTCACCTTCTTCTCCGTTAGACATACATCTTGAGCAAATGTGCTGCCGCAGTGTGTGGGTATCATATTCGGTTGTGCCCTATGATTTTCCTACTTTGTTTAACAAACAGCCTGACTGACCACTGATTTGCTTGGACTGACAAATTCATCCATGCTGCTAGAATACTGGAGATTGAGGATGTGATTTATCGAATCTTCTAAAATTTTAAGAGCCCGATGTAATTGCTGAAAACTGCCATTGCACAACACTGGGCATTTTACATTTCTTTCATTTGATATACGCAAAGAAAACAAATGCTTGCTAACTGAAGCGGCTTGTATTTTTCGCAGGGTCATATCACTCCAGCTCGAACGTCTCGAGCCGAGGCTCCTCTTTTGCTCCATGCTCTTCTATATGCTCCCTCCGTTCCTAAATAATTGTCTTTCTAGAGATTTCAACAAGTGACTACATACGGAGCAAAATGAGTGAATCTACACTCTAAAACATGTCTACATACATCTGTATGTTGTAGTCCATTTGAGATGGCTAGAAAGACAATTATTTGGGAACGGAGGGAGTATATGCTTACCGGCAAACATGAGGTACGCATCTCTGCCGCTGCAGCTCGTAGCAACGCCCCGCTCTCGAGGCGGTGCCTTTGATCCTCAACACGGAAACCAAGCACTCCTGCATCCTATCCTTATGTATGTAATAATCTTGGACTAGGACGGTGTCTTGTTGATGGCTTTAGGTTGTACTACCTGTATGAACATGAAATATAATTAGCTGACTCTTAGCAACACAGACACACTGGCCTTGGTGATATGAACATGAGATCTCTGCAATGCAATTTAATTAGCTTCTTTGTTGACCTGTCCGAGGCAGGCAGAGATGCTGTCGGAACCCCAATCATACAAACAAAGACTGTTAACCAACGTAATTATATAGAGTTCAGACTTCAGATGATTGACATGTCTGGATCGAGTTGCCTGTCTCACTTGCAGCTGCATTTTCTGTGTGCTCGGTGGAGCTGGAGATGGACTGTGTCTGTGCAGACGAGTTGTCGTGGATATTTCATCGACTTTGAGGCTCTCCTCCTCATGCCGGATTTGCGCCGTCGGGAGGGATCAAAACACACGCTGGCACGTGAGCTCGCAGCGCTCGTGTTCCTGCATGCATGCCTGAATGAGCCGATGATGTGAGAGAATGTAACGCCCCCAAAGTGTAATTTAGTTGCTCTTTATTCTCAAAATATAAATACTCCTAGTAATTCCGATCAAGGTTTTGGATCCCAAGTACACTTTTTTTCTCGCGGGGCAGCGGAATTCTCGGTTACCACGGTACGTAACCGCAAAATACCGGAAAAATTTCGTGCGGAATTTAAAATTTGAATTAAAATTCAAATTTTTTCACATACTATATGTCAGTTCTGAACCCTTGTGAATCAGCAACTACAGCCTAGCGCTTTGGTTAGGTTGTACATATCCATCTCTTGCCTTCAGATCGAGGTATCGAATCCCGGTGTTGTCTTATTTTTTTTTTGCTCATCGCCCATTTTTACACTGAAAAGGGTGAAAAAAGGGTTGTAAAAAAAAGGGATTGCACAAGACTCGAACCCACGACCGCACTAATCGATAAGGAAGCAGGCGCATACCAGCAGTCCACGGTTGCCCAAGCGTTTTATCAGAGTTCCTGCTTTCTTTAACCATGCTCTGGACGTTTAAATTCAACTTTTTCGAAAAGTTTCGAATTTTTTTGCTCGGTACGTAGATTTCTCGTGGGGTAACGAGAAACTCGGTAACCGCCCGGTATTCTAATATTTCGCTCGGTACCCAAAACCATGATTCCGATTGCCCTTATTTTGAGATTGTTTTTTTCGATAAAGGGCGACTTTATTATCTCAAAATGTAGCATCAAGCGGATACAAAGCATTATGAGTAACACCCGGCCTCTGCATAACTAAGATGCACACAGCCAAATCCAGAAGTCTGACAAAATTCATGAAATAAAAATCGACACACCGTGAACAGAGAGTCTTTTAGACCGACACTATGCCTATGTCGAAGAAGGTGGTGGCTCGATCCGTAGGTTATGCTGCCACCCATGTTGGGAAAAAACCTCCGTAGCCACCTGCTCCAATCGCGTACACACCGCCATGAACAGCGGTTGGTACTCCGGCCGTTGTAGTATAGACCACGACGTGGCGAGTCGCGTACACGGAAAATAACACTGTAGAGGAGAAGCATTTTGTCATTAAAACCAAATCATTTCTACATAGCCAAAGCGACCAAATTAAGGCATACGCTCCCACCCTTATTAGCGTTTTGAACCTATTTGTAATACCGTCCAACCAATGACCAAAAATATTGGCAACACTTGTGGGCGGATACAAATTTGACGCTATTTGGATGACTGACCACGTAGAACGTGCAAACTTGCATTGGAAAAAGAGGTGTTTGATTGTCTCGTCATGAGTACAAAAGGAACACTTCTTACTCCCTCGCCAGTTGCGCCGTGCGAGGTTGTCTTTGGTTAACACAACTCCCCTACGGAGAATTTTATATGCTGGTTTCGTTGCAAAAACATTTTACATTTACACAAGTATACAAGTTAATCAAAAAACCCTGTAAACTAATACTCCCTCCGTAAAGAAATATAAGAGCGTTTAGATCACTTCTAAATGCTCTTATATTTGTTATACAGGGAGTAGAATTTATGACCACACAATCTCTTGTCTAGTGGAAGTTTCTTTCTGTAGTCATGCCTTTTCTCAGCCACGTACGTTTTTTTATCACTAGTGAAGCCTTTTGGGCTTTTTCTCCACCCGCATCTAAGGGTCTTGTTTTCTTTCCTTAGAAAACTACCAAAATATTAGGATTTCGATCGTACGATGCGGAAGGGAGTGCGCTCGGGAGCTCTAAAAAGTGCAGCTGCACTTTTTAGAATTTAGGAAATATTAGTTGCACTTCTTTTTTAACGATGCCTGCAAGTACGCTTCCACGTCCGCTTATCGGCGCGCAACTATAGCTGCACCCCTGATTGTGCCTAACTGGGTGTCCATGGATCGCGAACAACTAAAGTTGTACCCCTGATCTACATGTGCAAGTGTCCTTGCGTTTATTTCAACAGAAGAAATAGAATATAAAAAAGGCGGAGAAAGAAAACAAAAATGAGGAAAAAATAAAAGTGAAAGAAGAAAAAAATGAAAAAAAAATAAACAACCATTTTTTATGTTGATGTTAAGACTTAGTTAAATGTCATAGATAAGAGCTAGTGACAAATGATGGGTAATTTTAGTGAATCATTTTATAAGAGAGGCGACTTAGAAACCCTAGCCGCCACCTGACATTTTCCCCTCTCACCGTCGAGCAAAGCCCTAACAGTGCCAACGGCAGAGGGGAGGTCCAGATCAGGGTCTGCTGTTAAGGTGTTGGAGGGTTGCTGTGGGACGGCAAAGGAGATGTGTGCTCTAGCGACGGTCTTCGTCAGGTGGTGCGCGACGACAACGTTGGTGAAGCAGGAGGGATCTAGCATGGAGGTCTTCATTGGTGGCCCGGTTTGGCTGGATCACCGTAGAACAGGGCATGGGTGCATGGTTTTGGATGACATCAAGCTCGACAGCAAACTCGAACCTGTCGTACAATGGCATGAGTGATTTTTTTTCCAGATTTTCTTTAGGGAGTCATCGTGTTTGGTGTGGGGCAATGAATCAGTGGCATTGCCCCAAGTTAGGAATAATGTTCTCCTCATGCTATTTCTATTATGTTGGTGTGTTTTTCGTCGGCGGATGGTGGGTGGTGCCATGTCTTCGGCGAGACTTCTAGGACCCGGTCCATTTAGGTTTCCGGTGGATTCCTCTGGACTCGGCCAGCTTTCGTGGGATTTGGAGTTCATACAGTTTTTCTCTGGGGCGACGATTTGCTTAGCAGATTGTGGCTGCCGGCGTCTCTTGTTCTGCATCGACGGCTGCTTCTACAAGCTCCTGGGTTTCAAAAAGTTTGCTCCGTAAAAGCGGAGGCCTAGAGGCGGCATCGAGCTATGGTCACGGCACGCCGTCGATGATGCAAGAGGAAAAGTACCGAGGCACCCCATATTTTTAATATATTTCTATTTTCTGTAAGGGTGTTTTTATGGAATTTTGATACTTAATATATGACCTTAGACCTCTTTAAATAAGAAATAGATAGGAGCTAGTGGGAACCATTTTTTTAAAATTTAATATTTAGTACTATTAATTTTTAGCCGTCAAGATTTTTTTTGAGGGGCAAAGCTGTTAACGGTCCGGCCGTCAACTTCGCGCGCGTCCCCCTCCTTTCGCGTCCCTGTTTCCCTTGTATAAATAGCCGGCGCCATCTCCTTCTCCTACCTCCGACCGTCCTCGATCCTCCTCTTCTCACGCACATCTCTCTCCCTCCGCGCACACGCGCCAAGCGCTCTCTCTCGCAACAACAATGGCGGACGAGAAGCTCGCCAAGCTGCGCGAGGCCGTCACCGGCCTCGGCCAGATCAGGTCGATCGCTCTCCCCCTGTCAATCGGACGCCAGCCGTCGCCATTGCCGCATGTCTTTACCTGTATGTATGTCTTGTACGATGGATCGCTTGCTTAATTTCTTTGTGCTGCCTTGCGTGCAGCGACAAGGAGAAGTCCGGGTTCATCAGCCTCGTCTCCCGCTACCTCAGGTAATTTCTCTTCCTCTGTGTTGATGGTTCTCCTCCCGCTCGTCATCCATGGCGTGGATGTTGTTCTGAGTTCTGACCATGGCTGGTTTCCTTGGCGGCGAGAAGCGGCAACGAGGAGCAAATCGAGTGGGGCAAGATCCACACGCCGACCGACGAGGTGGTGGTGCCGTACGACACCCTAGCGGCCCCGCCGGAAGGTGCGCGCCGATGAGACGGCCATCTTCTCCTTCGTCGGATTCGACACGAAACTGAGTTTGGTGATGACCCTGTCTCCTGAATCAAAAAATTGCAGACCTGGCGGCGACCAAGGCGCTGCTCGACAAGCTCGCGGTGCTCAAGCTCAACGGCGGCCTGGGGACCACCATGGGGTGCACAGGCCCAAAGTAAGCTGCCACATTCATCTCATCCACATGTATGGTGCTGATCACAGTTAGCACATTGATCTCTCGACGAACATTTCAGGTCGGTCATCGAGGTGCGAAACGGGTTCACCTTCCTCGACCTCATCGTGGTCCAGATCGAGGTAGGGGCCGGGGTCGAGCATCATGCACGCATGATCGATCATCCATTGTCCTTCCTTTTTTTTTTGACATCCAAAGCAAATGCTGCTGCTCTACCTCTGTTTTGCAAGGCTGCATTCACTGACACTGCTTCCTTTTGCAGTCCCTGAACAAGAAGTACGGCAGCAACGTGCCGCTGCTCCTGATGAACTCCTTCAACACCCATGACGACACCTTGAAGGTAGATCGATCGCCATCACCCGAATCTCTCCCGACGACATTCGCGTTTGAAAAACATTTTCCCCTCATCGTGCTGATTAGTTAGTAAATTTGCGCCGCAGATTGTCGAGAAATACGCCAATTCAAACATCCAAATCCATACGTTCAACCAGGTATGTCAAGAGAGATTCTGTTTTGGTGTTTCAGTCAGGTATGTATGCTCATGACATTTACCAATTTCTGTTCTGATGTGCAGAGCCAGTATCCTCGTGTCGTGGCCGACGAGTTCTTGCCGTGGCCTTCCAAGGGGAAGACCGACAAGGATGGCTGGTGAGACATTCATGCCTCACCAGATCAGCAAATTCTAGTCTAACAATAATCACGGTGTAATTTTAACCACATCTTCTTTGTTACACAAATATGTGAAGGTACCCTCCTGGCCATGGTGACATCTTCCCATCCCTGATGAACAGCGGCAAGCTCGATTTACTGCTCTCACAGGTCTGCAATCATCTGGGGAAAAGTTCCCATCCAAAGTTTCCACGCATGTAGTAACATTATTGCTATGTTTTTACGCTATTGCAGGGAAAAGAGTATGTTTTCATCGCAAATTCCGATAACTTGGGCGCTATCGTTGACATGAGTATCCTTACATAAACATGATATTCAATATTTACTTTGACAAAAAATTCCAGTTGTAAGAAAAAGGATGCCCTGCTTATTTACTTAACTATTGAATAGAGATACTGAACCACTTGGTCCACAAGCAGAATGAATACTGCATGGAGGTATGTAAATCATAACATAAATTGAAGAATGATTACATTTGGTTTGTTGGTAAAGAAGATTAACAGCCTTCCTTCAGGTTACCCCGAAAACTTTGGCCGATGTGAAAGGTGGCACACTGATCTCATATGAAGGGAGGGTTCAGGTTAGCTTATATTTCTCCTATATAGTCGCATAAGTTTGCAAACCAATTTCATGAATGATAGCGGGGAATTGCGTCTGGAAACATAACGACAACAATTTTCCCTTCTATTTTTTCAGCTTCTGGAGATTGCACAGGTTCCTGATGCACATGTAAGTCATAAACTAGAAACTGCAATGGCATAATAAATGATCAAAAAACCAGACAGCGCCGCAGCAATTACTGTACGTCTTTTTCTGAGATTGCTTCCACATTTTTCTGAAACCTAGGTCAATGAGTTCAAGTCAATTGAGAAATTCAAGATCTTCAACACCAACAACCTGTATGTGTATTCATAGTTTTTGATTTCAGTTTTATAAAGAGCATTTCATTGTTATATAACATTACTACATGCTCTTATAGATGGGTGAGCTTGAAGGCTATCAAACGCCTTGTCGAGGCTGATGCACTCAAGATGGAGATCATTCCAAACCCGAAGGTAATAATGCATTTTAGAGAACTATTTTCACACAAGGATTGCTCCATGAGCTTTGTTAGTTTGACTTGCGATTTGTGGGGAATTTAACAAAGATTGTGATGGGCAACAAAATCATTTCAGGAAGTTGAGGGCGTGAAAGTCCTTCAGTTGGAAACGGCAGCTGGTGCCGCGATCAGGGTACTAACAAACTACTACTGTACTAACCTATATACCCATAATCATAGCCTTATGCTACATATAAATATGACAAATCATATATTTTTTGAATCAGTTCTTTGACCACGCAATCGGCATGAATGTTCCGAGGTCCCGGTTCCTACCGGTGAAGGCAACATCAGATTTGCAGCTCGTACAGGTTTGTGCTATATGCTGACCAAATTCTTTAAGTTAACACTCCTAATTCTAACTCAAATTGCTTTTGCCCTGCAGTCTGATCTGTATACCCTGGTTGATGGCTTCGTTACACGCAATTCAGCTAGATCAAACCCATCAAATCCCTCAATTGAGCTTGGCCCTGAGTTCAAGAAGGTCAGGCTTTAACACTAACTCCTCACCAGAATGAAAGAGTTTTACCATTAACTTTTGCACCCCAAATATAAATAAGCCGATCTTGTTTATACATGCACTGGCAGGTTGGGTGCTTCCTCGGCCGTTTCAAGTCGATTCCTAGCATTGTTGAGCTCGAGAGCTTGAAGGTTTCCGGTGATGTTTGGTTTGGTTCTGGCATCGTGCTGAAGGTATTCAGACAAAGTTGTTGAATTATTACAGTCTTTACTGTAGTTGCAGTTCTTAGACAACATGTTCAGACTATTTATGACCTGCCATTTTCAATGAATGGATTACCTGGATAATGTATAGCTTCACTTCTCATATGATTGCTGTTCTGACTTATGGCTATTTATGAACATATACATGTCAAAAGTATTTAAACCTTGGAGTAAAGATGTATATTTTTTAAAACTTTTGTAGGGCAAGGTGACCATCACAGCAAAACCTGGTGTCAAGCTGGAAATCCCAGATGGAAAAGTGATTGAGAACAAGGTATCTTTCCCAAGATGCACGTTCTCATTTGTGTTTCACAAATTCAGCAGTTTAAAAGCAACAAAGATCTCAGTTCTTGTCTGTTTACTTGTTTATCAGCATTGGAATAAGTTTCAAATTAAACGAAAGAATTACTGACATCATTAAAATAATCAGAAGTCTTGCATAATTGACTAAATTTCATCATTTAGTTTCTGGGTAACAAACTAAAACCTTATTTGAGATGTCCATTTATATGTCCCACTCAAAAACTAAGTTGCTAGGATCATCCATCTTTTTCTATAACAAAATATATTTTTTCTTTTATTTCAGGATATCAACGGCCCTGAGGACCTTTAAATGAGCATCGGAACATGCTGACATCACAATGGCAGATCGATTTTACTATATAGAATCTGCTATGAGTCATACATGCACCATGACATTGTGGTGAATATCTGTGATACAGTTTTGCTTCAACATAAATACATTGAAGTGAACATTTCTACCTACTTAAGTTTTGCTTCTAATCTTAGATTTTACTCCCTCTGTCCCATAATGTAAGACGTTTTTTGACTCTAGTGTAGTGTCAGAAAACGTCTTACACTATGGGACGGAGGGAGTACTTGTTAGAAACAAGTCCTTTAAGGGCAAACAAGCAAAATCGACAAAACGCAAGAGCTTTGCATATTAACATAATATTAACATATTCTCGGTTACAGCTCTCGTTGATAAGAACGAAAAAAGTATAAAGCAAATACATCCCTCTAAAATTTGAAGCTTCACAGGTACCTCATCAGTCTTTTCCATGTGTAAGCAAAAATGGTCAGCTATCTGCAGGAGGGATCACTTCCAAAAGCTCTATATCCAGTTCAAAACTAGCATCAGCCTGCAAAGCAGGATGGAATTAAATAACGCATCAATAGCTGAATGCACTCAGATGCCCAATCATCAAACTAGAAGAAACCGAGGTTTTACCGGTATCTCGCCCTGCCCCTTTTTCCCATAACCCAGGTCTGGAGGGACAATCACCCTCCTCTGCAAAACCAACATACAAACAGAGCAGTAGATCAGGTCAGTGGCATAGTAAATTCAAAAAAAAAAAACACCGGATTATCTGGATTCACATGTGCTAGTTGTGCTTCTCCATACCTTCCCCCCAACTTTCATCCCCTCGGTTATCATGTACATGGCCCGTGGAGGCTTCGGCGAAGCCTGCGCGGAGAACAGCCCGTTGGCGGTGTCTGCGAAATCGCGCTTCCGCTCTTTTCCAGGCAGCGATCCGACGGTGAACACATAGGGCTACTAGAGGAAGACAGACAGAAACCTTAGTTCCTAGTGCCATAAATCAGCGGCACTACCATGCAGTGACAGGAGTATTTTGCCACATAACCTGTGCGATACTCCGGTTCCCCGCCAGGAGCTTGGCCTCGCGGCTCGACACCACGGTGATGCTGCGGTATATGCAGTCGAAATGAACCTTCAGAAGAACAGCAGTGACAATCAGTTTGAGTTAAAGACTGAAAAGCAGGGTTGGATTTATTTGATTACCTGGACAGTTGATCCCTTCTCGGCAATTGGGCCCTTCCCTTCAATGAGATCGTAGTACTTGAGGCCATCAGCTGCCACCAGTAGTTCTCACATCAGATTAATTACTCGGAACATCGCGAAGGTTAAACCAATGTACTACTGATGATTCATGACCCGTAAAGTCTACAATTTTTTTATTGTAATTGCAATTCTTAATGTCAGATGGATTAATTAACAGCATAAAAAATTATGAGACTGATTAGCATCAAAATTCAGTGGTAAAGGGGCAAGATTTCGGGCAGAAATCTGAGCAGAAACGCAGGGGCAGGAGGAGGCTCGGTGACGTACGTGTGGACGCGTAGTCCTCCGGCGCGATGGTCCGGCGGCCCCTCCTGGCGGCGAGCGCCGGTGCCGGCGGCGAGGACGAGACGGCGGTCAGGACGCCGGCCGAGAGGAGGAGCTGCGCGGCCGCCCGCCGCCGGGAGACGCAGCAGGCGACGGTCGAGGGAGGAGGAGGAGGGGGTGCCGGCGAGGGAAGCGAGTGGCGGCGGTGGAAGGCTCTGGAAGGCAGGGCGGAGGGCGCCATGGATGGCGGAGCAGGAGGCATGGGCAAGGATGATGATGGTGGGTCGGAATGGCGCGCGCTCGGCCGCCTGCCTGCCGCCACCACATCAGCATATCCATAAACGGTAGGGTACACAAAAATCAGAATATTCCATTTTCCCCATTTTATACCTTATTAATTACTGCTCCATTATTTTTCAGATGTTTTTTTAATATTTTCTTACAATGTTCAGAAACTACATAGTGTGGTATTTATTTTCCTTTTTTTATGCATTCATTTTTATTTTATTATATCATATCACTCGAGTTTTTGTATTTGCTGGTCAAAATAGTTTAGTAATGCTTAAAAAATACAAATTGTGGCATTTGTGATGAGAGAAAAAAGAAGTGTTCAAGGCAAACTACCTGTGATAGTTCTGGATGAGAACTTCTGCATGTTCAGCCATTGCCTTGTGAACCTGCAGCTTCAGTTTTCAAGCAGTGAAGGTGGTGTCTTTTTTTTTTTTTTTTACAGAATTTATCCTTGTAACTAATTGCACTTCCAACCAAGAACATTAAATAAAAATCTGGGATGTAGAAGTTCAAATCTGTGCAATTTCACAAAAAATAAAATTAAATGAAAGACCTGCCTTCTCACATCCATTCAGGGCCAGGGCAGGCAACAGCAAAAACTCTGGAGAGAAAAAGGCACTCAGACAAACACATTCCTTCATTTCACCACAACACCATCAGGGACAAGAACAGCTTATATACAAGCTCCCAGTTGCCAGGAACCTACAGAACAATCTCCCCTACACAGCCTCTGAAAGTCTGAGAATCTATTTCCCCCTCCATTAGATCAGGTAAGCTGACCCAAAGACATCTTACCTCGGGCCGAAAACGTATACATATAATGTCTTAGCTTTTGTACACAAGAACTAGCCTTCTATATCAATGACGCTGCCGCCGATCCTGACCGGCCTGGCCGGCCTCTCAATGTCGAGGGCGGCCATCGGCGCCGTGGCCGTCGCGCTCGCAGGCAGGCTCATGGACCGCTTCTTCCGGTTCTTGGGCGGCTCCTTGTCGTCGACGAACGAGATGAACCTCCGGAGGCTCTTCTTCGGCTCGTGCCTCATGTACTTGCGCAGCATGACGCCGAAGTAGATGAGCAGCGAGATGACGCACGCCACGCCGCAGATGAGGAACAGGCCCCAGAAGCTCTCCAGGCGGAGCTGGTTCGAGTTGATCATCTCGCTTTCGTCCGCTGCACACTCGCCTGTCTTGAGCCACTTGTCGTGGATCCGCTGCAGCTCACCGTTCTCCGACAGTGACAGGATCGCCGTCGACAGGTCCACTTGCAGAGGGGAGTCCCTTGGAAATGCCTGGCAGAATGAACTTTTGTAAGGTGCTAAGTATTGACTCGTGAAATTAAAGCAGGTATAGATTTTAGATTTCATCAGTAAAAGAAGTGCAAGAAAGGTTACATAATACTACTAGACATCATACACAACTATTGGAAGTTAAAACTGTTGTTTCAGGATTTTTAACACCAAAATATTGTATCCTTGTATTTTGAAGCTATGTTAAATAACTTAGTTTAAATGTACTTACAAAGCCCCATCCTCTGCTGGTGAAATCTGAGCCGGCTACCGCAATCTTGCAGTAAGTTGACAAAAACAGTTCAACATAGGGGCGCTCGTCAACGATGGCCATAACACCTCCTTTCTTAGGGCCAAGCTCAAGGGCTTTAGCATATTCTTTTGGGGAACCGAGAGCTCTTAGCCTTGACCGTGAGATGTTCAGTTCATTAACCATGTAGTCTTGTGCAAAAGAACCAACTTGGAAACCAACAGGAGCATCACTATTTTTCAGGTCATCAATTCCTTTTATAGAAGTATCAAGTTGTTGCACGGTCAGGATGGAAGTAAGACTCGCGGTATAGCTGGATTGAATGATCAATACAACAAACAGCCATATGATTAACACGCCGCGCCCTAAGGTGCTCATAGTATTTTCTCCTGGGGACAGATACAGATGAAAATCATGAGTCATGTGAATCAGAATAAAAGTACTTTTTATATATAGCCAAAAAACACACAATAGAGAAGGTTGGTTTACTCACTGTGTGCAAAGAACAAAGTCGAAAAGCTGAACCTGCAGACAATAAAAAATTGAGATTATAATCACAGTTTTGAGAGCAAGGAATGACTCTGTGATAAGAGCATTTGACAAAAGTATGTAAAAACAGAAGAAAATAAAATCAATGCATCATATATATCTCTCACCACAAGATAATAGTTAATTCATAATCACTACTCCTAGATGCTTGCTGTATGAAACATGTTGCACAAGACTTGTTGAGGCCTCAACATTTCTAAGAAAACAAAACTGGTATACAGAAAGATGAAACAAAAGATGCAGGTAAGCTCCTTACCAGAAAATAGTTATAATTTGTTGTCGTGGCGAGCCGCGGAACTCATCATTGATTCGATGTTCAAGTACCCAAACAACCACACCCACAACAAGAAAGAACAACCCTGTAACACACCACATCTCCAAAGTAAATGGCTGCAAGAATGCCCAGGACGTTGTTATATGCCTTTTAACCGGAGCCAAGATAACCAATCCTGTTTCAATGAAAGGCTGGGTGAAATCAGCATTCACTGTGCGCTTCATTGTAACTGCGATATCCCCTACAGCTCCATCAAGCTCCTGCAGAATAAGATAAACCTGGTCAGTACGGTATGATGGAATGTGTAGAAAAAGGAAAAAAAACATATATACTTACATTTGATTCTACCATCTGTATGAGTTTGTCATAATGAGGATTTTCAGTACCACTCCCAAAAGGTACAAACTTGTAGGTAACAGGATAAGGAAGCAAAGCCAATGCCTGAGTAAAGACATCAATGCAATAACCCTTCATTGACCCGGTAACATTGTCTTTCGTGACAAACTCCCTGAAGCTGAATCTGTTGGGAATACCAATTTTTAACTCCTTGGCATTAGAAGGGAAAACCCATCCTCGAGGCCTCTGTGCAGTCTGCCCAGGCCAAATAACATCATAGAGTTGCTGATTGGCTAGAGAAGTATTTGGGGGCTTTGAATATAGAGCCTCTGGAGGGGCAGTTGATAACAAGCCAGAATAGTTTGACCAAAAACCAATGGTCCGCATGCCATTTCCGATGACGTTTATGATCTCATATGCAGGATGAATGAGGTCACCTGAAGCATCGAATTGCACGTGCCCAGACGGCCCAGTGAAGTTTACCTTTCTAATCTTCTCCAATAATTTCCTTCCCTTGTCAAAAATACTCATTGCTTCAAGGTGAAGAGTTCCCCCAGTTGCATCACGCAACCGCGAGTCATTTGAGAAGGAAATGCTACCACCATCATCGAAGAAGGCATCCAGAGCCCGAGCTACTGTCCATACACTATCATAAACATAAAAACCATAAGTATTAACACGAAGATCACTATGGTTGTACTTCTGACTTTGCCTGCTCCACTTGGAGATCAAGTTACTTTTCATCTTTGAGTTGGGGATATGTGGCCGTAAAGTAAGAACACCTTGCATACCAGATATAGTCTCAGCAGGAACTGATGAATTAGCATCAAGATATGCAGAAAGCCAATCAGTTGCAATCCATACATAGCCATTGCCCATCATGTTTAGTCGGTTTGCCATAGAGAAAAGCTTGAGTCCAGGTTCAGCACCAGTATGCAGGATGATAACACGAGACTCCATATAACTGACACTAACCAACAAATTAATGAGCTCACTCTTTTTAGCATTTGCAGGAAATCCAATCTTGTAGGAGATTTTGCAGCGCTTCGCAGTGAGTGCGTCATCCAAAGCAGCAATGCCATTTCGACCATAATCATCATCAACATATATGGCAGTCACTATCTTCCAGTGGTTGTAGTCCACAACTGCTGCCACAGCCGCCATTTGATAGAGATCACTGGGAGCAGTCCTGACAAAGAATGGGAACTGTATCGATGAAAGAGTAGCATCAGACGCAAAGGACATCAAGGGGACTCGGAGCTCATTTGCTACATATGAAATGATATGAGCAATTGCGGAACACTGGGGGCCAACGATTGCAATAACATCAGTCTCCATGAACTGCAAGGCTGATACAAGGAATACGATATCATTGTCACAACTCCAGAACAGAAGCAACTATTTTAACGATACAAAATGATGACGTTAAAGCTAGTCTACCTTGAACCATGCCAAGGAAACCATCAAAGCAATTTGTATCCTTGGTTTCAACCTTTAATGTTGTTCCATTTAGAACTGTTGGATCAGAGTTGATATCTTCCAAGGCTGCATTGATGGCAATCGCCGCAACACCTCCAGTGGTGGAGTTCAATTGAAGAATAGACCCAATATTCACAACTGGAGGCCTTGCAGCTAAGCTCTTGGAGATGCCATTAGGGTACAGGAGTAGAGAGAGAACCAACACCATGGGAAAAGCTATTCCCATTGTCCCTCAAACGGTGCAAAGGCTACTGGATGCTTATTCGCATCTTAGAAGATTATTAATGAGTTCAGATCCCCCTGTAAGAAAAAATCACAGAGCAGATGTTATTGTGATACGAATGCATAGTTCTTGTATTCCCTAAAGTAACATAGTCGGTGTAGACAGTACCAACATTTGAAGCCTCGGTTCAAACGTCCAAAGGAAAAAAAAACAGTAACAAAGAAGCAAATAATAATTTGAAGGATGCACTAGCTGTAATTAAGAAACAAACAGACTGAATATTGCAAAAAAAAAAAAAAACTGAACTGAGCAACAACAGATGTTTCGACCAAACACGTTAAGAATGAAAGCAATCCATTTGTAGTAAGCGACACAACATTTCGGTTTGTGCCATTGGTGTTATCCGCTTATACTGCTCCTAGGAAGAAGATACAGATCGTAGGTTCGGCCGGCAAGCATCCAGCATTTTTATTCCCATATGCTCATCCAAGAAAACCAAAAACCGTTATGGTCCTTGAAATAAAAGCCGAACGTGTGGTGTGGACCAACTGCTCTCAACAGATTTCAGTTTGCACACACTATTGCTGTGCAGGGAACACACTTTGGATTATGCAGCGTATAAGGTATTTATTCTAATCCTTAACCCCTTGTGTCAATCATCAGACAGCAAACAAACAAACAAACAAACAAATAAACATATTATACCAGGATACTATGCTTAAGGGTGCCTCCTGCAAAAAAGGAAACACCGACTAAGATGCCAGCAGAGCTAAGTACCAAACCAGCTAAGCACAGATTCCAGCATTTCATTCGTTTAGCAACTGACGATAAACGGACTGAAGAACACAAAGGAGACCAGGCCGGCGGACACCGTAAGGAGGCAAATCAGCCGAACACCTTGAGGGCGGGCTAAGACCCAGTGGTAACACCATCACAACAACCAGGGCTGCCAATACCGGGAGATCAGTCCACAGGCCGCAGCCAGTAGGGGGTCAATCCAAATGTTGAAAGAAAAACAGTAACAAAGAAGCAAGTGCCAATCTGAAGGAAGCAATTAAAAAACCAACGGACTGAATGTCGCAATGAAAAGCAACTTCAAAGAACAATAACAGATGATTCAACCAAACTCACTCGTTAACAAGAATGAAAAAACAGCCATTTCTAGTAAGCAACACAACATTTGGTTTGTGCCATTTATGTCATCCACACAACATTCGCAAAGAAAAGCAATTTAAAAGAACAATGGCAGATGATTCGACCAAACTCGTTAACAAGAATGAAAAAAATAGCCATTTCTAGTAAGCAACACAACATTTGGTTTGTGCCATTTATGCCATCCACTGAAACTAGTCCCAGGAATAAGATACAGATCCTAGGCCGGGCCGGCATTTTTGTTCACACCTACTCATCCAAGAAAACCGAGAAGCGATGTGGCCCTCGATTGCAAGCCAAAACATGTGACCCAGCAGATTCCAGTTTGCACACACTACTGCTACGCCGAGAGAGAGGGAGAGAGAACAAAAGCCGCAGGTGCCGAAATTTGGATTATGCAGCAAGGCATCTATTCTATTCCTTCCTTGCTTCACCCCCTTTTCTCTTGTCAATCAGAGGGACAGCAAGCGAACAAAGAAACGCCAGGATACTACTAGTAACGCTCAAGGTTGCTTCCTTCCTGCAAAAAAGCAACATTTGCCTGCAAAAATGGAAGCATTTGCGTGCACAGATTTGGGTCAAACCAACTGACACAAATTTCGGCATTTCGTCAGTTGAGCAACTGACCGTAAACGGAACGGAGTGAAAGCACTAAGACCAGGCCGACCGACACCGCACGGCACGGCGGCCACCGGTCGAACACCTCGAGGACCGGCGGGAGTAGGCCCGGCGGCGGCGGCACGGCGGCCGGGGCCGCCATTGCCGGGGGGTCAGTCCACAGTCACTAGGGGAGGGGAAGACCGCAGCTTGACCTCGGATTCCTCGGGCAGAGGACCCAAGAAACGGCGGAAACGGCGGGCATTGGCGGCAGGGGAGGGGATTGCAGAGCAAGAACAGGGGGAGAAACGCAGAGAGATTTGGACTTACGGAGCTGGATTCGGCGCCGGAAGAGGAAATCTCGGCTTCTGCGGCGGCGGCGCTCGCTCGACGAAGACGGCGGCTCGGGGCAGGGAGGGGGAGCAGGCGGAGGATGAGGACCCCGCGACGGCGACCGGGAGCTGCTTCCGTCGAGCTCGTCATCATATTATTTTTAGGTGAAGGTATTATAGCGGGGAGGGGACAGGGGAGGAAGAGGGCGATGGAGATGTACCCGACGCCCTGGCAGGCGGGTCCCACCCCCGAGGGCGATGCGAATGCGAGCACATGGTCTGCCATGTCGGCCATGGTCCTATTACAATTACAAGATGGCAAATCATTTTTATTTTTTGTGATCTATATATTGGATTTCTCTATCTATCTACACTATAATAAAGGAAGAAAAATAGTTTCGACATCGGCTTGGTCTGACGATGCTAGCGCGGTTGCCTGCCTAGATGAGGGGGATCACCCCTCGCCGATATGCTTGGCGCGATTGCCGGTCTCCGTCGTACGCCGTGGTTTACTATTGCGGCGTTGTTGTCCCTCGAATGTCTTTGCAGGTGTTTCGTTGGCTGGATTTCTCCGTGTTGTCCATTATATTGTCGGTATGATCTATGATGGTGCAACGACGACAGATTGGCCCGCATCTTCGTTTTGGAAGCAACATCTATGTGTCTCCTGGTTCAGTTGCCCTCGTCGTATCTGATTGTATATGATGTTTTATTGATGTTATATACACGAGCTTTCATTTTGGAAACAACGTTAGTCTGTCTTGAGCTCTCAAATATGCATGGGTGTTGGCTAAATTCGCTCTAGCATTTAAAAAAAGGGTTGCTTTGGTGGTTTTTGTCAGGAGATTGATTAAACATGAGGACCATTTTCGTCTGTCTTGTGAGAATTCAACATTCCGCTCGTAACATACAAAGCAAATACGCCCCTGTTCTTAAATACAAGCCATGTTTACTTTGTCTCAAGTCAAACTTAGTTAAGCTTGAGCAATTTCATAAAAAAAAAACGCATTCACACAAAAAAGAAAAAAAAAATCAACAAAAGGGGCCACATGGCCCCCATTTTCGATATGAAAATGGAGTCCGAGATACAACAAAACAGCAACGCCCGACTAGTACTATACCCTTAAATGGATGCGCCGCCGCACAACTACGACATCATGAAAATAAAACATAAATTTTTTCCGCATTCAGACAATATCAGCATCAAGGAGCGCATCATGAAATGTGCTTCTTTTCCCAGCGGGTAATTTATCCGCTACTCTAGACGTGACAAAGAAAATCATATGAACCTTGTCAAGCTTGAACAAGTTTTGACAAAACGGAGAGGGGAAGCGTGATGCACGTGCAAGACCACATCGAGCTGAGGCCGGTCACCATTGCATGGGGCCACGTGTCGATATGTCGCCGGTGAAGACGCATGCGTCCGGCCGGCCGGCCGGCCGGTCCAGCCGGCGCCGTTTCTCCTTGTCCCGATCGTCCGTTGCGTACGGTACGTGACATTGTACGGTGGTCCATGCATGATTTGTACTTTGCCGCTGCGTGTGCATGCAACCTTGCTAAAAAGAAGAACCCGGGCTAGAGTGCGTGGCCGGGCAAAGGAAGGCATCTTTGCTGCAAGCTGCCCATTTTTTTTGTTGTATAAAAAAATAACTAAAGACTAGAAGAAAAGGCATGTGCGCGATTATTTCCTGGTCACGTCACGACGATTGGATCCTCGTGTGCTCGATTAGATTAGATTAGATTAGACTATGGTGAAATATGGGTTAACATCCACGTAAGTTGGTTGTCGCTCGCATTGCCTCGTCGGTCGTTGCTTAATTGATTCCTTTGACAAGATTGAAGCCTTGGTTTGAAACTTGGACTATGTTGCGTATATATGCATGTCACACATGTAATAAAGAAATTCATGTAGGAATGACTGGGACGACTGCTGATGACCAGGGAGGGAGACATGATGGGGATGACTTGGGCAGACAGATGCATGTAGCAGCCCTAGCTTCCAGCCATTTTCAGCCGTAAACAATATGGTTATATCCTAACTACTTTCCCCTTATATTTCTTTACGGAGAAAGTGCTACTAAGTGATCAAGTCAACCTCAGCTGTTATATTCAGCTAGCATGAGAGAGAGAGAATGAAAACCAAACGTGTACCACAAGCTCGACATGAAGCTGTCTCGCATATCTCCTGCTCCTGTATCTACTAAATTTGGGAGTATGGACCTGGACCTCCATGTATTTAGTTTATTTTTTTTGCGAGAACTCCATGTATTTAATTAGGTATGAGACATTGTTTTCCTTAAACATATATACTCCCTCCGATCCATATTAATTATTTCTACTAGATCAGCGATGATTAATATGAATTGGAGGGACTACTATTTTTTTTTTTTTGCGGATGAAATATATATAGTATCATTATTTAGGTCATAACCGAGACAAGGGTATAAATGCGTGTTCTTATTGAGATTTCCATCAACATTGTCTGCTATTCCATCACAAAAAACATTATTTGCCTTTGGCATGGTTTGTAAAGTATGACTTTTTTTCCGGGAAGCAGACAACGTTCTTGCTTACTCGTTCTTTCCCCAAATGATGCTTGTGAAAATTATTAAAAATGTAATGACATGAAATTATTTTTGATGGAATATCTGTAGGCATCCTAGCTAGAGTGTGTGACAAGGCAAAGGATGGTATTGAATAGATTTTCCAAGATTGATATAAGCCCGAACAGTGAAAACAAACATAGTGTGTTCTTTCCTGGTCATGTCACAAGGATTGGATTCTTGTATGCTTGACTAATTAGATTATGGTAAGATATGATGGATCATTGGCATGATGCAAGTTGTTGGTGGATGCCCTCTTGTCTGATCTGATTAGCTGCTAGTATGTATTGCTGCTTTGAGAATATGAAAAGCTTGGGTTGAAAAACCTGGAACTGAATGATGCACAAATGGAAGAGAATAGTCACGTGTCATGAGAAAATTACTAGCAGTAGTACTATTGTGGAACGAGAGGGACTTCGACCTGATCAGCTGGGACTGGGAGGTCGACTACATGATGTGGACGCGCGCGTGCAGACGGAGATGCAGCAGCCCTAGCCTTGAGATCATTTTCAGCAGTAAACAAACTTAGCTGCCAAGTGGTCATTCAAGTCAGCCTCAGTTGTTGTACAGTACCAAACGTGTAGCACAAGGTCGGCAGGAAGACGAAACGTCACCCTCTCACATATCTGCTATGTTTAGGAGCGGCCTGGGCCTGTCTTTAATTAGCTAGGTGGAATAACTTGTGACCTAAAACGTCTTACAAAAGTTTATGGAGAGAGTACATCATTCTCCTATGACATAATAAGGACTGGAATTGGTAAGTACTCCCTCCGTAAACAAATATAAGAGAGTTTAGATCACTAGTTTAGTAATTTAAATGCTCTTATATTAGTTTACAGAGGGAGTAATTGATATATCTCGCGCCCTGAGATTTACATGCGGCGTCGCCGATCTGGATACAACTCTCTTCCTTTACGTACCTCTAGATACAACTCTCTTCCTTTACGTACCCGTACTGATCACATCTTCCAAAAATTCATTTGAGAAGCAGTTTCATGCATGAAGGTGTTTCCTTTTCATAAAATCTACTCCATCTGTCCCATAATATAAGAACGTTTTTGGCACTATACTAGTGTCAAAAACGTTCTTATATTATGGGACGGAGGGAGTAGAACGAGAACTCAGATATTTTAAATTATATGAATATGATGGAGGGAATGGGTGACCATACTCGAGCAGTCGAGCTTGTGATGCACCGAGCAAGATTGCAACTAGGGCCAAGTTTATGTTATGTGCTCAGTTTCTGTAGGAGAATTTGGCTGCTTATTCTCATGTGCATGCATGCAGCGTCCTTGATGCTTCGTCGGCCTTGCAAGCTACGCATTGCATCTAGCCATGCAGCAGCTACCATACCAGGTGATATATACAAACAAGCTAGCTAGTACGTACTAGCTGCTAGAGTCATGTGATTGGTTCCGTACGTACGTCGTGATAATCCAGCTTTGCTTCACATGTATGTAAACTCTAACACATAAAAAGGGCGCATTTCTGAAAAAGTGAAAAAAGGGATAGAACGGACGCACGCAGTGCCCAGTGAGGCTGACATCTCCACCACATGCGATAGGGCATCTGATGCCGCCTGGCAAAGCTCTCTAGGCTTAGGTTTACGTTCATATAATTCCTTGCGCAGCGTACGTTTTGTTTTCTGATGAACATGCGCGCATGGGCCTTATTTTTTTTTCCATCTATATGACTTTCGGCTGCCAGAATGGTGCGATCGTACGTGCATGTCACCGAACAGATAATATGCTCGAAATGTTGATGTCTCGCACATCAGCAAGGAAAGCACCGTGGAAAAGTGACGGCGTGTTTGGCTCGATCTACCCGGGCTGCATTGTCATCTCAGACCATTCACACCCACTGACCAATTGTCCCAATGATTCTCTGGCTACTAGAATTGGTTACTCCACTAGAAACATTTTTTAGGAAGGATTGTTCTATGGTTCTTTTTCACTGTATTTAATACTTACAAAAATCTCAGCCAGTAAACTAACAAACTCCCATTTTTTTTCAAAGCCAAACATGGTCAACTAATAAGAGAGATCTGAAATTGTGACAAAGTCATCATAGATGATTTTGTTTCAGGTGCTTCAGATCTACGCAAAGGTTCAATGGCGACGACTGCGGCTCCATGGCGCTGGTCCTTAGGGGCATGTGCGCACAGCTTACCCGGCTGTCATCGACAAGGTCAAGCTGGCTCGAGTAAGGGAGCGGCGACTACGGCATGTAGGCGGCTCGTTCTGGTGGAAGCAGTGGTCGTTTGGTGGTCTTAGAATCTCGATGTAAATTTTTATTTTGTTTGAGATGCTTCGTACTTTTGATGAACTTTTGTAATAGATCTGATCATTTTTGTAAACAAAAGTTCCAGCTTTGAAGACAACCGTCATTCTTTCTTTTCACTCTATGCATGCTTCAGTAGGATCAAATCTTGCTTCAAAAGATGCTTCAAAGAGATGAGAGCAGGGGCTCCCCTTTTCAAGATCTTGCCCATTTCTTTGAGACCATATGTGCCAACATCCCAGAATAATGACATCAAAAGCGATTCCTTTACGCAGGAGTTGGATGACTTGCAACACTTCATCATATATAGAAAATACCTTTCAGCTTGTTGGGAAGAATGGGGTTCCAATTATTTGTAGCCATGTCACAATTCCAGAAAAGAGTCTTTTCAACATTTTCATTGCGTACAACGCTATTGTAACAACCAAGATACATGCATTTTCGTTTAGTCATATTTCATGTATTAACTCTGCCCTGTAATAAGAGCCAAAAGAAAATCTTATGTCTCAGTCTGGCAACACATTTCCATAGCCACTGCAAAATTGTGTGAGCTTTCTACATATTGCTGGAGGAATAATGAAGGCCTTTCCATCTGTATATCCATGCACCCTTCTAATTAGACATATTAATTTGATGAACTAAGTCAATGGCCTCAGTGAATTGAGCATGAGCTTGCAGGGTCGTAGGCCTATGAAAATGGAGAGTCAAATCGTCACTATGAATAAAATCAGCCAAAGAGAGCTTTTCCTTCAATGACAAAGAGAACAGGTCAGGGGACTTTAGAGATAGAGGCAACTCATGCCAAAAAGGAATGGAGTCTCTAGACACAACTTCTACCTGACCAATATCAAGGGATGCATCTTGAAATATGTTTTGTCTACGGTGCATTTGTATGGTATTGTAGATATGAAATCTTTTTGAACTGAGACAAAACTAACGCGATGTATGTTTTTGGGATTAGGGGCCTGTTGAGTATATGTGTTATGTGAAAAATCATATTTGGCACTTTCAAGGATAACAAAGGAAACCAAAAGCTTCATGTTATCCTACTAAATAACATTTTGGAGGCCTTCTTTTGATCATATTTGGAGGCCTTCTTTTGGCAATGATACACACCTATAGATGAATGAGGCATCTTATTTGGTTGAATATCGTTTCCAAAATGTATAAACCGATATAAATACCATGTAATTTCCTGCATTCATAACAGTAATCTGGCTGACTTCATTACTCTGATGAGAATTACACATTTTTTTAATAGACTTGTGTATGGCATGTTTCTTGGAGAATTACACTTTGATTCCCAGTTTCGCTTAATTACAGTGCTTCACAACTAGTTTTTAAAACTACATGCATTTTTTCTACACGCATCCACTGTCCTGTTATATATTTGACTGGATGCATGCGCTAACCAAGTTTGCCTAAAAAAGCGAAATCAACTCATATATAGCAACTCATGGGTATATATACTAGAAGGGTGAAAAAGCTATAGAATAAACATAATCTTGTTGACGCTTTGTTTGGTCAAAATACACAGTGTGAAAGAAAATGTTCTTTGTACTTTCTGCTTGTGTAGGACAGAATGGGTAGAAGCAATGGTGTACTCATCTTTGTTTATTTAAGATATCTACATACTTGCGACTGTCTTAAATTATTCATTATCATTCTTCAACTTTTTGTTATTTTTTATCTCCTTCCTCTATCCTTCAAATATTTTACAGCAAATAGGTGGTAACAAATAGGGAAATGCTTTGAAAACTAATAAGTTGTAGAAATGGCCCATATTTAGAGGATTCACTTATGTATTGCAAGAAAATTGCAGCTTCATTTTACAAGATGAAAATATGCTAATTTTCATTTGTCATAGGGGCTTATTAATTTCTAATACAAAGTATTTCTAGAGATTTCAATATGGACTACATACGGATGTAGTAGTCAATTCTATGCATGCTTAAAAGATAAGGTCCATTTGAAATTTGATACACAAAAATAGTCATGCTTTTTGAGAGTACGCAAGAAGTTATGTACTATAAAGGTTACAATAATGATCACGAGTAGCAGTAACTGAAGTGTCAAAGAACATGTTTCAAAATTGAGAAGAAAATAAGCATCCGGCCAAATTCCTCTACAACCACAACCCTCCACTCGAGGCGTACTCACTGAAAGAGGATCGCGGAGAGGGCATGAATGCAACTTCTTTGAACTATATGATGCACGGTTTAGACAATGCATGGCCCGTAGCAACGCACATGCATATTTACTAGTATGTATAATTAGGGGTGAACTTGTGAACGGGCACATGAATGGAACTCAAACAGACAATCATATGCAAACAAGACCTGTGTTTGTCTTTTATTCTCAAGTTTGAACTAGTATAGTTCAGGTTCTTACATGACCTGTGCATGCCACTTTATTTTTTCACCGTTACAACGACCAAACCATGGTCTAAGAAAACGGTGTTTCATATATCTAGTACTAGAGTTCTTCTCTTCTCAGTTACTACTGACAATGCCAAATGGCGCAATGGTAGTCGAGCAATATGGAGGGATGTAGACATTGCACATTGCTGGTAGCGTCTGCAGCGCTAGGTTCCTTATTTCCTCGAACTGGGGCAGTTGTTGAGGCTGGGATGAGCCACGGGCCTGTGGGTTTTTTGAGATGGTGGAAGGAGCCACGCTGCTTGGATATTGTTCTTGAGGTTCTTTGGTAGGAGAACGGCTCAACGGTTGTTGTTGTTGTTGTTGTTGTTGTTGTTGTTGTTGTTGTTGTTGTTGTTGTTGTTGTTGTTGTTGTTGTTGTTGTTGTTGATGCAGAATAATAGCATGAACGACATTGTGGATGGCTTGGCACCGTGACTGCTCGGGGGTCTGCCGCAGTTGCTGACAACATAATTGTTGCAACTGTTGGTAACTTTGTTGCAATACTTGTGAGCTTGCATGTGCTATATTGGGTTGTTGCAAGACGACATCCCTGCAGGGAATCAGTTGTTGTTGCAGAATTTGTTGAAGGATTTGTTGTTGTTGTTGTTGTTGTTGTTGTTGTGCTTGTTGCTGCCAAATTGGTTGTGGTGGTTGCGGATACTGTGGTTGCGGTTGTGGATATGGTTGTTGTGGTGGAAATGGTTGCGGCTGCGGATATGGTAGTTGTGGCGGAAATGGTTGTGGCTGTGGAAATGGTTGCGGCTGCGGATATGGTTGTTGTGATGGAAACGGTTGCGGCTGCGGATATGGCTGTTGTGGTGGAAATTGTTGTTGCTGCCCTGGGAATTGTTGTTGTTGCACCAATGGGACTTGCTCTTGTGGTAGTTGCTGAGATGGATTTTGTGGTTGCAATTGTGGCACTGGAACTCTAACTGCAGTTGTGGCGGTGGTCGCCACAATAGCAAGGAGGGCAAGGATGAGAAAGGTCTTCATGGTGGATTTGTATTGACCACTGCTTGCTTGGCTTGAATGATGCACTCTACTTATGAGAATGATGGATGGGGAAGGATGATCATCATGCTATAGGCCTATTTATAGCTGCCATGGCATGACCTCCTTCACAATTGGCATTTGCTTGTCTGGAAAGTGCTTGGATGCTTCCCGAAATCATAATTTGGTATGTTGTGTTTGGTGGCACTATAATTCCACCACCAAAAAGTTGTGATAACACACATGACTCATCTTAATCACTTTACAGCTCAAACACTAATCAAGATTGCCTAATTTTCTGCAACTAAGTTTGTAATGTTATGCAAGTTGTTACATGTAAACTAGATAATCATTGCTTGCACAGAACTTAGTTTGTAATCTTGTGTGACCTGTTAAGATAGATGAGACTAGTAATGTAACTTGCTATAGTAGGTCATGACTCATCAAATTCCTTTTACATGTCAAGTGTTGTAGTGTTCTAGAAGTTATTAGCAAACATCAATTTCGCAATGTTCTACAAGTTGTTATGTGTAAACTAGATAAGATTGACTTGCACACAAAAGGATTGTAACCATGTGTGACCTGTTAAGATAGATTAGAGTAGTAATGCAGCTTGCTTTGATAGACCATGACTCAACAAATTGCTTTTACTTGTCTTAAGTGTTGTATATGTTGTACAAGTTATTAACACTTTTCAGCTTACTATGGCTTGCAATGTGTGCGCATGCCAAGGTATGTGTAGCTTCTATTTGTTTGTAGATCTTATTTTGTTTTACGCGAAATCATGCAAATGATCATCTACGGTAACGCTTGCGAGTGCAGCTGCAACAATGTTGGCAGGGTCGGAGGGAGGCTGTGGGATGGCATGAGTTGTTGTGACAAACTATAGTTCATTATGTTTTTTTGGGTGGCACCCATAGTTCATTATGTGTGGAAAGATACATGTTCTGTATTTCATGCGCGCTAAAAAACTTATGTTTTAAAATTTGCAAACTGGCCCTGTCTTTTCTAAGGGCTTCTACTAGTGGCCAACTTGAAGACATGTGGTGGATTGGGCCTTGGACGCTGTACAGAGCCCAACTAGGCTCGCTCAGAAGAAAAAAAACTCCCATGGATCGCTCCCTTGACGACCTCTCTCCTCTCTCGTGAACTGGGCACGCCGCACACCCACTCCCCTCCATGCACCGCTACCCCTCCCTTCCCCTCCCCTCACGCGTCGCCGCCGCCAACGACCTCGTCTTCCTCACGCCGCCTCACCGCCGTCGTCCGCCCTTATCCTCTCCCCAAAGACATCGACCTCATCTCTCACCATCTCCCCCTATCTCATCAGAAGAGAAGAGGGACTTTTTTATTCTCGAATACAGAAGAGGGAGATCGACCAGGTCAGGCGCCGCCCATGGCAGCGGCCACATCCGCTACAGGCGCAACCACCTCGCCGAATAGAAGATAACATAGGTAGATAGATTAAGACCATGCATAACACTTAGTTTGCACCATACACTACTAGGGAAAAGGCTAGCAACAGCGCGGGTTTTCAGGCTAGCAGCAGCGCGGGTGGCCGCGCTACTAATAAGGCGCTACAGCCTACAGCTAACTCATAGTAGTAGCGCGGCCCCAACCAGCGCTACTACTGTTGAACGATATCAGCAACGCTTTTTAGGAACGCGCTACTATTAACTAGCTGTAGCGATTTCTTCATCCCACGCCATCGCTATATCTTTCATCATTTTCCTTTCATTTCTCCTTTCGGATGCTAGAAACTAGGTACTACTAGTACATATCAAATTCATAAACCATTACTAGATGCGGTAGTACTTTTCGTTCAAATTACTCGTCGTGGTTTTAGTTCAAACCACGACGAGTAATTTGGAAACGAAGGAGTACTAAGATAACAATTTTATGCATAGCCAACATGCATCCTCAAGCAGTACATGGTCATATCAACGGCCATCATCATATGTAGTTCTAGATGATATCGACGACGATCATCATATGTAGTTCTAGATGATATAGCCACACACACATATGTAGTTCTAGCTAGATGATATAGCCACACACACACACATATGTAGTTCTAGATGATATAGCCACACACACATATTTAGTTCTAGATGATATCAAAGACAATCATCATCCTCAAGCCTGGGCGGTTGGTGTTCCTGATAGTAATTAGGATGGCCTGTCCAACACGAAGATTCTTGCCATCGAGGAATTTCTTCCACCCAACCGAGCTTAAGTGTGTGCGACCGTCCGTGTCCACGCGGTAAGTACAGGTTGTGATGGAGCCCCTTGCAGTAAGGCGTAGTCCAGCTGAGCCTTCTTCATCAGGCTCGATACCATAACTCACAGATATGCTCTTTGCCAATTTCTGAATAAGAAAAACATATCAATTAATAAGCATGTGATCGAACTCTACACTAAAACATATATATCATCGACTAGATTCCACACAACATACCATATCATTGGACGGTACACTAAGTAGTTCACACTATTAATTTACATTTGTAAGTATAACATACCATATCATGTCGATCAACCATGGTATTTGTCAAGCGGGTCACGAATGGCACCCCGACAAAGTCAGCACGTGGCGGAATTATGTCCCACAGGTTGGACACCTCCTCCTCACTCAGCCTTGTTCTTTGAGCTACGATGGCTTCATGAAGTGGGTCCTCATCATCTTCATCGAGTGGGTCCTCATTATCTTCATCATCTTCATCATCTTCCACCAGGTTGAGATAAATGACAGCTAGCTTGGATCTTTCTGCTCGGAAGTTGAAGTTGATCAACTCACCACTAGTAAGATGCATGCGAGCGACGAAACGGGCCCATCCATCTCCTCCAATCTGCGACATATTGCGTCCTTTCTCGACCTCCATAGTGTACGGCCCCCCAGGAGCCTCAAATGTCACAGTGTCTCCTATCAGCTTGTTGAATTTCAACCTCACATTGCATGGGACGATCTGTGTAAACTAAGCAAAATGACACAATGCAGTAATGCCAACACTAAAAATAAAATAGTTATTACATTTCATCTAATTTCTTACCGCCGCATGATGAAAACTCGGCCGGAAGTAGATGCCGAACAGCTTGCCAGTTGCAAGGCTTTGGCGCATCTTGACTTGCTGATTGACATAGTGGTGGTGGTGGTGGCGCCATTCTTCCTAAAGCAATATGAGCAAAGGATTACTAAATCAACTAAATCAAAATGTTCCTAAGTCAACTAAATGAATTAGCCTACTAAATCAACTAAATCAAAATGTTCTAAGTCAACTAAATCAACTAACCTACTAAGTCAACTAAATCAAAATATTCTAAGGCAACTTAATCAACTAGCCTACTAAATCATCTAAATCAAAATGTTCTAAGTCAACTAAATTAACTAAATGAATTAGCCTACTAAATCAACTAAATCAAAATGTTCTAAGTCAACTAAATCAACTAACCTACTAAGTCAACTAAATCAAAATATTCTAAGGCAACTAAATCAACTAGCCTACTAAATCAACTAAATCAAAATGTTCTAAGTCAACTAAATCAACTAGCCTACTAAATCAACTAAATCAAAATGTTCTAAGTCAACTAAATCAACTAGCCTACTAAGTCAACTAAATTATATCAACTAAATCAAAATGTTGCATATGAGCAGGAGGGAGAAGGAGGCGACTCGAGGAGGAGAAGAGAGTAGGATGGAGGAGGAAGGCGGAGGCGGAGGGCGGCCGTGGCCGATTGAGGAGGACGGAGGAGGAAGGCGGAGCGAGGAGGGCCGGCCAGCGGCGAGTGGAGAGGAGGACGGAGGAGGAGGCCGCACCGAGTCCAGCAAGGAGGAGGAGGAGGACGGTGGCGGCTTGACGGAGGAGCGGCGACGAGGGCAGCAGACGCAGCGGAGGAGAGGGCGACGGGCGTATGGCGCATAATTTGTGGCTATGTGTGAGTGGATCCGAAGGGAGGAGATCAGGGAGATGGATGGCTTTGCAGTAGCGCTCTTGAGCAAAACGCGTTACTGCTAAGCTATCTAGCAGCAGCGCTTTTCACGATAAAGCGCTACTGCTATATGTTAGCATGCAAAAATACACATTGATCATCAACGATCTTTTTGTGTACAATCTGATTCGACAATATGAGTCCTCACCGATTTAGGAACAGGTGAAGACTCATATTGCAGCCATAAATTCTACACATAGAGTTCAATGAAGATCAAGTGCTTGTCAAAGTGTGAGAAGTAACATATTTAAGGTGGTAGAAACTCTCTTCACGGAGCGAGGTGGGACTAAATTTTTGTAGGAAACTTAGCGATGGCGCTTGTCGGGAAATGCGCCGCTACTATGCTACGTAGTGAGAGGCAGCGTCAGATTAACGCGTTGTTGCTATAACTAGCCTCACGACGGCCTCGTAGAATTATAGCAGCAGTAGCGTCTTTGGTCGGACGCGCCATCGCTATATTTGTCTCAAAGCAATGAGTTTGATGATCGCGCTCATCGCTAGTTAGCAGCAACGAGTTATTTTGAGGCGCGCTGCTGATAAGATTCTGTGTATAGGCTTTTCCCTAGTAGTGATAGCTAGCTAAATTTTTTAGAATCCTTAGATTCTGAAAGGAAAAAAAAGATATGCTCAAATTTCAGTTTTTTTTGACTTTTTGTTAAATCTGGTCAAACTGTTGGCAAACTATAGTCAAACTACTTATTCAAAAATATTAGTGTTAATAAATAATTATTTTTAGTTTTTTTGACTTTTGGTCAAACTATGGTCAAATATGGTCAAACTGTGGTCAAACTATGGTCAAATCTGGTCAAACTATGGTCAAACTACTTATTCAAGAAATATTAGTGTTAATAAATAATTATTTTTAGTTTTCTTTGACTTTTGGTCTAATTGTGGTCAAACTATGGTCAAATCTGTTCAAACTGCGATCAAACTATGGTCAAATCTTGTCAAATTATGGTCAAACTACTTATTCAAGAAATATTAGTGTTAATAAATAATTATTTTTAGTTTTTTTTTGACTTTTGGTCAAACCATGGTCAAACTATGGCAAATCTAGTCAAAGTATGGTCAAATCTGGTCAAACTATGGTCAACCTATGGTCAAACTACTTATTCAAGAAATATTAGTGTTAATAAATAATTATTTTTAGTTTTCTTTGACTTTTGGTCTAATTGTGGTCAAACTATGGTCAAATCTGGTCAAACTGTGGTCAACCTATGGTCAAATCTTGTCAAACTGTGGTCAAACTATGGTCAAACTACTTATTCAAGAAATATTAGTGTTAATAAATAATTAGTTTTAGTTTTTTTGACTTTTGGTCAAACCGTGGTCAAACTATGGTCAAATCTGGTCAAACTATGGGCAACCTATGGTCAAACTACTTATTCAAGAAATATTAGTGTTACTGAATAATTATTGTTTTTTAGAATAATTGTTTCAAACTCAAAGGGTGCTTAATGCTCAAGTTGAACTCCTAAGGGTTAATAAGATTGACATCTTGATATTGTCAGGAAAACAACAAGTGCAGACTTGAAAACTAGGGGAATAGAATTCGAAAGTTAAGCATGCTCAGGCTGGAGTAGTGAGAGGATGGGTGACCGGCCGGAAAGTTAGACGATTTGGAATGAGTGGTTCACGTGGAGGGCCTTTAGTCCCGGTTCGTAACACAACCGGGACTAGGTGGGGGGGGCTTTAGTCTCGACCCTTTTGTCCCGGTTCCAGAACCGGGACTAAAGACCCTTTGGAACCGGGACAAAAGGCCCGTTTTCTACTAGTGCATGTCGTCTCGGCAAACATGTTCGCCTCCCGTTTAATAACTCCACCACCATAGCTTCTTTTCCTTTTCAGTTGATTCATAGCGATGTGTGGACCTCTCCGATTCCTAGTAACTTGGGCTACTTATATTATCTGGTTATCCTTGATGATTGTTCTCACTATGTGTGGACGTTTCCTTTATGACAAAAGTCGGATGCACTCTCCACTTTGACGGCTTTTTACTCCTTGCAAGCATGTAGTTTGGGCGTCCCATCCTTGCTCTTCAGACTGACAATGGAAAAGAGTTCGACAACCTTGCTTTCCGCACTTTTCTGTCACACCAAGACATAGTTTTCCGAACGCGTCCTTCGCACTCTGAACGACTGCGTTCAGACGCTCCTGTTCCATGCTAATGTGCCGCCTCTTTTCTGGCCGGACGCACTCGCTACTGCTTCACTTCTCCTTAACCTTCGCCCCTACCGTCCACGGTGGAACTATGCACCTCACCATCTTCTCTTTAATTAGTACGCCCCCATCTTATGATGGCTTGGGTATTTTCGGGTGCCTTTGCTATCCTAGCACCGCCGACTCCGCTCCTCACAAACTCGTACCTTGTTTTGTCACTTGCATCTTCATCGGCTACCCCTCCAACTCCAAGGGATATCGGTCCTACGATCCCGTCTCTCACCGTGTGTTCACTTCCCGGCACGTTTACTTTGATGAGCATGTGTTTCCGTTTCAGCAGGTACCCCGGCTGTTCCTCACGGCACCAGTGACGCGGGCTCCTCGACGCCTCTCCCAAGGCACTCGCGCGCCTCTCTTGGCCCGCCCCTGGCTTTGAGGCGCGCCCCCCGCATGCGGTGCCTCCTACAGCCGCGGCACTGGCGCCTCCGACACCCCCGATGTTGGCGCCCACGGCCCCCCCGCCCCCCTCGGCGCCCCCGGCCTCCTCGGCGCCTCATGTGGCCGTTCCGGTCACTCACGCTCGTACGGGCGTTTTTCGCCCGAGCTCGCGCTACGCCTCGGATGAATACGTCCATGTAGCGGCCACCTCTGAGCTGTCGCTGTTGCCATCCTCCGTTCGAGCCGCTCTTCGTGACCCGCTCTGGATGGATGCGATGCAAGAGGAGTTTGACGCCCTATTGCGCAACCGGACGTGGCAGCTTGTTCCCCGTCCCCGGCACGCCAACATGATTACCGGGAAGTGGGTCTTTAAACACAAGCTCCGTCCTAATGGTACCCTTGATCGCTGCAAAGCGTGTTGGGTCGTTCGTGGCTTCCGACAGCGTGCTGGCATCGACTTCACCGACACCTTTGCTGCGGTCATCAGGCCCGACACAATACGCACGGTCCTCCACCTTGCGGTCTCCCGTGCTTGGCTGGTGCACCAGATGGGCGTCTCCAACGCCTTCCTCCATGGTCACCTTGAGGAGCAGGTCTTCTGGTAGAAGCCCACCGGGTTTGTTGACCCGACTCTTCCTGACCACGTGTGCCTGCTTTTGCGTTCCTTGTACGGACTCAAGCAGGCTCCGCGCGCTTGGTACCAGCGCATCGCGGTGTTTCTCCACCAGCTTGGGTTCGGCTCTACCCGCTCGGATGCCTCGCTCTTCGTCTACCATCAGGGCTCTGACACGACCTACTGGCTACTCTATCGACGATATCATCCTGACGGCATGTACGGCTGGTCTGCTCAGTTAGCTCACGGCTCGTCTTCGCGCTGAGTTCCCCATCAAGGACTTGGGTCCTTTGCACTACTTCCTCGGTGTCGAGGTGGTGCGCCGTACGGATGGCTTCTTCCTTCATCAGCGGAAGTACGCTCACGAGCTCCTGGAGCGCGCCGACATGCTTAACTGCAAGCCTCCCGTTAAGTCTGTCGATATGAAGGCCAAGCATTCTGCCACGGATGGTTCTCCTGCTTCGTATGCTGCTTTCTATCGGTCTATCGTTGGTGCTCTCCAGTACCTCACTCAAACTCGTCCAGAGATCCAGTATGTCGTGCAACAGGTGTGTCTTCATATCCATGCTCCTCGAGACGTTCACTGGGCTGCCGTCAAGCGGATTGTTCGCTATATCTGTGGCACTATGGATCTTGGCGTCACGCTTCACGCCTCCGCCGACACCGCCCTCACCGCCTACTCCGATGCAGACTGGGCGGGCTGCCCTGACAGTCGTCGCTCCACTTCGGGCTATTTTCTACCTTGGACCCTCACTTATCTCGTGGTCGTCCAAGCGGCAGCCTACGGTCTCTCATTCCAGTGCTGAGGCTGAGTATCGTGCGATGGCCAATGCCGTTGCCGAGTGTTCGTGGCTTCGCCAGCTACTTCAGGAGCTCTCTTGCCCTGTTGACCGTGCCACAGTGGTCTACTGCGACAATGTCTCGGCGATCTACCTCTTCGCTAACCCGGTGCATCATCGACGGACCAAGCATATTGAGTTGGATATTCATTTTGTTCGGGAACAGGTGGCCCTTGGCCATATTCGTGTTTTACACGTCCCTACTTCCCAACAATTTGCAGATATCGTGACCAAGGGCTTGCCTACGGCGTCATTTGAGGAGTTCCGGTCAAGTCTTTGCGACAACCACGGTGCCGCTTGGACTGCGCGGGGTGGGGGGGGGGTTGGGGGGGGTGTTGAGTATATGTGTTATGTGCATATTGTGTATTGGGCCCGCCTCCTAGTTCCTTGTATAGTTGAGGTCCGTGGCCCACCTTTATACATCATATATACGTGCCTATGCACGAGAGCAATACATCGTGCAATTCACATATTCTACGGGGCCAAGTGAGATGTGCATTAGAGCATCTACAGTCTGACACCTCATATTATCCCTATACGTCCGGATGCATAGCCCGGTCACTTTCCAGACAGGCGAGAGAAGGAAAAAGATGACTCAACCGGACCCCCACTTCGTCCCCGTACGTCTGCGTCGTTTGCAACCCTCACTCATGAGCATATATGGGGAGGATATGAAGGCGCGTCGGTCAGTCCGTCACGTAGGATGCGTCCCACCCGGCCCACCTTTTCTCTTTCTTTATTCCGTATGTTTCTTTTCTCTTCATCTCCACAAATCACATTCAAGTGACTGAGCATATAAGGAAGAAAATGGCGAGCATGGTTGCGTGCACGAATAACGTTTGAGGGCTCAAACTTTCTAAGTCCAGCTGTAGATGCTCTTACAACTATGTATTGAGCTACCACGGTAGGGTTGTTGGGTTTGCTCAAATGAAGACCATCCGATACTCAAAAATGGCCTTGGCAAATTCTAAGATATTATCCGTGATCCTGTCTTGTAGTACTACTAATTTCTTTCCTTTTGGATTTAGAGAGCGATTTAGAGGGGTAGCGTGATGCACGTGGTAGACTAGATGAGCTGAGGCCATCATTGCACGCGATCACGTGGCGGGAAGTCACCGGTGAAGACCCATCCGGCCGGTCCCGCTCGTCCGTCCTCCGTCGCGTACGGTACGTGCGGCCTGGCTATTCTATTCTCACGCCACTGTACGGTGGTCCACGACTTTTGTACTTAGCTGGTTGACGACATTGCTGCTCATGCATGCAACCTTGCTCCAAGAACCCTAGCTACCTAGAGTGCGTGGCCGGCCAAAGGAAAGTATTGATCTGATCCTGCAAGCTAGCTATGCGTTTTTAAAGCCAGATAAGGAAAAGAAACCCTAGCTAGAATGAGGAAAGTGCGCTCTCCATCACTGATCATTTCCTGTTCACCCATGTCACAACAATGATTGGATTCTCGATGTTATGCTTAACTAATTAGGCTGTGGTAATATGTGGATTTACTTTATGGGCATGGCATGCACGCAAGCTGGTGCTTCCTTCGTTTCGGTTTACATGGCTTAATTTAAAAATTGCTTCAATCAAGATAGATGATGAATTCATTTTGATGACAAGTATTTTCGGACGGAGGGAGTAGTAAATAGTAGTACTGAGACTTGTAAAACGGGAAAATAAAATTTATTAAATGAGCTCTGTAAACCAGAAAGGAATGAGTAGCTTGCTGCCCTCTTGTCAGATTAGATGCTGGTGTGTGGGATAGGCTGTTCTGATCCCGAGCTCATGTGAGCTCGGGTGAACAGTAAAAACAAAAGAAAATGGTTTTATTTTAAAAATCCATTTTTTTTGTGAAACATTAACAAAAGTTTCAATAGCTTGCAAAATTTCAACACCAAATGACACATGCAGAAAATCTAAAAAAACAAAATCGATGCTCTAAAATGTTATTTTCAAATACATTTTGGAGCCTTGGTTCTGTTTTTTAGGCCAGATTTTCCATGAATGTCATATGGTATTGAAATTTTGCATATTAAAACATTTGTCAATGTTTCACACAAACACAAAAATTGGGATTTTTTTAAAATTAATTATTTTGATTTTACTGTTCAGCCAAGCTCAGGATTAGAAATTTAGAAGAACACTTTTGCTGGGGTATGTTATTTCTTTGAGGATGGGGAAAGCTTTGTTTGAAAAAAAAAACAGGAATTGACGATACAGTGTAGCAGATACACAAATGGAAGTGCACATGTCATGTGTAATTAAAATATTACTATTTGAGGTTCAGTTTTTTATTACTACTCCTTCCGTCCCGAACTACTCGTCCTAAAAATAAATAGAAATGGAGGTATCTGGAATTTAAAATATGTCTAATACATCAATTTCTACCAGGGCGAAGGGAGTAGTATTTCGGAACGATCGATGGGGCACGCACGTACAGACAGAGGTCGACCCATGCAGCAGCCCTAGTTTTGATTAGTTCCGTACCTAGTGTTGCTAATCCAGCTTTGCCACTTCACATGTAAACTAATATTCTGTATTCCTTTTATGCATGTCATCCCTCTCCGTGCTCAGAAACAATGTTTATATAGCTGTAAAATCAGATGATTCTTCCTGTCTGTTTTCTTTTGATGGTTTGCCCATTTTAGCACATAAAAAGGGGCGCATTTCTCGAAAGTTTAAAAGGGACAAAACAAACTAACGTAGTAGTGAGGCTCACATCTCTACCTGCATGCATGTGATTAGCATCTGATGCTGCCGGGGGGACTTTCTCTAGGCTTTACGTTTAAAATTCTTGTGCAACGCAAGTACATGAACATGCATGCGTTGGATATTCTTTGCTGCAGACTTTGGGCGCCAAAATGGTGTGACCGTGCATTGCACCAAAGGAATACTCGAATTTTGTTGGTTCACACATCAGCAACAAAGAATCATTAAAAGTACTGACAAGTTTGATTTGAGGAACGGGGTCGTGAGTTGTCGACCAAACACTGCCGCATGACCAACTTGTTTGATTTGTGGTTCGAGTGACGACGACATCCTATGGCTACTAGAACCGGCTAGTTCATTACAAACTCCGTGGTTTGGTTTCTGTCAAGCCGTCATCTCTTGGACTCTTGGCCACCCACTATCAGAAACTGTACTTTTCCCCACGGCCAAAAACCAACAGGAAAATAGCTATTGCCGCCAGGAAATTATTTCCTGTCGGAGGAAAAATCCATCAGGAATAAAATGATAGGGAAATGTGTTCATGCCTGCGGGTGTCCAACAGGAAAACAATTCCTGTTGGCATTTCCTGTCAGCAGCCCACAGGAAAATCTCTTGTCTCATCGGGTTTATTGAACACCTTTTGTGACGGGTGGCCGTCAGGGAAAGGCCGCCAAGTATATATTTTCATAAATTGCCTACTTCCATTCCATAACCTTAAATAAGTGCAAATTCATTTGATAAATAGGCATACATCCATTGGCCCATATATAAGAAAATGCATCCAAAATCAATGTCTATATAACACATATCAATCCACTAAAAGATGATTCATCATCCAGCAATTGATATGTGATAATTTGTACAAGCACTTGCTCGAAAGCAAAAAAAAAATCTACACATACATTACACCAATCTGATTCTCATCCATCACATTGCACAGAGCAATGGCAACAAAATACACACATTTCTAAGTCACCTAGGTTCATGATTAGGAGCATCACCTACATACATATCACTTTACTATTTTCCATCAATCAAATTGCAGCAAAATACTAAGCGCCTAATTAAGTTTTCTAATGAGAATGTACTACCTCTAGAGAGATCCAAAATACCATAAGAAGGTCATTCATTAGTTCCAAGTACAGGTGGACTAGTGAGATCCTCCTCCGGATACACAGTTGTTACCATCAATGTTCCACCATCATTGCTATCTCCAGTGTTTCAAAAAATGTTAAGAATTTTTTAAAAATAATTTAATTTTCAGAATAAAAAAATGTTCAAATTTTCAAATTTTGTTAAAATTTGGAAAGATGTCCAGATTTTCAAGTTTTGTTAAGATTTTGAAAAAATGTTCGAGATTTTAAATTTAGCTTCAATTTTACAAAAAAAAAAATCGGATTTTTAAAAAGAATCAAAAAATGTCCAGATTTACAAATTTTGTAAAAAATCAAACTTTCAATTTTTTTTAAACTTAAATGTTTAATTTTTTTAAAAATGTTGTTTTTTCTATGTTTCAAACAATTGTTCAAATTTTTGAAATGTTTTGTTCACTTATTTGAAAATACCAGTTGCTACAGTGCCGACCGACATGTCTAAACAGATGCAAGCAGCCAAACAGAGTCTCAACTTAGCATGTCTCAACACATACACTGCTACAAAACAGCAGGAAATGCATGTACTCAACATGTTTACACTGAGCATGTATCAGAGGAGAACAACCATGTTAGGTTGGGAAAGCTACCAAACATACCCATAGGAGCTGAGCGCAGCAACACCACCCATAACACTACCACAATGAAGAGATGAAGCTGCATACAATGAACCATGCACTACTGGAATCAGGATCTTTGCCGTCAGCTAGATCTTTGCCGTCTGCTAGCTGACGACAAAGAAGGTCTTTGCCCTCAGCTTAATAGAAGCTGACGGCAAAGATCATGTTTGCCGTCAGCCAACTCTTTGCCGTCCGCTAGCGGACGGCAAAGAATGAGGGTGGCCCACTAACGAGTAACACCTAACGGACACTTTCTTTGACGTTCGCTAGCAGACGGCAAAGAAAGTGGCCAAACTAACGTCCGTTAGCTAGGATCTTTGCCGTCTGCTAGCAGACGGCAAAGAACCGTGCCCTAAACTAAAATCCATCGATGCCCGCCCGTACCCCACATCTCTATCTGTTCCCTCTTTCTCCACACCCGCGCCCGAGCCGCCGCCGCCCCGCGCTACCCCGCCCTCGTGCCGCCACGCCCGCGCCACCCGTCGTCGCGCCGCCCAGAGCCCCGGTGACCCCTCCCGCCGGGCCATCCCGTCGTCACCGCGCCCCTGCCCACCCGTGCCCGAGCCGCCGCCCCATGCCACCCATGCTGCGCGGCACCCTTCCTCCACCGCGGCCCGCGCCCTCTGCTCCACCATGCGGCCGCCCGCCTCCGGCCCTCCTCCACCGGCGGCCCGGCGCCCATTTGCTCCACCATGACCGCCTCGCCGCTCCGGCCCTCCTCCACCGTGCCCCGACGCCCCTCTCCTCCGCCACGTGGCCGCCCCACCCCTCCGGCGCCCCGTCCTCCACCTGGTGAGACCTCTTGTATTTTTTTCTGTTTTTGTTTCTGTATTTTAAGTTTAGTTTAGGTTTACTTTAGGTCTGGCTTAGTTTAGGTTTACTTTAGTTTAGGTTTAGAGCAGAGAGCCTTAGGCTGTGTTTGATAGCAATGTATTGCAAAAACAGAAGTATTGAATACTACATTATTTTAGCCCGAAGGTGCAAGATACTGCAGTTTTGAAATATCAAAGTATTTTGAAGTATTGGGAATACTTTGACCTGTTTGGCTGGTGCTTTATGCAACAACGTAAATTAGCTAGCTAGGCAGTTGATAGCAGCTACAAACACGCATGTTAGGTAGTTGGATTCACTCAATGGTTTAGTTGATCGGAATTGATTAGTTGGGTATGGACACCCGTGTGTTGTGATCGACACTCGTGTGTTGATCGGAATTGATTAGTTGATCTGATTTGAGGTATGTTTGTTTGATTGGTGTGTGGCACCTAGAGCCACCTAAAATATGGTGCAACTATGATTGTTGCCACAAGTATTTCAATGTGATCACACCACCTAAAATAATAAGAAGAAGATAATTAAAGAGGAGGAAGAAGAAGTGTATTTTTTCCCTATATTTTAGATTATTATGCTCTTTTTTCAACATTTTCAGTTTTCTTTAACGTCTAAAGAAACCCCTAGTTTTGAAGGGTGCCAATTGCCATTGCCAACTAACCTACCAAATTAATTAAGTGTTGTTGAGCACAAGTGCATTGCTTTTTTTTCTCAGTTTTCTTTCATGTCTAGACACTTGGCTCTATGTTTATAGATATGCTTCTAGATACTAATTGGTCTCTTCATTGCTTATTAGAGATGGGGAGAGCCGTCACACCGAGCTCTGCTTTCTCGCCACACCGAGTCTGAGTTGGATGCTTTTGAGTTCTTCAGTATCATACTTGAGACTTCCTACAAGAGGCAGGTATATAAAAGGATAGATCTCCCCTTCACCCATCTCATTATGATAACTCTGCTGTTTGCTACAAAACTCCTTGTCCCAAACTGCAGAGGCTGCCTGACACTTTATGACTATGCTGGACGGCCATCGGCCAAAGAATGTGAAGCTGCGACAGGCCGATAACGGGCTTCGCAAGCTTTGGGACGTGGAGTTGGTGATCAGGTACGGCCACATGTACCTGTGTCGTGGCTGGGAGCAGTTCTACCGTGCCTACGACATGCGGCACGGGTACTTCCTTCTCTTCAGGTACGACGGCGACGCCATGCTCACCGTGAAGGTGTTCAACACGACTATGTGTCGCATGCGCTACCAGGACGACGATGATGCCAGTACGTTCTGCCTCTTCTTCCACTACATTTTTCTTTGCCTCACATCGATTGTTAACGGTCATTGTTGCATTTGGTTAGGAAATGGGAGCAGCAGCAGCGACTCTGGCTACAGCCAAAGCAGCAGCGACTCTGGCTGCAGCAAAAGCAGCAGCGAGGATTATCCGGAATGGAGTGGGGAAGAAGAGGAGCAGAGTGGGGATGAGGAGGTGCAGGCTGACGATGGGCAATAGATGGTGGTGGTTGAGGATGACGTAGCGACGATGGTGGCTGACGATGGGCAAGAGATGGTGGTGGCTGAGGATGACCTAGCGATGGTGCTGCCTGAAGATCTGGCCTCGCGATGGTGGTGGTGCCTGACAATGACCTCGCGATGGTGGTGGCACCGGCGATCCCACAGCCGGGTGACATGACCATGCCAATTGTGGTAGAAGACTACATCCCACTGCCTCCACTGCCTCGCCGCTCTTGGCGCATCAGGATGAGGAAGGAGAAGGAGAAGAAGAATGAGGAGTGAACTATGTCAGGTATGTTAGATCTCCAGAATGATCTATATATACTTAGCTTTGTTTCCTCCGAAATGACATAAGTTAGCTCTAATATGCTAAGTTATCTCTAATATGCTTAGTTTCCTAGGTTTGCTCAATAATGACATACACTTGGCTTCCTTGTGTAAAAAATGGCATAATTATGCTTTGTTAACTAAAAAATGGCATAATTAGTTAAGTTAGCTCTAAAATGACCCATTTAACCTAGGTTAGCTCCAGTACGATCCATTTTACCTAGGTTAGCTCCAAAATGACTAAGTTTACCTAGGTTAGATCCAATTTGATCCATTTTAGCTAGGTTAGCTCCAAAATGACCTAGTTTACCTAGGTTAGCTCCAATATGATCCATTTTAGCTAGGTTAGCTCCAAAATGATCAAATTTACCTAGGTTAGCTCCAATATGATCCATTTGGGCTAGGTTAGTTCCAAAATGATCAAGTTTACCTCAGTTAGCTCCAATATGATCCATTTTAGCTAGGTTAGCTCCAAAATGGCCTAGTTTACCTAGGCTAGCTCCAAAATGACCAAGTTTACCTAGGTTAGCTCCAAAATGACCTAAACCTAGGTTAGCTCCAAAATGACCAAGATGGCATAATATGCTTAGTTCACTCAAAGATGGCATAATTAGCTAGGTTAGCTCCATTTTACCTAAATATTCTTACTTCTTATTCTAGTCTTCTTCTTCTTCTTCGTTTTCTTCTTCTTCATGTTCTTCTTCTTTTTCTAACTTTCTTGTTTCCCATTTTGTAGATCTCATTTAATTCACGGAAGCTTGCATGGATGGAGTGCTTCTTTTCCCTTTCTGCTTTTATTTTGTATCAATGAACTTGCATGGATGGAACTTGTTATATGGATGGATGGATAACGGTGTTGGATCAACAATGTGAAACTTTTGTAATATGTATTGATGGAACTATGTACGTGTTGGGTATGTATGTATATATGATGAAACTTGTGTGTTGGATATGTCTTTTGTGAAATTTGTGTGTTGAAACTTGTGTGTTCAAATTGAATGAATTTAAGAAAAAACAGAAAAAACAGGGGCTATACAGGATCTTTGCCATCCGCTGGCGGACGGCAAAGAAATTTGCCACCAGCCAGCGGACGGCAAAGAAATTTGCCATCACCCAGTGGACGGCAAAGATGCCAGGTGGCAGCTCCCTGTCCAACCTGGGGCTGTCCTATTTGGTTACTTTGTCATCCGCCAGCTGACGGCAAAGCTCGCCATTTGCCCCCTAACGGCCGAACGTTGTCACGTTTGCCATCCAGGACCGTTGCCGTCAGCCGGCTGACGGCAAAGATCGTTTCATCTTTGCCGTCCGCCAGCTGACGGCAAAGAAGACTTTGCCGTAGCCAATTCAGCAGGACCTGTTGCCGTCAGCTGACGGACGGCAAAGGTCTTTGCCGTCCGCCTTGTATGCCTTTGCCGTCCGCCATGATGGACGGCAAAGAAGCTGATTCCAGTAGTGGTGGACTCCAAGGTGGCGCCTTCAGGAAGGATATGACATCGGAACGCCGTCACCGCCCGATCTGACACTACAAGAAATATGTCAACTAGTGACCTTCTGTCAGTGACACTGGAAGAATTGGTCATAAATTTATGACCATTTTAGACCAATAGGTCAAAAGCTGTTGGGGGGGATCCAGACCCTAACCTATAACGACCATTCTGGTCAGAAATGTCATAATGTCATTACAGGAAATGGTCATAAAGCGGGAAGCACTGTCCACTGCCTCACGCCTAGCTTGATAACGACCAATATAACATGGTCACTACACTTGATTTTGAATGAATTAGGATGATTAGGCAGCCACCTCAGCAACCTCACTTATGTGTCACTGTCTAGGTGTCATTTTTGGTTAAATATTAATATTCAACAACAGATGGGGCACACACTGACATGCAGGACCCATTTGACAGGAGGGGCCGAGTGCTTAATTCGCCCAAAAAATGTGCGCTAGCAGGGACTCGAACCCACGACCTCGCGCTTGCTTTGCTCGTTCGGTACCGCTGGGATAAAGAGGGATTGTTGCTCTGGTATGGGAACTAATCTATACATTATATAAAACCACGGCTCTTCCCTATCAGTGACAAGTGGGGCCTTCCGACCAGGTGGCATCGAACAGAGAAACACTGATAGGCGGGAACCATTTGCAGGTGGGTGAGCCACTGACAGGTGGGTAAGCGAGCATTTAATTCCCTAAAAGATGTGCGCTTTCATTCCTAAAAAATATGCGCTAGCGGGGACTAGAACCCACGACCTCGCGCTGTTTAACTTGTTCGCTACCACTGGGCTAGAGAGGGATTGCTTCCCATCTAGCGGAATGGCTCTATATATTATATTATAGCGCCAAATCTAAGTCATTGACAAGTGGGACCAGGTGGCGGCGGGCTGCGGGTAGAGCCAACACTTAGACAAAAATTTCTTGGTCTTTCGACCCGGTGGCGGCGGGCTGCAGGTGGGCGTGGCCGTGGACGAGGGCGGGGCATGGACGAGGCGCGGGCTGGCGGCCAAGCGACCAGCGAGGGCACGGCGGCCGGCGGTGGTGGGGGACGGAGCGAGGCAGCCTCACCGAGGTGACCTCGCCACGGCCTCGCCGCTCGCCTTGTCCCGGTGGGCAGCAGAAGAATGGGCAAGAATGAAGCAACCGGCGGGTGTGGAGGCGGGGCTAGCTGCCAAAGCGACCAGCAGTGGGCCACCTGCAGTGGTGGGGGTGGGCGCAGGAACGACGACCACGCAAGGAGAGGCTCGCCGAGCATGGGGGACTCGCCGCCGCCGCAAGCACACCTCCCGGTATGCACCCCTCTCCTCTTCCCCCCTCTCCTCTCTCACTATCCGCACCTCGTCGCCGAGCATAGATGAATTTTGTTGATGAATTTTGTCAGATGTTCTTCAGCATAGATGAATTTTGTTGATGCACTGTTAGGAATTAGGAGATAGCTTGCTTGTTTGGTAGATATTGCATAGATGAATTTTCTTGATGTACTGTTGGGAGTTCTTCAGCTTGTTTGTTAAGAATTGTTCAGGCCTTGTTCGGTTAAGATTTGGGGGGAATTTCAGCTAGATGGGATTTATTCCCTGCCAATATCTGTTAACCCCTCTCATTTATCAAGGCCAGAAACAAGGCCTTGGTCTTCAATTGTTTGTCTACAGATTGTTAGGATAATTGTAATTGTAATTGATAGAAACAGCATAGTATTTGTTAGGAGCTAGCTAGCAAGTTTGGTTTAATTTGAATTAGCCTTCTCTGCAACATAAATTCATGCCAATTTCAGTGTTGGTTTGATTTATAGTTTAGTTTGTTTCAATGTTGTGTTAGGCAATTAGCATATAAAATTTTCTGGAATTTTAGCTTCCATTACTTCCATCCATTTTCATTAATTAATGTTGATGCACTTAGATTGATTTGCTAAGTTGCAACAATTTGTTGTCTTTGGCAGATGGACAGAAGCTGGATTAGAAAAGGAGTTAGAAAGTTTTCGAAAGAACATATGAAAGGAGTTGATGATTTCATGGCATTTGTTGAGGCAAATTTTGCTAACGATGCTCACATTCTTTGCCCATCTGCGAATGCCTCAACCGCCCAAGAATGGCTCAAGGAAGAGTGGAAGATCATCGCTTCTTAATGGGATGTCCAGCACATATGATAGATGGATATATCATGGAGAACCTTTGGACGATCAACCTCAACATTTTGAAGTCGTCTGAGGCCCCTCATATGATGGGTGGTGGTGATCTTGGCATTGATTTCATGGAAAAGGTTTTGCGAGATAATGCTGTTTTGGAGGAAGAGGATGGGCATGAAGATGATAGGATTCTGACCTATTGAAGGATTTGTATGATCTTTGAAGATCGTCTTGATGGATGTAAGTCGTTGTTTGCCGAGGTGTTAGAGGAGGCGGCGCAGCTCATGAAGGGGTAAATTTTCAAGATTTACCTTCACCGTGAAGTTACTCCACATCAAGTCTTTCTACCGGATTAGCAATGCCGCATTCAACGCAATACTCCGTCTTTTGAGCTTGCAATTCCCTGATAGTTGTGTTACCAGATCATATGATGAAGCATTGAGCATAATCCGCAGGCTGGGGTTAGGTTATGTGTCAATACATGTGTGCCCAAATAATTGCGTCTTGTTTCAGAAGGATTTAGCAAAGCATGACAACTGTCCAAAATGCAATGCATCTAGGTGGAAAGATGCTGATGGGAAGAAGTCAATATCGGAGAAGGTACTGAGGCACTTTCCCTTGATACCAAGGCTGCAGCGGATGTTCATCTCGAAGGAATCATCGCGTGAGGTACAGTGGCACAAGCTGAAGTCATCCAGCGGATGGAGAGGCATGGAAAGAGTTTGACAGTATACATTTAGATTTTGCTGCAGATCCACGGAACATAAAACTTGGCATTGCCACAGATGGGTTTAATCCGTTTGGGAACATGAGCACGTCTTATAGCATGTGGCCAGTTTTTGTGGTGCCGTACAACCTGCCACCATGGGCATGCATGGATCAGTCCAACTTCGTGATGTCATTGCTTATCCCGGGTCCAGAGTCTCCAGGAAAGGATTTTGATGTCTTTATGGAGCCCCTCATAGAAGAACTGCTCTAGCTCTGGACTGGTGTACCTACATACGATGCCTTGAGTCCGGAAGAAATGTTCAATCTACGTGCTGCAATCATATGGTCCATCCATGATTTCCCGGCTCTGCACACTCTGTCTGGGAGGATCACAGCGGGTTATCAGGCTTGTGTCCATTGTGACAAAGACCCTTGCTCAAAGAGAATAAGGAGCAAGATCTGCTATATTGGGCACCGCCGCTTTCTTCCCCGAAACCATCACTGGCGAAGAAGCAAATATTTTAATGGTGAGAATGAAACCCGTGACAAGCCAGCTGAATTCACTAAAGAAGAGCTGGAGCAGCAACTTGAAAAGGTGAAAGATGTGAGACCAGGAAAGCTGGCGAAGAAAAGAAAGCGTGAGGAAGATCAATGTTGGGACCGGAGGTCTTGTTTGTGGGACCTGCCATACTGGGCTGAGCTGAAATTAAGGCATAATCTCGATGTAATGCACATTGAGAAAAACATATGAGAGAATCTGCTAGGCACGTTTCTGAACATTGAAGGGAAGACAAAGGACACGGTTAGTTTGAGGCTTGATTTGGAGGACATGGGCATAAGAGAAGATTTGCATCTACATCACAATGAAGATGAAGATTCATTTGAAATGCCACGAGCATGGTATACAATGAGTAAAGAACAAAAGCTTGCATTCTGTGAATTCCTAAGAGCGGTGAAATGTCCAGATGGTTATGCTGCTAACCTAGCAAAGTGTGTTACTCGATGGATTCAAGCCAAGATCTTGAAAATCCATGATTGTCACATCCTCCTCCAAAGGATTTTACCGGCAGGCCTCCGAGGAATCATGCACAAGGATGTATATGAAGCGGTTGCTGAGCTGGGAAATTTCTTTAGAGAACTGTGCTGCAAAACACTCAAGTTAACTGTCTTGGAAAGACTTGAAAAAGAAATCCCAATTATTCTTTGCAAGCTTGAGAAGATTTTCCCTCCAGCTTTCTTCACCGTGATGGTCCATTTGGCGGTGCACTTACCAAAAGAGGCAATGATTAGAGGCCCTGTGCAATACGGTTGGATGTACCCAATCGAAAGAAGGCTGCTTACTTGTAAGTGTTATGTGCTAAACACGGCAAGACACGAAGGTTCTATTCTTTGAAGCATATGTCGTTGACGAGTGCTTGACTTTTTGCTCTAGATACTTTGGCGATGTGGAAACAAGATGGAACCGGCCGGGCAGAAATAGAGAGCGATCTGATTCGCAAAGTGGTGATATCTCTGTTTTCAACCATGGTGTGAACTTTCTTGGAGCCTCACAATACTTGGAGGCTGGTGATGAGTATGACAAGATGGTTTGGTTTGTGCTCAACAATTGCGCCGAGGTTCTACCATATATCGAGTACGTTATATCTTGTGCACTCATTATATATATATTTTTTGCTTGGGTTGGCACCAGCCTAATGTTTTAATTCACATGTTTTGTTAGCATTGCAGGAAATGCAAGGAAGAGTTAAATCAGGAAGAAAGCAATATCCATGTTGATAAAAGGGTTGCCAAGGGGTTTGCTAAGTGGTTTAAGAATCATGTGAGATATTTAGCCACATGTTTTATGTTTTCTGTGTTATTCACCAATTGTTAAATACCATTGTTTGCTAAATGGTTTATTTGTGCAGATTGGAAAGTTGCATGAGGAGAAGAAGGTCAGTGATGATCTATTTGCTTTGGCATGTTTACCGGATTAGCGAGTGAGAGTGTATTCAGCATGCATTGTTGACGGTGTCCGGTACCACACCGTTGACCGCGAGGAAAAAAGGAAGAAACAAAATAGTGGAATCGTCACTGAGGGGTCACATGATGGTGAGATCATTGACTTCTATGGTCAGTTGAGAAGCATCGTAGAGTTGCAGTAGAACTCTAGTGGAGGCATCCATCGCTCGGTAGTCTTATTTCGCTATGACTGGTTTGAGCTTGGTAGCAAGAAGAAGAGAGACTCTTTTGTCAAATATGATGGCCACTTCAAAAGCATCAACACTGCAAGGTGCTGGTATAAGAGTGATCCCTTTATTCTAACAACACAAGCAACAATGGTGTTTTATTTGCCAGACACTCTTTTGCACGGAAAATGGCGAGTTGTGCAAAACTTTCAGCACAGACACTTGTGGAGTGTGACTGAAACTGAAGTGGAAAAGGGCCCCGGTGATGGTGGACTAACATACCAAGATGATGACCCTACGGAAGTTCCGTTGCAAGCTGATGATGACTCTATGGAAGTTCCGGTGCAAAGAAGAGTGCGAAGGGACCGGGAACGTGTGATCGTTGGTGCTGCAAGAGTTGAAGGCATCAAGAAAAGAAGAAAGGTGGTAGCGGATGGACATGAGAGCGAGGATGAGGAAGGCCGGACTGATCATACTATGCTGCAATATTGTAGTGATGATGAGGAAAACAGGAGTGGGCATAGAGTTCCTTGTTTTCGTATCGACGACGATGAGTAGCGAATGGACATGAAGGTTATACTATTACTGCATGTTCCTTGTTTTGATTGGTGATCAACCTTCTCTGTAGTTTTTGTTGATGTGATCCTGATGTAGTGTTTCTACTACAATTCTCTCCAGGTAGCAAAATGCATGAGACTTTGGTGATGAAGAGGCTGATGGTGAAGATACAATGCATTAAAACTCTGGTGCCATTTTGGCTGATACTTTGGTGCCATTTTGGTGGCATTTTTTTGCTGTTTTGGCTGATGTTGTTTTGGTGCTGTTTTTGTGCCATTTTGGATGGCTGCAGTGACTGTTTTGGTGCAGTTTTAATGCTTGAAGATTGATCTGTTAATATGGTTGCAGTGATCATTAATTTTAGAGCAAAATATGACTTTTATTTTTTTGTTTTGTTTCAAAAACAGGAGAAACCAAAGGGCCCACGTCTCCCCTCCAGAGTTTTCGAGGGCCAAAGGGCAGGACGTTTGAGTTTTCGAGGCAACTCCCCACGTCTCCCTCCACTGGCAACTCCCCACGAAGCAGAGGGGGTTTTCTTTCCACGTCCAGGTAACTCCCCTCCTATTCCATTGCCGCTCCATCTTCCTCCCTCTGCCTCCCTCCTCATTCCATTGCCGCTCCATCTTCCTCCCTCTACCTCCCTCTGCCTCCAGCATAAAGCAACTCCCCTCTGCCTCCACCATCGCTGCCCAGGAGGGCAATGGCGGAGGAATCGTGGAGCAACTCCCCTCCGTCTGCCAAGCATCACCGTGGTGAGGCGTCTGGCAAGGAGCCGCTGGTGGTCGACGACGATGTTCCGGTCCCCGGGCAGAAGCAGGACTACACCGTGCCGCTCAAGGTTGATATCCACCTGAAGGAGCCGCTGGATGTCGTATGCACCAGCAATCCAGACGAAGCCGACAAGAGGATCCGCCAGATGAGGAGGAGGCTCGACGGCATGCTTTCTCGGTCGATCGGCGTTAATGTCGAGTATACCAGGGAAGACGAACCTCCGCAAATGGCTGCAGTTCTGCAGTTATGCGTGGAGGATCTCGTCCTGGTATACCACATCACCGTGGCAACCAAATGGTAAAAACATCCAGTTCTGAAGTTTCTGAAGTTCTGAAGTTTCTGTCTAATTAGTAGTTTCTGAAGTTTCTGAAGTAGATGCAATAGTTATGTAGTTCTGAAGTAGATGCAATACTAGTTCTGAAGTTCTGAAGTTTCTGAAGTTTCTGAAGTAGATGCAATAGTTCTGAAGTAGATGCAATACTAGTTCTGAAGTTCTGAAGTTTCTGTCTAATTAGTAGTTTCTGAAGTTTTTGAAGTAGATGAATTTGATGCACCAGATTAATTTGATGCAGCCCCAAGGAACTCCGCCCGCTCCTGCAGGAGAAGAAGCTGTACACCTTCAGTTCAAATTTGTGGGTCCAAACAATGGAGGTGACAAGGAGAAGCTGAAGTTGTCTGGTTTGGAGATCAACCCCGACAAGTACGTCGACTTGCAGCGCAAATGGAGAGTTCCAAACAATGGAAAGAAGTGGCAGTCTTTGGCTGAGTTTGCAGCCAGGCTCAACCACCCATCCTACAAGGAAATGAAGCAGAAGATCGACAAGAAATCGGACCACCTACTATGGGGGGACAGCCCACTGCCAAACAAGCTCATCGAGTACGCCACGAAATATGCATACGTCACCTACGAGGCATGGAAGAAAATTGAAACCATCAAAGAAGGTTTGGAGCTCTGGCAAGAGGCGGAGGATCATTGGGATGACCCCTACTACTGGGGATATTGAGTTGTTTGTGGTATTGGGATGACCCCTACTACTGTGTCTCAGTTTGTAGTTATGTGGTTGAACAAGTTTGCTTTTGTTATGTTGAACAAGTTTGCTTTTGTAATGATGAACAAGTTTGCTTTTCTTATGTTGAACAAGTTTGCTTTTGTAATGATGAACAAGTTTGCTTTTCTGATGTTGAACAAGTTTGCTTTTGTAATGATGAAAAAGTTTGCTTTTGTTATGTAGTTATGTGATTGTTATGATGCTGGTGCAGAACACTTGTTGTGATTGTTATGGTTGTGATGTGATGCAAAATCCTTCAAGTTTTGGTGATCAAGTTTTGGTGAGATCATACAGAATTGAGATGTTATGCTTGCTGTTTTGATCATACAGAATGTTGTCTTGTAGTTGTTGTGATCATTTAGTAGTTGTTGTGATCATACTGAATTTTGGTCAGAACTGAAGATGCTATTTTAACTGAATTTTGCTTCAACTGAACCCATTTTCATTGTGAGCAAAAAAATTATGCGCCAGCGGGGACTCGAACCCACGACCGTGCGCTTATTTCACTATGTTTCTACCACTAGGCTAGGACGAGGCTATTAGTCTTCCACTCTATGCCAACCATTTTGAATATATCAAACTAGTCAAGTATCAAGCACACACCTCATTGACAAGTGGGCCACTCGACCCCCTCGCTGACAAGTGGGCCATTTTGCTATTGTACCCAAGCTACCAAAAATATGCGCGTGGCCAAAAAATATGCGCGTGCGGGGGCTCGAACCCACGACCGTGCGCTTATTTCACTATGTTTCGACCACTGGGCTAGGAAGAGGTTGTTGGTTTTGTCACACTTTTTAATATATCAAATACAGAACTCGCTGGCAAGTGGACCCACTCCTCCACTTGACCCACTCCTCCTCTCCATTATCCACTCGACCCACTCCTCCTCTCCGCCGCCGGCATCCCATTCTCCATCGACGGCGACAACCTCCATCGACAACGACGACCTCGCGATTGTGGTGCCGTGACAAAATCCGACGGTTTTTGAAAACACCTTAAAAAATTCAAAAACCGTTTTTCATTTTTTGAATGCTAAAGACATGCGTTTTTTCATGAAGCGGCTACAAGGTAGGCATTTCATCACAGAATCGACAACAGATTGGCATGGATCAAACCCTAGCCACGGACGGCCGCCGTGACGAAATCGGCCGGTTTTGAAAACACCCTAAAAAATTCAAAAAAAAATCAAAAAAAATGGGAGACCTCCGCGTCACATCATCAAATGTGGCCAACCAACTAGCAAAAATACTAAACTTGCAATACGGATGTTTTCTTGAAAAAGTGTTCGCAAAACGACCTACCATGAACGAAGATTCATGGCTTTCAAGCCAAACTAGCAATGATATGGCCGCATCCGATGAATAGTTTCTGATAATATGCCCAAATTTGGTGCATGCCTCCGTCTTGTGATGGCAAACAATGTTGCCAAAGCGAGGTTCCAACTTGTTTAACAAGAAAAACCGTTTTTCATTTTTTGAATGCTAAAGACATGGGTTTTTCGTGAAGTGGCTACAAGGAGGGTCACCCCTAACGGCGCCATTCCATGTCTATCTCAAAGTAGACACTATTTTACGGACGGTCGCCAAAAAGCATGCATTTCCGACCCTCGTAGCTACTCCCGGCAATTCAGACCACCTTCGGCCCATTCAGTTGGAACCGGCTGGAATTTGAACTGCGGGTCCTCCATAGCTTGCCCGTTATTTTTGCCAAAAATGGTTTTTAGCTTCATAGGTAGGCATTTCATCACAGAATCGACAATAGATTGGCATGGATCAAACCCTAGCCACGGACGACCGCCGCGACGAAATCGGCCGATTTTTGAAAACACCGTAATAAATTCAAAAAAAATCAAAAAATGGGAGACCTCCGCGGCACATCATCAAATGTGGCCTACCAACTAGCGAAAATACTAAACTTGCAATACGGATGTTTTCTTGAAAAAGTGTTCTCAAAAACGACATACCATGAATGAAGATTCATGGCTTTCAAGCCAAACTAGCAATGATATGGCCGCATCCGATGAATAGTTTATGATAATATGCCCAAATTTGGTGCATGCCTCCATCTTGTGATGGCAAACAATGTTGCCAAAGCGAGGTTCCAACTTGTTTAATAAGAAAAACCGTTTTTCATTTTTTGAATGCTAAAGACATGCGTTTTTCGTGAAGCGGCTACAAGGAGGGTCACCCCTAACGGCGCCATTCCATGTCTATCTCAAAGTAGACCCCATTTTACGGGCGGTCACCAAAAAGCATGCATTTCCGAGCCTCGTAGCTACTCCCGGCAATTCAGACCACCTTCGGCCGATTCAGTTGGAACCGGCTGGAATTTGAACTGCGGTTCCTCCATAGCTTGCCCGTTATTTTTGCGAAAAATGCTTTTTAGCTTCACAGGTAGGCATTTCATCATAGAATCGACAACAGATTGGCATGGATCAAACCCTAGCCACGGACGGACTGCATGATTTAAATCGGCGGTTTTGAAAACACCATAAAAAATTCAAAAAAAATCAAAAAAATGGGAGACCTCCGCGACACATCGTCAAATGTGGCCTACCCACTAGCAAAAATACTAAACTTGCAATACTGATGTTTGCTTGAAAAAGTGTTCTCCAAAACGACCTACCATGAACGAAGATTCATGGCTTTCAAGCCAAACTAGCAATGATATGGCCGCATCCGATGAATTGTTTCTGATAATATGCCCAAATTTGGTGCATGCCTCCATCTTGTGATGGCAAACAATGTTGCCAAAGCGAGGTTCCATCTTGTTTAACAAGAAAAACCATTTTTCATTTTCTGAATGCTAAAGACATGCGTTTTTCGTGAAGCGGCTACAAGGAGGGTCACCCCTAACGGTGCCATTCCATGTCTATCTCAAAGTAGACCCTATTTTACGGATGGTCGCCAAAAAGCATGCATTTCCGACCCTCGTAGCTACTCCCGGCAATTCAGACCACCTTCGGCCGATTCAGCTGGAACCGGCTGGAATTTGAACTGCGGGTCCTCCATAGCTTGCCCGTTATTTTTGCCAAAAATGCTTTTTTAGCTTCACAGGTAGGCATTTCATCACAGAATCGACAACAGATTGGCAAGGATCAAACACTAGCCATGGACGGTCGCCGCGATGAAATCAGCCGGTTTTTGAAAACACCGTAAAAAATTCAAAAAAATGGGAGACCTCCGCGACACATCATCAAATGTGGCATACCAACTAGCAAAAATACTAAACTTGCAATACGGATGTTTTCTAGAAAAAGTGTTCTCAAAAACGACCTACCATGAATGAAGATTCATGGCTTTCAAGCCAAACTAGCAATGATATGGCTGCATCCGATGAATAGTTTCTGATAATATGCCCAAATTTGGTGCATGCCTCCGTCTTGTGATGGCAAATAATGTTGCAAAAGCGAGGTTCCAACTTGTTTAACAAGAAAAACCGTTTTTCATTTTTTGAATGCTAACGACATGTGTTTTTCGTGAAGCGGCTACAAGGAGGGTCACCCCTAACGGCGCCATTCCATGTCTATCTCAAAGTAGACCCTATTTTACGGACAGTCGCCAAAAAGCATGCATTTCCGACCCTCATAGCTATTCCAGGCAATTCAGACCACCTTCGGCCGATTTGTTGGAAATATGCCCTAGAGGCAATAATAAAAGGATTATTATATTTCAATGTTCATGATAATTGTCTTTTGTTCATGCTATAACTGTATTATCCGGAAATCGTAATACACGTGTGAACACTTAGACCCAATGAGTCCCTAGTGAGCCTCTAGTTGACTAGCTCGTTGTGATCAATAGATAGTCATGGTTTCGACTATGGACATTGGATGTCGTTGATAACGGATCACATCATTAGGAGAATGATGTGATGGACAAGACAATCATAAGCATAGCATAAAAGATCGGATAGTTCGTTTGCTAGAAGCTTTGCCAATGTCAAGTATCTATTCCTTCGACCATGAGATCGTGTAACTCCGGTTACCGTAGGAGTGCCTTGGGTGTATCAAAGCGTCACAACGAATCGGGTGACTATAAAGGTGCATTACGGTATCTCCGAAAGTATCATTGGGTTGACACGGATCGAGCGGGATTTGTCACTCCGTATGACGGAGAGGTATCTGGGCCCACTCGGTAATGCATCATCATAATGAGCTCAATGTGACCAAGGTGTTGGTCACGGGATCATGTATTACGGAACGAGTAAAGTGACTTGCCGTAACGAGACCGAACAAGGTATTGGGATACCGACGATCGAAGTCTCGGGCAAGTAACGCATCGATTGACAAAGGGAATTGCATACGAGGTTTGATCGAATCCTCGACATCGTGGTTCAACCGATGAAATCATCGAGGAGCATGTGGGAGCCAACATGGATATCCAGATCCGCTGTTGGTTATTGCCCGAGAGTCGTCTCGGTCATGTCTGCGTGTCTCCGAACCCGTAGGGTCTACACACTTAAGGTTCGGTGGCGCTTAGGGTTAGTAGGAAGTCAAGTATGTGACCACCGAATGTTGTTCGAGTCCGGATGAGATCCGGACGTCACGAGGAGTTCGGAAGGGTCCGGAGGTAAAGAATAATATATAGGAAGTGGTGTTTCGCCATCGGGAAAGTTTGGGGTTACTGGCAAAATCTGGGACCACGGAAGGGTCCTGGGTCCACCGGTGGGGCCACCTATCCGGAGGGCCCCATGGGCTGAGAGGGAAGGAACCAGCCCACAAGGGGCTGGTGCGCCCCTAGGGTCCACCCCGCGCCTAGGGTTGAAACCCTAGGGGTGGGGCGCCCACCGGCTTGGGGGTACTCCACCCCCTTGGCCGCCGCCCCACGGAGATTGGATCTCAGGGGCCGCCACTGGGGCCTATATAAAAGGGGGGGAGGAGGGCTGCTGGACACAACTCCCAGGCGCAGCCCTCCCTCCCAACACATCTCCTCCTCCGTAGAGCTCAGTGAAGCCCCTGCCGAGATCTTGCTTCTCCACCATCATCACGCCGTCGTCTTTGCCGGTGGAGCTGTCTTCCTCAACCTCTCCTTCCCCTTGCTGGATCAAGAAGGAGGAGACGCCGCTCGTCCCGCACGTGTGTTGAACGCGGAGGTGCTGTCCGCTCAGCACTTGGCATCGGTGATCTGAATCACGTCGAGTACGACTCCATCATCACCTTGCAAGCTTCCGCACGCGATCTACAAGTGGTATGTAGATGTCATCTCTCTCCGTTACTCGTTGCTTAGATGAACTCATAGATGGATCTTGGTGAAGCCGTGAGGAAAATTTTTAATTTTACGCAACGTTCCCCAACAGTGGCATCATGAGCTAGGTCTATGCGTAGTTCTCTAATGCACGAGTAGAACACAATTTGTTGTGGGCGTTGATCTTGTCATCTTACTTGCCTCTACTAGTCTTTTCTTGCTCAACGGTATTGTGGGATGAAGCGGCCGGACCAACCTTACACGTGCGCTTACGTGAGACCGGTTCCACCGATCGACATGCACTAGTTGCATAAGGTGGCTGGCGGTGTCTGTCTCTCCCACTTTAGTTGGAGCGGATTCGATGAACAGGGCCCTTATGAAGGGTAAATAGAAGTTGACAAAATCACGTTGTGGTGATTCGTAGGTAAGAAAACGTTCTTTCTAGAACCCAATCGCAGCTACGTAAAAGATGCAACAACAATTAGAGGACGCCTAACTTGTTTTTGCAGCGATTGATCATGTGATGTGATATGGCCGAAGTTGTGATGAATGATGAATTGTGATGTATGAGATCATGTTCTTGTAATAGGATTCACGACTTGCATGTCGATGAGTATGACAACCGCAGGAGCCATAGGAGTTGTCTTTATTTTTGTATGACCTGCGTGTCATTGAAGAACGCCATGTAAACTACTTTACTTCGTTTGCTAAACGCGTTAGTCATAGAAGTAGAAGTAGTCGTTAGCGTGACAACTTCATGAAGACACGATGATGGAGATCATGATGATGGAGATCATGGTGTCAAGCCGGTGACAAGATGATCATGGAGCCCCGAAGATGGAGATCAATGGAGCTTGATGATATTGGCCATATCATGTCACAACTATATAATTGCATGTGATGTTTATTATGTTTATGCATCTTGTTTACTTAGGACGACGGTAGTAAATAAGATGATCCTTACAAAATTTCAAGAAGTGTTCTCCCTAAGCGTGCACCGTTGCTATAGTTAAATCGTTTCTAAGCACCACGTGATGATCGGGTGTGATGGATCCTTACGTTCACATACAACGGGTGTAAGACAGTTTTACAGCGAAAACACTTAGGGTTAACTTGACGAGCCTAGCATGTGCGGACATGGCCTCGAACACGGAGACCGAAAGGTCGAACACGAGTCGTATGGAAGATCGATCAACATGAAGATGTTCACCGACGATGACTAGTCCGTCTCACGTGATGATCGGACACGGGCTAGTCGACTCGGATCGTGTAACACTTAGATGACTAGAGGGATGTCTAATCTAAGTGGGAGTTCATAATTATGATTAAGAACTTTATTATCATGAACTTAGTCTAAAACCTTTGCAAATATGTCTTGTAGATCAATGGCCAACGCTAATGTCAACATGAACTTCAACGCGTTCCTAGAAAACCAAGCTGAAAGATGATGGCAGCAACTATACGGATCGGGTCCGAAACGAGGATCATCCTCATAGCTGCCAGAAGCAATATGTCCTAGAAGGACCGCTAGGTGCCGCTCCCATCCTGCAGAACCAAGACGTTATGAACGCTTGGCAAACTCGTCCGATGATTACTCCCTCGTTCAAGGCGGCATGCTCTACAGCTTAGAACCGGGCTCCAAAAGCGTTTTGAGCATCACGGAGCATATGAGATGTTCAAGAGCTGAAACTAGTTTTCCAAGCTCATGCCCGGTCGAGAGATATGATGTCTCCGACAAGTTCTACAGCTTGTAAGATGGAGGAGAACAGTTACGTCGGTGAGCACATCACGAAGATGTGCGGGTTGCACTTCAGATGACCCAGTTGAACATTAACCTCCCAGATGAGGCGGTCATTGACAGAATCCTCGATCGCTCCCACCAAGCTACAAGAGCTTTGTGATGAACTACAACATGCGGGGATGGTAAAGACCATTCTGAAGTGTTCTCGATGTGAAGTCAGCAGAGGCTGAAATCAAGAAAGAACATCAAGTGTTGATGGTCAATAAGACCACTAAGTTCAAGAAGGGCAAGGGTAAGAAGAACTTCAAGAAGGACGGCAAAGATGTTGCCGCGCCCGTAAGCTTGTTGCCGGAAGAAGTCAAAGAATGGACCCAAGCACGAGACCGAGTGCTTTTATTGCAAGGGAAGGGCACCGAAGCGGAACTGCCCCAAATACTTAGCGGATAAGAAGGCCGGCAACACCAAAGGTATATTTGATATACATGTAATTGATGTATACCTTACCAGATACTGTAGTAACTCCCGGTATTTGATACGGTGCCGTTGCTCACATATGTAACTCACAAAGCAGAGCTGCGGAATAAACGGAGACCTGGCGAAGGACGAGGTGACGATCGCGTCGGGAATGGTTCGAGGTCGATGTGATCGCCGTCCGCACGCTGCCTCTACATTTACCTACGGGATTAGTTTTAAACCTCAATAATTGTTATTTAGTGCCAAGTTTGAGCATGAACATTGTATCCGGATCTCGCTTGATACGAGATGGCTACTCATTTAAGTCGAGAATAATGGTTGTTCGATTTATATGAGAGATATGTTTTATGGTCATGCTCCAATGGTCAATGGTTTATTCTTAATGAATCTCGAGCGTAATATTACACATGTTCATAGTGTGGATGCAAAAAGGATGTAAAGTTGATAACGATAGTCCCACATACTTGTGGCACTGCCGCCTTGGTCACATTGGTGTCAAGCGCATGAAGAAGCTCCATGCAGATGGACTTTTAGAATCTCTTGATTATGAATCGTTTGACACATGCGAACCTTGCCTCTTAGGCAAGATGACCAAGACTCCGTTCTCCGGAACAATGGAGCGAGCAACCAACTTGTTGGAAATCATACATACCGATGTGTGCGGTCCAATGAGCGTTGAGGCTCGCGGAGGATATCGTTATGTTCTCACTCTCACTGATGACTTAAGTAGATATGGGTATGTCTACTTAATGAAACACAAGTCTGAGACCTTTGAAAAGTTCAAGGAATTTCAGAGTGAGGTAGAGAATCAACGTGACCGAAAGATAAAATTCTTACGATCAGATCGTGGAGGAGAATACTTAAGTCACGAATTTGGTACACACTTAAGGAAATGTGGAATCGTTTCACAACTCACGCCGCCGAACACCTCAAATAAACGGTGTGTCCGAACGTCATGAATCGCACTCTATTGGATATGGTGCGGTCTATGATGTCTCTTACCGATTTACCGCTATCATTTTGGGGATACGCTCTAGAGACAGCTACATTCACTTTAAATAGGGCACCGTCTAAATCCGTTGAGACGACACCGTATGAATTATGGTTTGGGAAGAAACCTAAGCTGTCGTTTCTAAAAGTTTGGGGATGCGATGCTTATGTCAAGAAACTTCAACCTGAAAAGCTCGAACCCAAGTCGGAAAAATGCGTATTCATAGGATACCCTAAGGAAACTGTCGGGTATACCTTCTACTTAAGATCCGAAGGCAAGATCTTTGTTGCCAAGAACGGATGCTTTCTAGAGAAAGAGTTTCTCTCGAAAGAAGTAAGTGGGAGGAAAGTGGAACTCGATGAAGTACTACCTCTCGAACGGGAAAGTGGTGCAGCGCAGGAAACCGTTCCTGTAATGCCCACACCAACTGAAGAGGAAAACGTTGATGATGATCAAGGTACTTCGGATCAAGTTACTACTGAACTTCGAAGGTCCACGAGGACACGTTCCGCACTGTGAGTGGTACGGCAACCTGTCATGGAAATCATGTTGCTAGACAACAATGAACCTTCGAACTATGAAGAAGCAATGGCGGGCCCGGATTCCAACAAATGGCTTGAGGCCATGAAATCCGAGATAGAATCCATGTATGATAACAAAGTATGGACTTTGACAGACTTGCCCGATGATCGGCGAGCGATAGAAAATAAATGGATTTTTAAGAAGAAGACGGACGCGGATGGTAATGTTACCATCTATAAAGCTCGACTTGTCGCTAAGGGTTATCGACAAGTTCAAGGGATTGACTACGACGAGACTTTCTCTCCCGTAGCGAAGCTTAAGTCCGTCCGAATCATGTTAGCAATTGCCGCATACTATGATTATGAGATATGGACGTCAAAACGGCATTCCTTAATGGACATCTTAAGGAAGAGCTGTATATGATGCAGCCGGAAGGTTTTGTCGATCCTCAGAACGCTAACAAAGTATGCAAGCTCCAGCGATCCATTTATGGACTGGTGCAAGCATCTCGGAGTTGGAACATTCGCTTTGATGAGATGATCAAAGCGTTTAGTTTATGCAGACTTATGGAGAAGCCTGCGTTTACAAGAAAGTGAGTGGGAGCTCCGTAGCATTTCTCCTGTTATATGTAGATGACATACTCTTGATGGGAAATGATACGACACTCCTGGACAGCATAAAGGCCTATTTGAACAAGTGTTTTTCAATGAAGGACCTTGGAGAAGCTGCTTATATATTAGGCATCAAGATCTATAGAGATAGATCGAGACACCTCATAGGTCTTTCACAAAGCACATACCTTGATAAGATTTTGAAGAGGTTCAAATGGATCAGTCCAAGAAGGGTTCTTGCCTATGTTACAAGGTGTGAGATTGAGCTCGGCTCGACCACCGACCACGGCAAAAGATAAAGAAGAGATGAGTGTCATCCCTATGCTTCAGCCATAGGATCTATTATGTATGCCATGTTGTGTACTGCACCGATGTAAACCTTGCCGTAAGTTTGGTTGCAAGATACCAAAGCAATCCCGCAAGGAACTTTGGACAGCGGTCAAGAATATCCTAAAGTACCGAAAAGGACAAAGGACATGTTTCGTTTATGGAGGAGACGAAGAGCTCGTCGTAAGGGTTACGCCGACGCTTAGCTTCGACTCAGATCTGGATGACTCTAAGTCACAAACCGGATACGTGTATATGTTGAATGGTGGAGCGATGGCTGGTGCGGTGCAAGCGAGCGTCGTGGCGGGATCTACGTGTGAAGCGGAGTACATGGCAGCCTCGGAGGCAGCGCATGAAGCGATTTGGGTGAAGGAGTTCATCACCGACCTAGGAGTCATACCCAACGCGTCGGGCCCGATCAAACTCTTTCGTGACAACACTGGAGCTATTGCCTTAGCCAAGGAGCCGGGTTTCACAAGAAGACCGAGCACATCAAGCGTCGTTTCAACTCCATCCGCGAAAATGTTCAAGATGGAAACATAGAGATTTGCAAAGTGCACACGGATCTGAATGTCGCAGATCCGTTGACTAAACCTCTCTCGCGTGCAAAACATGATCAACACCGTAACTCTATGGGTGTTCGATTCATCACAATGTAACTAGATTGGTGACTCTAGTGCAAGTGGGAGACTGTTGGAAATATGCCCTAGAGGCAATAATAAAAGGATTATTATATTTTAATGTTCATGATAATTGTCTTTTGTTCATGCTATAAGCTGTATTATCCGGAAATCGTAATACACGGTGAACACTTAGACCCAATGAGTCCCTAGTGAGCCTCTAGTTGACTAGCTCGTTGTGATCAATAGATAGTCATGGTTTCGACTATGGACATTGGATGTCGTTGATAACGGATCACATCATTAGGAGAATGATGTGATGGACAAGACCCAATCATAAGCATAGCATAAAAGATCGGATAGTTCGTTTGCTAGAAGCTTTGCCAATGTCAAGTATCTATTCCTTCGACCATGAGATCGTGTAACTCCGGTTACCGTAGGAGTGCCTTGGGTGTATCAAACGTCACAACGAATCGGGTGACTATAAAGGTGCATTACGGTATCTCCGAAAGTATCATTGGGTTGACACGGATCGAGGCGGGATTTGTCACTCCGTATGACGGAGAGGTATCTCTGGGCCCACTCGGTAATGCATCATCATAATGAGCTCAATGTGACCAAGGTGTTGGTCACGGATCATGTATTACGGAATGAGTAAAGTGACTTGCCGTAACGAGGTGAACAAGGTATTGGGATACCGACGATCGAGTCTCGGGCAAGTAACGCACCGATTGACAAAGGAATTGCATACGTGGTTTGATCGAATCCTCGACATCGTGGTTCAACCGATGAAATCATCGAGGAGCATGTGGGAGCCAACATGGATATCCAGATCCGCTGTTGGTTATTGCCCGAGAGTCGTCTCGGTCATGTCTGCGTGTCTCCCGAACCCGTAGGGTCTACACACTTAAGGTTCGGTGACGCTAGGGTTAGTAGGAAGTCAAGTATGTGACCACGAATGTTGTTCGAGTCCGGATGAGATCCGGACGTCACGAGGAGTTCGGAAGGGTCCGGAGGTAAAGAATAATATATAGGAAGTGGTGTTTCGCCATCGGGAAAGTTTGGGGTTCTGGCAGCACTGGGACCACCGGAAGGGTCCCGGGTCCACCGGTGGGGCCACCTATCCGGAGGGCCCCATGGGCTGAGAGGGAAGGAACCAGCCCACAAGGGCTGGTGCGCCTCTAGGGTCCACCCCGCGCCTAGGGTTGAAACCCTAGGGGTGGGGCGCCCACCGGCTTGGGGGTACTCCACCCCCTTGGCCGCCGCCCCGGAGATTGGATCTCGAGGGGCCACCACAGGGGCCTATATAAAAGGGGGGAGGGAGGGGGGCTGCTGGACACAACTCCCAAGGCACAGCCCCTCCCCTTCCCAAGACATCTCCTCCTCCGTAGAGCTCAGTGAAGCCACAGCCGAGATCTCGCTTCTCCACCATCATCACGCCGTCGTGCCGGTGGAGCTGTCTTCCTCAACCTCTCCTTCCCCCTTGCTGGATCAAGAAGGAGGAGACGTCGCTCGTCCCGTACGTGTGTTGAACGCGGAGGTGCTGTCCGTTCAGCACTTGGCATCGGTGATCTGAATCACGTTCGAGTACGACTCCATCATCACCTTGCAAGCTTCCGCACGCGATCTACAAGTGGTATGTAGATGTCATCTCTCTCCCGTTACTCGTTGCTTAGATGAACTCATAGATGGATCTTGGTGAAGCCGTAGGAAAAATTTTTAATTTTCTGCAACGTTCCCCAACACGATTCAGCTAGAACCGGCTGGAATTTGAACTGCGGGACCTCCATAGCTTGCCCGTTATTTTTGCCAAAAATGCTTTTTAGCTTCACAGGTAGGCATTTCATCATGGAATCGACAACAAATTGGCATGGATCAAACCCTAGCCACGGAGGGCCGCCGCGACGAAATCGGTCGGTTTTTGAAAACACCGTAATAAATTCAAAAAAAATCAAAAAAATGGGAGACCTCCACGACACATCATCAAATGTGGCCTACCAACTAGCAAAAATACTAAACTTGCAATACGGATGTTTTCTTGAAAAAGTGTTCTAAAAACGACCTACCATGAACGAAGATTCATGGCTTTCAAGCCAAACTAGCAATGATATGGCCGCATCCGATTAATAGTTTCTGATAATATGCCCAAATTTGGTGCATGCCTCCGTCTTGTGATGGCAAACAATGTTGCCAAAGCGAGGTTCCAACTTGTTTAACAAGAAAAACCGTTTTTCATGTTTTGAATGCTAAAGACATGCGTTTCTCGTGAAGCGGCTACAAGGAGGGTCACCCCTAACGGCGCCATTCCATGTCTATCTCAAAGTAGACCCTATTTTACGGACGGTCGCCAAAAAGCATGCATTTCCGACCCTCGTAGCTACTCCCGGCAATTCAGACCACCTTCGGCCGATTCAGCTGGAACCGGCTGGAATTTGAACTGCGGGTCTTCCATAGCTTGCCCGTTTTTTTTGCCAAAAATGCTTTTTTAGCTTAACAGGTAGGCATTTCATCACAGAATCGACAACAGATTGGCATGGATCAAACCCTAGCCATGGACGGTCGCCGCGATGAAATCAGCCGGTTTTTGAAAACACCGTAAAAAATTTAAAAAAATGGGAGACCTCCGCGACACATCATCAAATGTGGCATACCAACTAGCAAAAATACTAAACTTGCAATACGGATGTTTTCTTGAAAAAGTGTTCTCAAAAACGACCTACCATGAACGAAGATTCATGGCTTTCAAGCCAAACTAGCAATGATATGGCTGCATCCGATGAACAGTTTCTGATAATATGCCCAAATTTGGTGCATGCCTCCGTCTTGTGATGGCAAATAATGTTGCAAAAGCGAGGTTCCAACTTGTTTAACAAGAAAAACCGTTTTTCATTTTTTGAATGCTAACGACATGTGTTTTTCGTGAAGAGGCTACAAGGAGGGTCACCCCTAACGGCGCCATTCCATGTCTATCTCAAAATAGACCCTATTTTACAGACGGTCGCCAAAAAGCATGCATTTCCGGCCCTCATAGCTACTCCCGGCAATTAAGACCACCTTCGGCCGATTCAGCTAGAACCGACTGGAATTTGAACTGCGGGACCTCCATAGCTTGCCCATTATTTTTGCCAAAAATGCTTTTTAGCTTCACAGGTAGGCATTTCATCATAGAACGACAACAAATTGGCATGGATCAAACCCTAGCCACGAAGGGCCGCCGCGACGAAATCGGCCGGTTTTTGAAAACACCGTAATAAATTGAAAAAAAAATCAAAAAAATGTTAGACCTCCACGACACATCATCAAATGTGGCCTACCAACTAGCAAAAATACTAAACTTGCAATACGAATGTTTTCTTGAAAAAGTGTTCTAAAAACGACCTACCATGAACGAAGATTCATGGCTTTCAAGTCAAACTAGCAATGATATGGCCGCATCTGATGAATAGTTTCTGATAATATGCCCAAATTTGGTGCATGCCTCCGTCTTGTGATGGCAAACAATGTTGCCAAAGCGAGGTTCCAACTTGTTTAACAAGAAAAACCGTTTTTCATGTTTTGAATGCTAAAGACATGCGTTTCTCGTGAAGCGGCTACAAGGAGGGTCACCCCTAACGGCGCCATTCCATGTATATCTCAAAGTAGACCCTATTTTACGGATGGTCGCCAAAAAGCATCCATTTTCGACCCTCGTAACTACTCCCGACAATTCAGACCACCTTCGGCCGATTCAGCTGGAACCGGCTGGAATTTCAACTACGGGTCCTCCAGAGCCTGCCCGTTATTTTTGCCAAAATTGCTTTTTAGCTTCACAGGTAGGCATTTCATCACGGAATCGACAACAGATTGGCATGGATCAAACCCTAGCCACGGACGGCCGCCGCGATGAAATCGGCCGGTTTTTGAAAACACCATAAAAAATTCAAAAAAATCAAAAAAATGGGAGACCTCCGCGACACATCATCAAATGTGGCCTACCAACTAGCAAAAATACTAAACTTGCAATACGGATGTTTTCTTGAAAAAGTGTTCTCAAAAACGACCTACCATGAATGAAGATTCATGGCTTTCAAGCCAAACTAGCAATGATATGGCCGCATCCGATGAATAGTTTCTGATAATATGCCCAAATTTGGTGCATGCCTCCGTCTTGTGATGGCAAACAATGTTGCAAAAGCGAGGTTCCAACTTGTTTAACAAGAAAAACCGTTTTTCATTTTTTGAATGCTAAAGACATGCATTTTTCGTGAAGCGGCTACAAGGAGGGTCACCCCTAACGGCGCCATTCCATGTCTATCTCAAAGTAGACACTATTTTACGGACGGTCGCCAAAAAGCATGCATTTCCGACCCTCGTAGCTACTCCCGGCAATTCAGACCACCTTCGACCGATTCTATTGGAACCGGCTGGAATTTGAACTGCGGGTCCTCCATAGCTTGCCCGTTATTTTTGCCAAAAATGGTTTTTAGCTTCACAGGTAGGAATTTCATCACAGAATCGGCAACAAATTGGCATGGATCAAACCCTAGCCACGGACGGCCGCCGCGATGAAATCGGCCGGTTTTTGAAAACACCGTAATAAATTCAAAAAAATAAAGAAAATGGGAGACCTCCGCGACACATCATCAAATGTGGCCTACCAACTAGCAAAAATACTAAACTTTCAATACGGATGTTTTCTTGAAAAAGTGTTCTAAAAAACGACCTACCATGAATGAACATTCATGGCTTTCAAGCCAAACTAGCAATGATATGGCCACATCCGATGAATAGTTTCTGATAATATGCCCAAATTTGGTGCATGCCTCCGTCTTGTGATGGCAAACAAAGTTGAGCGAGGTTCCAACTTGTTTAACAAGAAAAACCGTTTTTCATTTTTTGAATGCTAAAGACATGCGTTTTTCGTGAAGCGGCTACAAGGAGGGTCACCCCTAACGGCGCCATTCCATGTCTATCTCAAAGTAGACCCTATTTTACGGGCGGTCACCAAAAAGCATGCATTTCCGACCCTCGTAGCTACTCCCGGCAATTCAGACCACCTTCGGCCGATTCAGCTGGAACCAACTGGAATTTGAACTGCGGGTCCACCATAGCTTGCCTGTTATTTTTGCCAAAAATGCTTTTTTAGCTTCACAGGTAGGCATTTCATCACAGAATCGACAACAGATTGGCATGGATCAAACCCTAGCTACGGACGGCCGCCGCGACGAAATCTGCCGGTTTTTGAAAACACCGTAAAAACTAAAAAAAATCAAACAAATGGGAGACCTCCGTGACACATCATCAAATGTGGCCTACCAACTAGCAAAAATACTAAACTTGCAATACAGATGTTTTCTTGAAAAAGTGTTCTAAAAACGACCTACCATGAACGACGATTCATGGCTTTCAAGTCAAACTAGCAATGATATGGCCGCATCCGATGAATAGTTTATGATAATATGCCCAAATTTGGTGCATGCCTCCGTCTTGTGATGGCAAACAATGTTGCCAAAGCGAGGTTCCAACTTGTTTAACAAGAAAAACCGTTTTTCATGTTTTGAATGCTAAAGACATGCGTTTTTCGTGAAGCGGCTACAAGGAGGGTCACCCCTAACAGCGCCATTCCATGTCTATCTCAAAGTAGACCCTATTTTACGGATGGTCGCCAAAAAGCATGCATTTCCGGCCCTCGTAGCTACTCCCGGCATTTCAGACCACCTTCGGCCGATTCAGCTGGAACCGGCTGGAATTTGAACTGCGGGTCCTCCAGAGCCTGCCCGTTATTTTTGCCAAAATTGCTTTTTAGCTTCACAGGTAGGCATTTCATCACAGAATCGACAACAGATTGGCATGGATCAAACCCTAGCCACGGACGGCCGCCGCGATGAAATCGGCCGGTTTTTGAAAACACCATAAAAAATTCAAAACAATCAAAAAAATGGGAGACCTCCGCGACACATCATCAAATGTGGCCTACCAACTAGCAAAAATACTAAACTTGCAATACGGATGTTTTCTTGAAAAAGTGTTCTAAAAAACGACCTACCATGAATGAAGATTCATGGCTTTCAAGCCAAACTAGCAATGATATGGCCGCATCCGATGAATAGTTTCTGATAATATGCCCAAATTTGGTGCATGCCTCCGTCTTGTGATGGCAAACAATGTTGCAAAAGCGAGGTTCCAACTTGTTTAAAAAGAAAAACCGTTTTTCATTTTTTGAATGCTAAAGACATGCATTTCTCGTGAAGCGGCTACAAGGAGGGTCACCCCTAACGGCGCCATTCCATGTCTCTCTCAAAGTAGACACTATTTTACGGACGGTCGCCAAAAAGCATGCATTTCCGACCCTCGTAGCTACTCCCGGCAATTCAGACCACCTTCGGCCGATTCAGTTGGAACCGGCTGGAATTTGAACTGCGGGTCCTCCAGAGCTTGCCCGTTATTTTTGCCAAAAATGGTTTTTAGCTTCACAACTAGGCATTTCATCACAGAATCGACAGCAGATTGGCATGGATCAAACCCTAGCCACGGACGGCCGCCGCGATGAAATCGGCCGGTTTTTAAAAACACCGTAATAAATTCAAAAAAAAATAAAGAAAATGGGAGACCTCCGCGACACATCATCAAATGTGGCCTACCAACTAGCAAAAATACTAAACTTGCAATACGGATGTTTTCTTGAAAAAGTGTTCTCAAAAACGACCTACCATGAATGAAGATTCATGGCTTTCAAGCCAAACTAGCAATGATATTGCCACATCCGATGAATAGTTTCTGATAATATGCCCAAATTTGGTGCATGCCTCCGTCTTGTGATGGCAAACAAAATTGAGCGAGGTTCCAACTTGTTTAACAAGAAAAACCGTTTTTCATTTTTTGAATGCTAAAGACATGTGTTTTTTGTGAAGCGGCTACAAGGAGGGTCACCCCTAACGGCGCCATTCCATGTCTATCTCAAAGTAGACCCTATTTTACGGGCGGTCTCCAAAAAGCATGCATTTCCGACCCTCGTAGCTACTCCCGGCAATTCAGACCACCTTCGGCCGATTCAGCTGGAACCGGCTGGAATTTTAACTGCGGGTCCTCCATAGCTTGCCCGTTATTTTTGCCAAAAATGCTTTTTAGCTTCACAGGTAGGCATTTCATCATAGAACCGACAACGGATTGGCATGGATCAAACCCTAGCCACGGACGGCCGCCGCGACGAAATCGGCCGGTGTTTGAAAACACCGTAAAAAATTCAAAAAAAAAACCAAAAAAATGGGAGACCTCCGCGACACATCATCAAATGTGGCCTACCAACTAGCAAAAAATACTAAACTTGCAATACGGATGTTTTCTTGAAAAAGTGTTCTAAAAAACGACCTACCTTGAACGAAGATTCATGGCTTTCAAGCCAAATTAGCAATGATATGGCCGCATCCGATGAATAGTTTCTGATAATATGCCAAAATTTGGTGCATGCCTCCGTCTTGTGATGGCAAACAATGTTGCAAAAGCGAGGTTCCAACTTGTTTAACAAGAAAAACCGTTTTTCATTTTTTGAATGCTAAAGACATGCATTTTTCATGAAGCGGCTACAAGGAGGGTCACCCCTAATGGCGCCATTCCATGTCTCTCTCAAAGTAGACCCTATTTTACGGACGGTTGCCAAAAAGCATGCATTTCTGACCCTCATAGCTACTCCCGGCAATTCAGACCACCTTCGGCCGATTCAGCTAGAACCGGCTGGAATTTGAACTGCGGGTCCTCCATAGCTTGCCCGTTATTAATGCTTTTTAGCTTCACAGGTAGGCATTTCATCACAGAATCGACAACAAATTGGCATGGATCAAACCATAGCCACGGACGGCCGCCGCGACGAAATCGGCCGGTTTTTGAAAACACCGTAAAAAATTCAAAAAAAATCAAAAAAATGGGAGACCTCCGTGGCACATCATCAAATGTGGCCTACCAACTAGTAAAAATACTAAACTTGCAATACGGATGTTTTCTTGAAAAAGTGTTCTAAAAAATGACCTACCATGAACGAAGATTCATGGCTTTCAAGCCAAACTAGCAATGATATGGCCGCATCCGATGAATAGTTTCTGATAATATGCCCAAATTTGGTGCATGCCTCCGTCTTGTGATGGCAAACAATGTTGCCAAAGCGAGGTTCCAACTTGTTTAACAAGAAAAACCGTTTTTCATTTTTTGAATGCTAAAGACATGCGTTTTTCGTGAAGCGGCTACAAGGAGGGTCACCCCTAACGGCGCCATTCCATGTCTATCTCAAAGTAGACCCTATTTTACGGATGGTCGCCAAAAAGCATGCATTTCCGACCCTCGTAGCTACTCCCGGCAATTCAGACCACCTTCGGCCAATTGAGCTGGAACCGGCTGGAATTTGAACTGCGGGTCCTCCAGAGCTTGCCCGTTATTTTTGCCAAAAATGCTTTTTAGCTTCACAGGTAGGCATTTCATCACAGAATCGACAACAGATTGGCATGGATCAAACCCTAGCCACGGACGGCCGCCGCGACGAAATCGGCCGGTTTTTGAAAACACCGTAAAAAATTCAAAGAGAATCAAAAAAATGGGAGACCTCCGCGTCACATCATCAAATCTGGCCTACCAACTAGAAAAAATACTAAACTTGCAATACGGATGTTTTCTTGAGCTACTAGGTATGATTTTAACCATGATTTCTACAAAGTTTACAAAAAACCCTATTTTTTCTGCCTCAAAACCTCTAAATACTGGTGAAAATTTCCCTCCCACCCCACCAAAATTTCCCTCCTAGCACCAAATTTTCCCTCCCAGCCCACGAAAATTTCGCACCACTTCTCTCCCAGTACCATTCGGGACCCACCACCCCTCTCCCACTAAACACGCGGGATCCTCCCCTCCCACTCCCCAAAATTTCCCCATTCCATTCCCCTCCCCGACGATCCCTAGCTTCTCCCCACTCTCTCCCCTGCTCAGCGCCACCCCGCCGCCCCACTCCCTCCCCTGCTCCGCGCTGCCCCACCGCCCCACTCCCTCCCCTCCTCCGCGCCGCCCCGCCGCCCACTCTCTCCCTCCCTTGCTCCGTGCCGCCACGCTGCGTCACGCCGCCCTCCCTGACGACGAATCCCCTCCCCTCGGCTACATCGACTACATCGACTACATCGACAACGACGGCGGCTACATCGACTACATCGACTACATCGACTAAATCGACTACATCGACGGCGACGGCGGCTACATCGACTACATCGACGACGATGGCGGCTACATCTACGACGACCACCGCTGCATCATCAACATCATCCGCCCCTAGGTACTTCTCCATATCCCCTTGATATTCGGTGGATTCATCTCCCTTCCTCTGCTGGATCCATCTCCCCTCTGGTTCGGTGGATCTTCTAGGGTTAGGATCTTCTAGGGTTAGGATCTCCGTCTGGTTCATGGGGTTAGGGTTAGGGTTCATGGGGTCAGGGTTAGGTTTCATGGGGTTCGTCGGGGTGATCTCCCTCTGGTTCATGGCTAGAACATGATGGGGTTAGGGTTCTTGTTGCACGCCCATCCTGATTGTTCAAGTAGAAGACTTCTTTTATGTTGTGCCCATGGGGTTTGTAGCAGTGTTCTTCTTTTATGATATGTGCATGAAGCTTGTGTTCTTCTTTCCAGTGAAAAAGAGAATGCTTAGTACTTACCGTGGTGTTGGAATTCCTGGTGTGTTAAGGCAGTATGACTAGGTTTAATATATACCATATTGGTGCTAGATAATTTTGGTGTTTTAATATACTCTTCTAAATTGCCTGCATAAGCATGATTTCAAGGCCTACTATTATTGTTAACACTGCTTGCTTCTTTATTCATCAACTGTTGGGCAATCAGTTTCTCTGAATGCATAAGCTTGCCTCCATTAGGGAAAACAATTGAGTAATTCATTTGCTTATAGATGATTCCAGGTACATGGATAAAATTGCAAGTTAAAACATAAAAGTAATTGTTGTAAATAGTTGTTTTTGCTAATCCACATTACTGAAGTATAATTCGTGTGCCTTGTATTTGTATCCAACTATATATAATTGTAATACATGTGAGTTCTGTTCTTGTCTCTGGTACCACAACCTTAATTCACTTAGCTTGATGTAGTTTGCTTCACATATACTACTGCTAATGCATTGCTTCACATATATAGTTTGCTTCAATTCAGTTGCTTGCTAGCATACATATGGTTAGGGTTTGCATCAGCAGTACTACTAGCACTTTGCTTGCTTGTTGTGTACTTTATATGAGGCACTAGGAAGATTTCTTGATGTACATTACTACCTCCTGCTTGATGTAGTGAAGATATTAAGAGATGCTTCATATCTTTCCAGTGTACATGCATGCTTGTTTAGTGCACTTACATGTTTGCTTAATTAATAACACTAGATCACTGTATTGTTGATCCATCAAGTTTGTTTCACATATATTACATGTATGTGCATGATGGTCCAAATGCTTTCCTTTATTGATACAAGTGCATCATTTTACTTTATCCCTGTTGTATATGATTGTTGTTTATTCTATTTTGCAAGCACCACCTCAAGATCATCCATGGCAAGGATGACAAGGTCAAACGTGAGGCCAACCGTTGGTATGCAACTTGCTCCTTGTGGTTATATTGTCAGTTTCATAAAATCTGTGTCTTAATATGCTAAGTGAAATGTATTGCTGCAATCTGAATAAGCTGGCTTAGTTGTGCCTGTGTGCTGTTAGTCTTACTTACCTGAATAACTAGGATTAAATGATAATAAAATTTCATAAGATATGTATTCCAAACATTCATGCATTCCAAATATTCCAAACATTCACCTAATAGTTATGTTTCCTTTCATGCAAAGAAGAGCCTCTCACCGAGTACGAGAAGGTTAGGGCTAGAAATATCATGAGGAACAATCGGATGTTCTAGACCCTTGGATCGGTGCAATAGCGTCGATGATTAGGAAAACAAATGATGTACGAGAAGGTAGAAGTGATGAGGTTCAAGAAGGTAGTGGAGTTATCAATGATGACCCAGAGTACAATCCTAAGGAGGATGAGGTTATTGATGGAGAGGAAGTGGATGATGTTGTAGTGAGAAAGACTATTAAGGTGCAAACTCTGTCTTGCTTGGAGGGCTGGGGTTCTTTTATGCTATGTTATTCCTTGTGCTCACATATTTCTCTTGTGATCTAATGCTTTTTTCCGTGCTGTTTATACGAGGCACTGAAGGAATCTAGGACAAAGAGGCCTGGTGTTGAGAAGACAGTCAGCAAGAAGAAGAGCTCAGAAACATCTGCTGCAATGCCTCCATGAAGGGTGATGGCCCTAGCTCCAGGACAAAAAAAGAGGATCCTGGAACCTGATGAACCTGCCCTTGATAGAGTCACAAGGCAGAAAGCAAAGATGGCGACTGCGACGGACCATCAGGAAAGTCTGCTGCGCATGGACTCCGAGACCTCAGTGCAAATGGGTGATGAGTTGCCGCCCATGGATGAAGGAACCACTCTCAGCATGGATGGAAGTGGCACTGTTTCCCTAGATGAAGGAGGAACCATATGCATTGATGAAGCAGGCACTGTCCACACAGACCTCAGCCCTATTGCACCTTCTACTGACAGGAATGCTGTCATCAATGAAGAAGAATAGCAGCTTGTGCTTCAATCAGGCAAGTTGACCTTTGCAATGCTATCTTTTACTAGTGCATTTTCCAAATGGATGATCATGTATGCTTTTGTCGATTCCTGCATTTGTCGATTTCTATTCTAATTTATGAGTTCAATTTCATTTTCAGATGCAATGACTACCAAGACTAGACATAGAAAGGGTAAAGGACTAGAGAGGATCACCAAGTCGCTTGGTAGCAAGGTGCCTATCCAAATTGCCGAAGGGATGAAGCGTCTAGAGAAGCCTCTGTAGTCAGCAAAGCTTGCTTCTGAGTGTGGACTCATTGCAAGAAGCCATCTTCCGGTTCTTCCTCACTTCAAGCTATACAAAAAAAATGCTAGTCTATTGGAGAACTACATTGGGAAAGTTGTTGTAAGCTACTTGTTTCATAGTTAATGTGCTATCTATTTTCTTTTACTATGCATGATCACTAATATTGTTCCTACCTTGTTTGCTGTCTTGGTAGGCAAATTTTGAGATGAACACGGACTCAGAGACCATCAAAACCGCGTGCAAAGATATTCTGCAGAAAAGTTCAAAGAACAGACGCCATCAGATCAAGAAGTATTTTGATACTGTAGCCGCAAATAAAGTCAGCATCAAGTCTCCAGTACCTGATCTGACGGATGGTGAATGGCAAGCTCTGGTGGAGATGTGGTCTACCCCAAGACACAAGGTTTGTCTCTGCTTTGTTTGATGCTTTATGTTCTACACATGATATGCTAGTGCTAGATCATGCTGACAGTATGCTTTTTTGTAGGGAACCTGTGTGTCGAACAAGATGAATCGAGAAAAAAGTCGTGTACAAGAACTGGTTCCAGGCACTACACAACACACATTATTGCCACTGTGAGAAATTTCTCTAGAGACCTTACCGTTTGATCCTCGTCGGATATCATTTCTGATTCTTGCTGAATAGCATTTTGATTTTTGTTGAAAAACATTTCAGAAAGAAGAGCGTAAGGGTGAGGAGCTGTCTGCAATTTCCTCTTTTAAATAACCATTTAGAAAAGTAGACTTGACATCCATGTGATGGAGATCAAGATCAAAATAAGACTTTAAGGCACATAAGATGCGAATAGAAGTGAACTTTGCAACAGGAGAAAATGTTTCCACAAAGTCTACTCCTTCCTTTTGTGTATATCCCTTAGCAACTAATCGAGCTTTATATTTTTCCACACTTCCTGAAGCATTGAGTTTCCTTTTAAATATCCATTTAGATCCTATGGCCTGGCGGTTTTGGGGTAAATCAACAAGTTCCCAAACACCATTTATTTCCATGGAGTTTAGTTCTTCCCGCATAGCTTCCAACCTTAGTCCAGATTCCTCACAATCAATGGCCTGTTTGTAAGTTTTAGGTTCTTCCACTAAAGACACTTTAGAGTGTACTTCCCCTAAAAACACAAAATAATCATCTAGATAAGATGGTGTTTGTGTGTTCCTCCCACTTCTTCTAGGCATACTAGTTGATGGAGTTTCTTCCATATTTATGTCAGGGATTTGGCTTGAAAGATTACCGGTAGAGTCATTTACTACTTCCTCAGATTCTCCTTCTATCAATTCCACTCTAGCTCTCTTAGCACGATGAGGAGTGTCCTGATCTAAAAACATAGCATCTTTGCTTTCCAATAACTTCTTATTATTGGGATCATAAAACCTATAACCATTGGAACCAGTAGAATATCCAACAAAGATTCCTGGAGTCTTCTTAGGTTGTAGTTTGGGTCTGTTCTGGCTAGGGCTTTTAATTTGAGCACTGCAACCCCAAACAGCCAGGTGCCTTAGTGTTGGTTTCCTCCCTTTCCAAAGCTCGTAGGGAGTGACCTTTACTGATTTTGAGGGTGAATGAATTAAAAACTAAACTGCAGTGTGCAGTGCTTCTCGCGAAAAGCTTAAAAGGTAAATCAGAGTAAACCATCATGGATCGAACCATATCCATCAATGTCCTATTCCTTCTTTCCACTACACCATTTTGTTGGGGTGTGTAGGGTAATGTGTAGTGGTGTACTATGCCATGTTCTTTACAGAATTCATCCAAAATTCTGGATGTGTACTCTCCTCCTCTATTGGTCCTAAGGACTTTAATTTTCCCATTTAATTGGTTTTCCACTTCAGCCTTGAATGTTTTGAACATGTCAAAACCCTTAGACTTGTGTTTAAGGAGGTAGACATAACCGTATCAGGAGAAGTCATCAATGAATGTGATAAAATACACCTTCTGTCGTATAATGGGTGTTGTCATTTCCCCACAAATATCTGAATGAATTATGGCTAAGGGCTCATTAGATCTTTCAGCTTTAGGAAAGAGAGCTTAGTCATTTTTTCCATGATGCATGCTTCACAAATTCCATAATCTTCCCATTGAAAATGCAGAATTCCAGAACTAATCAATCTTTTAATCATGTTCTTTGATATATGTCCTAGCCTTAAATGCCATAGGTAGGATTAGGAACAATTGTCATTTCCAGCTATATTCCTCACAATGGAGTGGTTTTCAGCAACTAAGTTGTCCATAGCATCAATATCAGAAATATCTTCAATATAATAGAGGCCTTCTACATGGTTCCCTGATTGTATTAATTTTCCTTTTAGCAATATTTTAACCTTCCCATTGCCAAAGTTAACATCAAAGCTTGCAAATTCTAGCCTAGATACCAATATGAGATTTTTCTTCATATCTGGAGGAAATACAATATTCTTAAGGAGTAATATTCCTCCACTTGGGACTTTTAGATTATAGTCCCCAATTCCTAGTATATGTGCCTTTGATGTTGTTCCTAGATAAATAAATCTAGTTCCCTTTTGTATTGGTTTAAATGAACAGAAAGAATTCCATCATGTGAAGAATTTCCCCTTCTATTATCCTAATGCTTGGACTGGTGTTGTTGTTATACTTCTTATCATCTGGCTTCCTCTTCTTAGTGCACTCAGATCTGAAGTCTCCTTGTTCACCACAATTATGGCAGTTAAATTTCCTCTTGTCAACCTTCTGATTTGAGTTTCTTCCATTGTAATCAGTCCTATCATGCTTCTGATTTATTTTATCCCTCAAATCTGTCCCATATTTCCTCTTTTGCCAAATCCTCTTGCTTGAAGACTTGTCCTCACCAAGGTTTAGTTCATCATGTTGAGACCTTCTCTCTTTTCCTTGTGTGGACTTCCTGTCTTCTTCCATGAGTAGATGTGTTTAGCATACGCTCAGTATGACAAAAGGATATTTTAAATTGATCCCAAGAGTTTGGCAAAAGAGTTAAGTGCAACCATAACTTGAACTTCTTCAGGGAAAGGGTATCCAACATTCTTTAGTTCCTCTACTAACACACATAATTTATTCAGATGTGCACTAACAGCTGTGGTTTCCGTTCACCAAGCTAAGAACTTTGATAAGTGAAACTTCCTCGAAGTCCTTTTCCAATCGCCTTATTATTTTGCAAGCTGATTCCTCTGGTTCATATTCTCATGCTAGAGAATGAGACATCCATCCGAGCATAAACACTATAGCCTTTTTGTTGTCCTTAGTCCACTGAGTAATTTCCTCGCGATAGCTTTCCTTTTCCTCATCTTCTACCTCGTTAGATGGTTGGGTAGGCTTAGATTGAGTAATGATATAATCAATGTTCTCAGCAGTAAGGAGAAACATAATCTTTCTCTTTCGGATGGTAAAATTTGATCCATCCAATTTACAAGATCTAAGTAACTCAGCAAACACACTGTTGGAAGCCATCAGGGGTGATGATGTAACGACCAAATCTTGAAGGATTTGAGTCTCTGTGCTTACCGTGCTAGTCCCTGGATCGAACTCGCTAGCACACACAGTATAGATGAATACCAGAATAGCAAGTGCATCATTTATTACAACGTATGATCCAGAATGTATAAAATAAAACAATCTGCATAGCACTTGGCTAGCTTTATTCAAATCAAACAGCGGAAAGTAGCAGAAAATAACGATGAGTCCCATCATAGCCCATCGGGCGATCTTGAGTGTGACTCGCGACCCTAACGGTACCTTACTCTTCGTCTGAATATCCTGCAACATGAGATGTTGCAGCCATATAGGTCAATACTTTGAATGTATTGGCAAGTTACACGGGAGTAATAATATAGCAGACCTACATGTATATGCATAGTACAACAAAGGAAGGCTTGAGGGTTTATTTTTGCATAAAGCTGATTTTATCCTAATCACTACCTAATAGTCAAGTTTTTATTTAGTTCTTTTATTACTACAATTAAATACACAAGGTTGAGTTGGCAAAATCAACTCCAACCTACCCTTTATTAAGTTGCCCAGAAATATTATTAAGTGTCACATCTGTCAAGATCATCCAACAACTGTAATGGCATAGTGGCTCAAATTTACCCATAACCGGGGGCACGGCTAATCATGATTAGTTTTAATACTCTGCAGAGTTTAGTACGCTTTACCCACTGGACCCAATCCGAAGATTGAGACAAAGTCTTTCGAAGAGGTTCCTTAACCACCGACGGCCACATCCCACCTACATATGCTACATCTGTCGACACCTTTATGCAGGCCAGGTTCCAACAAGCGATCAACTAAGCGAGCTCATATAGCGGTGGCCGCACATGGAAGCTACTAGTCACTAAGTGCATCGATCTTTTTGAACACAGGCGGCATTCCACTTAGGGTGCACTCTCATGGCGCATGGCCTTAGAAAAGGTGCAAGACCCCATGATGCCTTCCCTCAACACCAAGCAATACCACTTCCGCCCAGAGGTGAGTTAAATCCTGAGTTACTACTCAATTTGTTAAAATATATATAATCCTCACATAAACTCAATGAATACACGAACCACCCCCGTCTACAAAGCATAGCAACCTACAACTACCACGATTTGCAAAGACGGGAAGATAGCTCAACAACATATAGCAAAATAATATAGTAATCATATACATGCATATATTCATTGTGTGATATAACTACATGCATAGAAAACAATAGGTAAAGGATGATCAACATGTAACTTGCCTTGGTTCTGGTTCAGAAAGTCACACTCCTGACAATAGTTCGCGTCGCACTCCGGACAATCTACACGTTTCACACAATTCAACAAATCAATCATCGGAACACGAATCAAACCAAAATAAAACCAACAGCAAGAAAATCATTTCAAAAACACAACAAAAGTGGCATAACAGCACCTAAATTGCACTACGGTCCCAACGCAAAAAGAATCACTCGAATCCAATAAACGGTTTGAGAGTTATGGCCTCCGGAAGGTTTAATTCAAATTCAAACTAATTCAAATTTAAACAGTGCAAACATGTGCAAAGTCGGTACTGTGATAATGTGCTGATTTTTGTGAGTGCACAGGAAAAAGAATCACCTAATTTGGCTATATAGAATAAAAGATATAGCTAGTTGAAGTTAGAGTTGAAATCTGAAAATAAAACAGAAATCCCCTGCACAGTTCATGCGGTACTGTAGCAACTCATGTGCGTGTCCTGTAGCGAAGTGCCACGTGGCAGCACCGGATTGGTCAGAGAACACCTGTGCGCGTGCGTGCTCACCCGAACAGCGAAACGGCAGCGGCGGTCGGGCGTCGGCGGTGGCGCGTCTCCGGCGGGTCTCCGGTGAAGTTGAGTGTGTGGGCGGATGCGGTGTTGAGCGGCGGAGGCGGTGGTGGTGAGTACGGCGACGGGGGAGTCCTCTACTGACGGCGGCGAGGATGTGAACTCCGGCGAGCTCCGGTTAATTCGGCCGGCTTGTTCCTCTCCCTCTGCTGCGTTTTAGGAAACACCAAGACTTCAGGCGAGGGAGGCTTTGAGCGGGGAATCAAGTGAAACAGGCAGTGTGTCTGGAGATGCTCTTACGGCGACGGCAGCGTCCGGTGAACGGCGGCGGTCTCGAGCTCCTCCGGCGAGATCCGTTTTGCCCTATGGCTGCGCGTGGACGAGTGGCGAGGGGAGAAGGCTGCGGTAGGGTTCGTCGAGGGGTTTTGCCCGCATACGGGGTCTCGAGCACGTGTGGGGTCGACCAGGGGCGCGGGACGATCCGGCTCGGCCTCGGTGTGCGTGCGTGCGGTGTCCGGCTCGGTGGAGAAGAAAGCGATGCGGGGCGGGTCGGGCGTTGCGGGTTGGGTGCGAGCGAGCGGGCGTACCGCTTCGGCAACGACTGCGAGCGAGCGGGCTGCGGGGCTGGCGTTGGCTGGGCATGGGAGGAGGCGCTGGGTCTTTGAGCCACAGCGCTCTACTGGGCCGGCTGGCTGTCTGGTCCTTGCGGTCAGCTCTTGGCGCTGCGCCATGCTTTTTTTACCTTTTCTTAAAACACAACTACAGAAACAAAAATAAATAAAATGAAAACAACATAATAAAAACTAAACAAAAATACGTATACACGTAGTAAAATATATACTACTAATATAAACTACAGGAACACTAGTTCCTCACCTAATGCAATTTTTGAAAATCATTTTATGCAATAGGCCACACAAACAGCAATAAAACAAACAAATAAAATATTTTGAAGATTGCAAAAATTACCAGAACATATCAGATGAACTGGAAATAATATTCTGCACATTATGAACATTTTTAAAATAGGGGAGAAGTCATGTTATCTCCACTCCAAATAAATTGCCTTTTGTTGCATAATGATTTGAATATTCTGAAAAAGCGAATAATGCAATAAAAATATGATATGCATATGAATGATCTATTAACATCCTAATTTAGGAAAATTGGGATGTTACAGATGATTACCGTGGTAAAAATTCCAAGTAGCACTTGTACTTCCACGCTGATTAGTAGCAGCAAAAATTCCAAACAACACTTGTGCTTCGACGCTGATTAGTAGCAGCAAACTCACGTGTGATTTGCATATTCCGAGTAGCCGGCGGCCGCTCGTGTAGCTTTCACTACTAGGGAAAAGCCTATACACAGAGGTATAGCAGTAGCGCTGGTTAAAATAGGGCGCTACTGCTAATTTGTAGTAGCGCGTTCATGCAAAGCACGCTATAGCGCAAACGTTAGCAGTAGCGCATGTTTGGAAACAAGCGCTACCACTATAATTCCCACGGCTTAGCCGATAGGCTATACATAGTAGTAGCGATCCATATAGAACCGCGCTACCGCTACTTCCTTTGTAGCAGCCCGTTTTCTTATAAACTCGCTACTGCTAAAGGATATAAAATTAAATGGAAATCAAATAGAAAGGTAATTGAAAATGAAAGAAATAGAATAAGGTGAAAGGTAAAAAATAAAATGTGAAGAAAAATAAGTGAAAAGGGAAAAAAGAGAAAGGAGTAGCAGTAGCGTGTATACCAGAACACCTTGTAGCTAACGTAGCGATGGCGCTTGCTCGAACGCAGCGCCTGCTACTGAATTAACCACCCGCCGGCTCAAAATTTGGCTATGTCCTCCATTCCCCTTCCCCTACTCCTCTGTCGCCGCCGCCCGAGCCTGCCCTCACCGCTGCCGCCCGCCCTCAACCTCAGCGCCGCCGCCCGCCGCCGCTCTCGACCTCACCGTCGCCGCCCTCGACCTCACCGCAGCTGCCGTCGACCTCACCGCCGCCGCCTGAGCCCGCCCAGCACCGCCACCTCCCGATCCCGAGCCCGCCCTCGCCGCCCCTACCTCTTCACCGCCGAGCACCTCCCCCACCGTCTCTCCCCTCTCTGTAAGCCCTCCACCCCTCCCCACCCTTTCTCTCTGCTTAATTAGTTAGTACTAGATGTTTTTTGGGATAATTAGATTTATGCCCCTAGTTGTGTCCCACTCGTCTGTTTTACCCCTAACTCCCAAAATTCACCGGTTCTGTCCAAGTCACTTTGCCCCTCTTATGCGTTTGCCCTTTGACCATTTGACCGTCAGTTTGAAAACTTCATAACTAATTCATACTAAATCAGAAAAATGCAAATAAGATACCAAAATGTTCAGAAAAACATCACCTATATGTCAGTGTCATTTGCATTCATGAAAAAAGTGTTGAAAAGTGCACATATGAGTTTTAGCTATTTTCATACCACCATGAATAATAAACTCTAAAAAAATTCAAAAACATATGGTGGCAAAGAACGACAAATGTTCTAAGTGCTTGCCAACATTCATTAGGGAACGACATTCGAGGAAGTCGTGGCAAAAAAATAATCTATTTCGGAGAGCTGATTGTTTTTTTTGCCGCGGCACCCAGATGGTATCAAAAGAGCTAAAACTCGGATGTGCACTTTTCAACACTTTTTTCATGAATGCAAATGACACTAACATATAGGTGATGTTTTTCTTAACATTTTGGTATCTTATTTGCATTTTTCTGATTTAGTATGAATTAGTTATGAAGTTTTCAAACTGACAGTTAAACGGTCAAAGGGCAAAAACATAAGAGGAGCAAAGTGACTTGGACTGAACCAGTGACTTTTGGGAATTAGGGGTAAAACAGACGAGTGGGACACAACTAGGGGCATAAATCTAATTATCCCATGTTTTTTAGTAGTAGTAGATGTTAATTTATTGTTCAGATAATGATTTTTAGTAGTTGAACTAGTTTAGTAAGTAAATTAATACAACTAGTTGAACTACTTTATTTTTAGAAAGAACTAGTTTTTTTTCTATTTATAGTAAGTTTATATTTAGTAAGTACTAGTTGAATTAATAGAACTAGTTGAACATGTCATATTGGTTGTTATTTTTTTAGTTTAAGCAATTATTCGGAATGTATTAGTGATAACTTATAGGGTTTTTTGCTTTTACAGAAATCAAGGAGCCCCTCCATCATCCCCGTCGTCATCCCCGTCACCGACCCCCTCTGACCTCGAGGTGAGACCTGCCAAATCTCCATGTATATTTTGTGTTGCTCATATAGGATATGTGGTTGCCCAAGTGGCCCGTCATGTTCAGGTTACACCTCCGAGTGGCCTATGTTTTGCCGGAGTGTTGATTAATTTCCGTTCCGGCAAATTCTAGGCGCTCGATATGTCCTTTTTTAGCAAAGGTCGTGCCGGATTTTTCCGTGAATTCTGGCATGACTTGTGCTAGAATATGTACAAGTTTAATCTTTGAATTATGAACGTAGGAAATGTCGTACTCGGACGCCGACAGTCTCCCAGGGGAGTGCAGCTAGTGCCACGACGATCGAGGTATGTGCGACAGGTTCGTTGAGCTGGACGAAGATCGGCGCTTCAGCATTAAGCTCGAGGAGACATTCAATGTTGAAATGGTACGCAACAACGACAAGAGTTTTTTTTCGTAATTAAGCATGACTTCAACTATTTCAATGTCTAATTTTCATATTTTACAATTCGACTAGCTTATCCCATGCCATGCAAGACGCTATGTCTTGGAGAGGATGGGTTTTGAAGACCATGAAAATTTTGAAACAAAGAAAATACACCTAAGGACCCATCATGATACGTATTTTGAAGTAAATCTATGCAATGTACATAGGATAACCCATTTTGGTTGCCAAAATTGGGAAGCACTTTGCGTATGGTTTTTATGAGGGTATGATTGTCACCATGGATCTTGGTGATCCTGACATTGAGCAAGACAATATGGACATTTGGGTCCTTGTTGATACGCTTCCGATTCTACCGCAATGTGAGTTTCTCAAACATAGTTATTTACTAATTTATATTGTTTATTTCAAAATAGTTGACAACTTATTTCCATTGACAGCTTATTTTGATTCTTCAAATAATGTGCGGAAGATGGTAGACAAAACCCACTACACAGATGGCTCCGAATTAACTTATAAGGAGAAAAGTCATCTGATCGCTTATTTTACTTATCTTGAGGATTACAATACCTATTATCGAACTCCTCCAAATTATGGTGAATACATGCCACTAGTGCACGTGTTGAACCACGGTAACTTCTATGGAGATACCCTGGTAAGATTTTTTACTATTACGGCATCCGTGCATATTTTGCATACTTCTAAAACTAGTACATCATTGCTAACTACGAAGTTATTACTATGTTTTTCAACAGAAAATCCCTATGGATTATGTGCCTCATCTGATGTATCTGAATGGTCACCTTTGAGTTCTGAACATACTACCAGGTCAATCTAGGGAGCTCACCTATGTATATCGGATTTCTAAAACCGGTGATCACATGCTCATCAAAGAATGGAAAAAATGTTTGGACATTCGCAAGGAGGTCCTTGGAAGTAACATTAAGCGAAAGGCAAGAATTAGAGACAGGATAATCTCCATTCTCCATAATGGAGAGTCAGGGGCTATCTTGTTCTTTGCTATTTTACCTTAGAGAATGTAGTAGGTCCTAAGAGAATGTAGTAGGTTCTATGAGGTACAATATGTTTATTATGTGGTACAATGTGTTAGAATTGATGATGAGGAGTACTTGTGATTATGACTAGTGACCAATTTGCTATGTGATGTCATTGATGAAAACGATGATCTTGAGGAGGTGTTATATGACAATGATGTATTATGATGATAAGTTGTTAATGATATGATGATGATGATATTTATTATATCATTGGGGTGAAAGAACCGCGGTTTAGTTTCAAGTGGATGGACATCCACTTGAAACTAGTTCACGGTTCTTTCACCCCGTGATGTAATAACTCATTATGATGTAAAAACAATCTCTAAATTCCAGTTGTATGAAAACTTGTGTAAAGGTGTATGAATACAACATGAAATAAAAAAGAAATAAAATATGAAATAATAGTAGTAGCACCGGAAGGGAGAAGCGCTACTACTAATTACCAGTAGCGCTCCTCCGGGAAATCGCTACTACTAAGTCGATTTAGCAGTAGCGTGGGTTGAGGCACGCTACTGCTAAGCTTTAGCTGTAGCGCTGTACCAGCAGCGCTCTAGCCCGCGCTACTGATAGGCCTAAAACCCTCGCTGCTGCTAGGCTTTTCCCTAGTAGTGTTTGTTAGTCGTCGAAGCAGAGGATCTATAGCAGCGAACTCCGCAGCAGCACCAAACACTGCAGCAACAGCGAACTCTGTAGATCGGATGTCCTGGCTGGTTGTAGACGAGGTGGCGGTCACGCCATGGGCGGTCAAGGTGGCGGTCATGGCGTGGGCAGCGAGGTGGCGGCCGCGACGGGTACGGTGAGGCGGCGGTGGAGACGGCGAGGCGTCCGCCGCGGCAGGGACAGTGCTGGGAATATAACTACTGAGCATAAACCGCCCAGGAGGGGCCGGGTTATGCTCATAAGGAGTCATCCCTATTGAAGCCCATGAAGACAAGGGATATGGCGCTTTACTACAGAGACATAAAGGCCCAAAGCCCAAAGGCGGATTAGGGCCTGTAGACATAAACCGCCATGAGATATGTAACTTGTATTGTAAGATAGGAAAGGTAGAAACCGAGTCGGACACGTGTATGAACCTGTGTATATAAAGGGACGACCCGGCGGCGGTTCAGGGACAAGAAACAACAACTCGAGAGATAGGTAAAGCGGATTCGCTCCCTGCTCATCGAGACCCCATCAATTCCACCACAACTGGATCGTAGGCTTTTACCTTCACCGCAAGGGGCCGAACCAGTATAAACTCCCTGTGTCCTTGTCCTGCTTTACCCCTTTAAGCTAATCTTGTTGTGATGGATCCACGACTAAGTCCTCACACTAGGACATCTAACGTGATAATTCCACGACAGGTGGCGCCCACCGTGGGGCTATCGCACGATGGCTTCGAGTTCTTAAAGGGCAACTTTGAAGGACTCAAGGGATACGCAGTGGGCCGGATGACCAAAAGTCGTTGTGGCAAGCTCTACATCGACGACACAGGCTGGGGCCCCAAGGCCAACTCAATTGAGTACGGGTACCGGGTCCCCTTTGGAGGAATTCATGTCTTCACTGGCAAGATTGGTGAACCAGGCCCTAAGCCGGACATCTGCACCGACCTCGTCGTGATGGCTCAGCATGCAAGCCCCGCCCGGGTTCTGCCCGCCATGAAGCGTGCGTTTGTAGGATTCATCAATGATGCGGAATCTGAACCGGTGTCCAATGGTGAGACGGTCGTTTATTCAGATGGCGAATCATCCACCGGTGAGACCGAGTCACTGTACCAACTGCAAGATGGCCGGTTTGGGGGCTGTTCCGATGGCGACAGCATTCCAGACCCCCTTGAACCGCCAAACCGGGTTGCGATCTTCATGGCCGGTACGCAGCACACGCAACACTCCTCATCAGCGGTGGCAATGATTTCCGGATCGGCAGCCGGGGCAGGAGTCCCCGCGCGTCGGCCGGCTCATGTTCTGTCTGATTTATTGGAGGCCTGGACGACGTTGCTGACTACAGAGGTTACCCCGGATAATCAAGACCAGCAAAACGCAGAGGTCACGAAGCTACGAGATCAGATAACTCAGGCCAAGGAGCACTTGGCGGCTGAGGAAACCAGGATGGCTGATGAGCGGGCCGCTTTAGATGTCCAGGCACAGCGGATTCCCATAGAGAATTACCGGCTCATGCTGGATTAGAATGCTTCGAACGACGTGTTGAGGAGGAGGCATCGGTCTCATCTGCCGCCGGTTTATGAAGCAATGAATCTCTTCAACACACTAGGAGCAGGACCCAGTAATCCGGCAGCGGTAAACCAGACTGAAGCACCTGGGACAGGAGTGCCGGATCAGCTGCGGGCGATGGACCCGCCTCGACGGACCCATGACCCGCCGCAGTACATGCCGACACCACCGGGTCACTTCTCCACCCCTTTAGATAACATGATCGTTGCGGCATCGCGGTTGGCAGCTATTCCAATGGAGGGCGAGTCTCCAGCGGCGGTTGAGACGCGGCGGGCCAAGGATCTCCTTCAAACAGCTATGGTTCAGCAGCAGGCTTATTCGTATAGTTGGGATAGAATTCATTCAACCCCGCGCCCGAGCAGGAGTTACCGCAGGCACATTGATGAACCAGCTGTGTCAAGCAGTGCGCGGAACCGTGACGCCCCTCGAGGGCCTAATCCGGCGCGCGGTGGTGCAAATGCTCAGGGCATGGTGGATAATGGTAGAGCGCGTCGAGAAGCCGAGTTAGCAGCGTAGTATGTGGACCGTCAGCTTACTCCGGTTCGTCCGACGACTTCAGTGGAACCAGGTCTTGCTTTCAGCTCTTGGGGAGTGCCGTGTCTCACCCTGGCTCTGCGCAATGTGCGGCTGCCCAAGGATTTCAAGGGTCTGCATAAGGTGCCCAATTACACCGCTGATTTACCCCCCGAGTCATGGGTCGAAAGTTATGAGATGGCAATGGAGATGCTGGATGTGGATGAAGCGGCATGTGCGAAGTACTTCGCCATGATGTTGGATGGAACGGCTCACATTTGGTTGCAAAGTTTGCCAGCTAACTCTGTTGGGTCATGGGCTGAGTTGAAGGCCCTGTTTATAACAAACTTTAAGGACACGTGCAAGCAACCCATGTCAATTGTGGATCTAGCCGCCTGTGTCCAAGATTAAGGCAAACCGATGACCCATTAGGTGCGCCGGGTTTCAGAGATCTTGCATTCATCGGACTGCATCAATACCGATTCAGTAGTTATAACGTTGGAGGGCAGTTGCCGGTTTAAGCCGCTGAAATTGAAGTTGGGACGACTCAAGCGTCACTGCAATGACATGGGAACACTTATGGAAGCTCTGGTTAAGTATGCCAACTTCGATAGTACCAAGGATCCCGAGTCTAACGATGAGAAGCCGGGGAAGGGAAAGAAGAACGGCGGCGCTAAAGGGCAGCAGCATAAACAAGCGAGCCATGGTAACAATGGTAAGCGTAAAGCCGATAGTAATTCAGATTTTGTGGCTAACACCAATGCGCAGGACAATGGCCAACGTCGTAAGGGTAAACCACCCCCGCGGGGTGGAGGATCAGGTGTCAATCTTGAGCGCCTGTTAAATCAGCCTTGCCCGAGGCACGGGACGCGAGGGAAACCAGCCACACATCTCTGGAAGTACTGCTTTATTATGAGGGAGTTCAAAAACTTGGATCTCTTCTAGTATGATCATGGACCGTCCGGCGGTTCAGGACCTGGGTCTCATGGGCCGGGTTATGGTGGAAGGCAGTTCCGGTTCAGGGTTTTAAGGTAATCAGGGTGGACATGGCAATCAAGGCAATCAGGGCAACCAGGGTGGTTATAATCAACAGGGAAATCAGCAGCAGCAATAGTCGGGTTACCAGAGTCACCCGAAGCAGTTGAACAGTGGGCAGTATCATGTCTTCACCACTAGTCTGTGCAAGCACGATCAGAAGCTTCATAAAAGGGCAGTGAAATCCGTTGAACCGGCGGTGCCCCGTTACTTGCGCTGGTCTGAACATCCCATTGTGTGGATTCGAGAGGATCATCCGCCCCGGGTTGATAACCCGGGTCATCTGGCGTTGGTGGTGGCACCTCAGGTTGGAGATTATAAGTTCAACAAGGTACTCATGGATGGAGGGAGCAGTACCAACATCTTGTATTATGAAACCTTCCGTCACATGGGGTTGACAGATAAGAATCTTAAACCGCCAAACACCATTTTCCATGGTGTGGTTCCTAGTAAATCGGCTTATCCTGTCTGTAAGATAGCTCTGGAGGTTGCTTTTGGAGATGATCATGATTCAAAATCAGAGACATTGGCCTTTGAAGTGGTGAAAATCCGGAGCCCGTACCATGCCCTGTTTGGACGGCCGGCTTACGCTAAGTTCATGGCAAGACCATGTTAGGTTTATCTGCAGCTCAAGATGCCGGGTCATAAGGGGACTGTCGGTGTCAAAACCGGCGGATCTCGGGTAGGGGGTCCCGAACTGTGCGTCTAGACGGATGGTAACAAGAGACGAGGGACACAATGTTTTTACCCAGGTTCGGGCCCTCTTGATGGAGGTAAAACCCTACGTCCTACTTGATTAATATTGATGATATGGGTAGTACAAGAGTAGATCTACCACGAGATCAAAGAGGCTAAACCCTAGAAGCTAGCCTATGGTATGATTGTTGAGATGTAATGTTCGTCCTATGGACTAAGGCCCTCCGGTTTATATAGACACCGGAGAGGCTAGGGTTACAGTCGGTTACAATGGTAGGAGATCTACATATCCGTATTGCCAAGCTTGCCTTCCACGCCAAGGAAAGTACCTTCCGGACACGAGCCGGAGTCTTCAATCTTCTATCTTCGTAGTCTGGGAGTCCGGCGGATATTGATAGTCCGGCTATCCGGACACCCCCTAGTCCAGGACTCCCTCAGGGACCATCAGAGTACATGGAAGCCGCAAGATCGCTTTGGAATGTGAGGAAGGTGATGCTCCTTATGCTGAGTCGGTTTGTGCAATAGAGGAGTTGAAGTTCTATAAGGACAATGTTGATCCGGCAGATATGGCATCTTTGAAAAAGCCAACTACAGAGCATGATCCGGCATTGAAGTTTAAATCGGCTGATGAGACTAAGTTGGTTGATTTTGTTCCTGGCGATTCATCCAAGCAGTTTAGCATCAGCGCTAACCTGGATCCAAAATAGGAAGGCGCGCTCATCGAGTTCATCCGTGAGAACCGGGACATCTTTGCATGGAAAACCTTCTGACATGCCAGGTGTACTGAGGGAACTCGCTGAGCACACTCTTAATATCAATCCCAAGTTTAAACCGGTCAAGAAGTTTCTCCACCGCTTCAATGAAGAGAGACGCAAGGCCATTGGTGAGGAAGTAGCCCGACTCTTGGCAGCAGGGTTTATTGTGGAGGTTTTTCATCCCGAGTGGTTGGCTAACCCGGTGCTGGTGCTTAAGAAGAACGACACTTGGCGTATGTGTGTGGATTACACCGACTTGAACAAGGCTTGTCCAACTGATCCCTTTGCTCTCCCTCGTATTAATCAAATTATTGATGCTACGGCGGGTTGTGAGCGTTTGAGTTTTCCGGATGCTTATTCCGGTTATCATCAGATCAAAATGGCAGTTAAGGACCAGGAGAAGACAGCCTTTATAACTCCCTTTGGAGCCTTCTACTATGTGTCTATGCCTTTTGGGCTCAAGAGTGCCTAGGCAACTTATCAACGATGTGTGCAGAATTGCCTTCACAATCCGATTGGGCAGAATGTTCATGCCTATGTGGATGATATCGTGGTGAAATCCAGGAAAGTAGAAACATTAATACCTTATTTGAAGGAAACCTTTGATAATCTCTGGGTTTACAAGATGATGCTTAATCCGGCCAAGTGTGTCTTTGGTGTACCGGCAGGCAAGCTCTTGGGTTTTCTGGTGTCTAACAGGGGCATTGAAGCTAATCCGAAGAAGATCAAGGCTATTACGACCCTAGCTAAACAGGCGTGTATCAATGATGTTCAACGTCTAGCGGCTCGTATTGCAGCGCTAAGCCGGTTTATCAGCCGATAGGGAGAGAAGGCCATCCCTCTATATCAGATGATGAAAAAGACAGACAACTTTGTTTGGAGTGATGCTGCTAATGCGGCGTTTGAGGATCTGAAGAAGCAGTTAGCCGAGCCGCCTATTCTTGCTGCCCCAATTGATAAGGAACCATTGCTACTACCAAAAGAATCAAGGCCAAGGGGGCCACACCCTATCCACGAGGGTGGGGGCGCGCCTACCACCCTGGCGCGCCCCCTACCTCGTGGCCCCCTGGTGCTCCACCGACCTCAACTCCGACTCTATATATTCACGTTCGGGGAGAAAAAAATCAGAGAGAAGGATTCATTGAGTTTTACGATACGGAGCCGTCACGAAGCCCTAATCTCTCTCCGGAGGGCTGATCTGGAGTCCATTCGGGGCTCCGGAGAGGGGAATCCGTCGCCATCATCATCATCAACCTTCCTCCATCACCAATTTCATGATGCTCACCACCATGCGTGAGTAATTCCATCGTAGACTTGCTGGATGGTGATAGGTTGGATGAGATTTACCATGTAATCGAGTATCCACTATGTTCTGAGATTGATGTTGCTATGACTTTGTTATGCTTAATGCTTGTCACTAGGGCCTGATACGTCTCCAAAGTATCTATAATTTTTGATTGCTCCATGCTATATTATCTACTGTTTTGGACATTATTGGGCTTTATTACCCACTTTTATATTATTTTTGGGACTAACCTATTAACCGGAGGCCCAGCCAGAATTGCTGTTTTTTTGCCTATTTCAGAGTTTCGAAGAAAAGGAATATCAAACGGAGTCCAAACGGAATGAAACCTTTGGGAACGTGAGTTTCTCACTGAACATGATCCATGAGACTTGGACCCTACGTCAAGAAATGAAAGAGGAAGGCACGAGGTAGGGGGCACGCCCTCCACCCTCGTAGCCCCCCTGTTGCTCCACCGACGTACTCCTACCTCCTATATATACCTACGTACCCCGAAACGATCAGATACGGAGCCAAAAACCTAATTCCACCACGGCAACCTTCTGTACCCACGAGATCCCATCTTGGGGCCTGTTCCGGAGCTCCGCCGAAGAGGGCACCCATCACGGAGGGCTTCTACATCAACACCATAGCCTCTCCGATGAAGTGTGAGTAGTTTACCTCAGACCTTCGGGTCCATAGTTAGTAGCTAGATGGCTTCTTCTCTCTTTTTGGATCTCAATACAATGTTCTCCCCCTCTCTCGTGGAGATCTATTCGATGTAATCTTCTTTTTGCGGTTTGTTTGTTGGGACCGATGATTTGTGGGTTTATGATCAAGATTATCTATGAACAATATTTGAATCTTCTCTGAATTCTTTTATGTATGATTGGTTATCTTTGTAAGTCTCTTCGAATTATCAATTTGGTTTGTCCTACTAGATTGGTTTTTCTTGCAATGGGAGAAGTGCTTAGCTTTGGGTTCAATCTTGCGGAGTCCTTTCCCAGTGACAGTAGGGGCAGCAAGGCACGTATTGTATTGTTGCCATCGAGGATAACAAGAAGGGTTTTTTTATCATATTGCATGAATTTATCCCTCTACATCATGTCATCTTGCTTAAGGCGTTACTCTATTTTGATGAAATTAATACTCTAGATGCATGCTGGATAGCGGTCGATGAGTGGAGTAATAGTAGTAGATGCAGGCAGGAGTCGGTCTACTTGTCTCGGACGTGATGCCTATATACATGATCATACCTCGATATTCTCATAACTATGCTCAATTCTGTCAATTTCTCAACAGTAATTCGTTCACCCACCGTAAAATAATTATGCTCTTGAGAGAAGCCACTAGTGAAACCTATGGCCCCCGGGTCTATCTTCATCATATTAATCTTCCTATACTTAGTTATTTCCTTTGCTTTTATTTTACTTTGCATCTTTATCACAAAAATACGAAAAAATATTATCCTATCATATCTATCAGATCTCACTCTCTTAAGTGACCGTGAAGGGATTGACAACCCCTTATCGTGTTGGTTGCGAGGAGTTATTTGTATTGTGCAGGTGCGAGGGACTCGCGCGTAGCCTCCTACTGGATTGATACCTTGGTTCTCAAAAACTTAGGGAAATACTTACGCTACTTTGCTGCATCACCCTTTCCTCTTCAAGGAAATCCAACGCAGTGCTCAAGAGGTAGCAGAGAAGATTTCTGGCGCCGTTGCCGGGGAGTCTACGCAAAAGTTAACATACCAAGTACCTATCACAATCCCTTATGTCCCGCATTACATTATTTGCCATTTGCCTCTTGTTTTCCTCTCCCCCACTTCACCCTTGTTGTTTTATTCGCCCTCTCTTTTCCGTTCGCCTCTTTTTCGCTTGACTTTTGTTTGCTCGTGTGTTGGATTGCTTGCTTGTCACGATGGCTCAAGATAATACCAAATTATGTGACTTTACCAATACCAACAATAATGATTTCCTTAGCACTCCGATTGCTCCTCTTACCGATACTGAATCTTGTGAAATCAACGCTGCTTTGTTGAATCTTGTCATGAAAGATCAATTCGCCGGCCTTCCTAGTGAAGATGCCTCTACTCATTTAAATAGCTTCGTTGATTTGTGTGATATGCAAAAGAAGAAAGATGTTGATAATGATATTGTTAAATTGAAGCTAATTCCTTTTTCGCTTAGAGATCGTGCTAAAGCTTGGTTTTCGTCTTTGCCTAAAAAAAGTATTGATTCTTGGAACAAGTGCAAAGATGCTTTTATCTCTAAGTATTTTCCTCCCGCTAAAATCATCTCTCTTAGAAACTATATTATGAATTTTAAGCAACTTGATCACGAACATGTTGCACAAGCTTGGGAGAGGATGAAATTAATGATACGTAATTGCCCTACTCATGGTTTGAATTTGTGGATGATTATACAAAAGTTTTATGTCAGATTGAATTTTGCTTCTAAAAATCTTTTAGATTCGGCCGCAGGAGGTACTTTTATGGAAATCACTTTAGGAGAAGCTACTAAACTCCTAGATAATATTATGGTTAATTATCCTCAATGGCACACTGAAAGATCTACTAATAAAAAAAGTGCATGCGATAGAAGAAATTAATGTTTTGAGTGGAAAGATGGATGAACTTATGAAATTATTTGCTACTAAGAGTGTTTCTTCTGATCCTAATGATATGCCTTTGTCTACTTTGATTGAGAATAATAATGAATCTATGGATGTGAATTTTGTTGGTAGGAATAATTTTGGTAACAACGCATATAGAGGAAACTTTAATCCTGGGTCCTAGTAATTCCTCTAATAATTATGGCAATTCCTACAACAATTCTTATGGAAATTTTAATAAGATGCCCTCTGAATTTGAGACTAGTGTTAAGGAGTTTATGAATTCGCAAAAGAATTTCAATGCTTTGGTTGAAGAGAAATTGCTTAAAATTGATGAATTGGCTAGGAACGTTGATAGAATTTCTCTTGATGTTGATTCTTTAAAACTTAGATCTATTCCTCCTAAGCATGATATCAATTAGTCTATCAAAGCTATGAGAATTTCCATTGTTGAGTGCAAATAAAGAACCACTAGGATGCGTGCTAAGAAAGATTGTTTTATAAAAACGTGTTCTTCAAATTTTTATGAAAACAAAGATGAAGATCTAAAAGTTATTGATGTGTCCCCTATTAAATCTTTGTTTTGCAATATGAATCTTGATAATGATGGGACTGAATATGATCCACCTTTACCTAGAAGGCGTTCCAAAAATTCAGAATTTTTAGATCTTCATGCTAAAATTTATAAAAGTGGGATTGAAGAAATCAAAACCCCTAGATGTTGCTAAACCCACTATTTTGGATTTCAAGGAATTTAATTATGAAAGCTGCACTTTGATTGATTGTATTTCCTTGTTGCAATCCGTGCTAAATTCTCCTCATGCTTATAGTCAAAATAAAGCGTTTACTAAACATATCGTTGATGCCTTGATGCAATCTTATGAAGAAAAGCTTGAGTTAGAAGTTTCCATTCCTAGAAAACTTTATGATGAGTGGGAACCTACTATTAAAATTAAGATCAAGGATCATGAGTTTAATGCTTTATGTGATTTGGGTGCTAGTGTTTCCATTATTCCCAAAACTTTGTGTGATTTGCTAGATTTCCATGATTTTGATGATTGCTCTTTAAACTTGCACCTTGCGGATTCCACTATTAAGAAACCTATGGGAAGAATTAATGATGTTCTTATTTTTGGAAATAGGAATTATGTGCCCATAGATTTTATTGTTCTTGATATAGATTGCAATCCTTCATGTCCTATTATTCTTGGTAGACCTTTCCTTAAAACGATTGGTGCAATTAGTGATATGAAGGAAGGGAATATTAGAGTCCAATTTCCATTAAAGAAAGGCATGGAACACTTCCCTAGGAAGAAAATAAAATTACCATATGAATCTATCATGAGAGCCACTTATGGATTGCCTACCAAAGATGGCAATACCTAGATCTATCCTTGCTTTTATGCCTAGCTAGGGGCGTTAAACGATAGCGCTTGTTGGGAGGCAACCCAATTTTATTTTTAGTTTTTACTTTTTGTTTCTATTTAGGAATAAAAATTTGATCTGGCCTATGGTTAGATGTTTTTCATGTTTTAGTTAGTGTTTGTGCCAAGTTAAACCTATAGGATCTTCTTGGATGATAGTTATTTGATCTTGCTGTAATTTCCAGAAACTTTCTGTTCACGAAAACAATTGTTAAAAATCACCAGAACGAGAGAAAATACTGATTCTAATTGCTGCTGATCAAAAAAGAAATTTCCTAGAGCGTCCTATTTCGTCTGATTTTTTGGAGTTCCAGAAGTTTGCGTTAGTTACAGATTACTACAGAGTGTTCTGTTTTTGACAGATTCTGTTTTTCGTGTGTTGTTTGCTTATTTTTATGAATCTATGGCTAGTAAAATAGTTTATAAGCCATAGAGAAGTTGGAATACAGTAGGTTTAACGCCAATATAAATAAAGAATGAGTTAATTACAGTACCTTGATATGGTCTTTTGTTTTCTTTCGCTAACGGAGCTCACGAGATTTCTGTTGAGTTTTTTGTTGTGAAGTTTTCAAGTTTTGGGAGAAAGATTTTTGATGATTATGGAACAAGGAGTGGCAAGATCCTAAGCTTGGTGATGCCCAAGGCAACCCCAAGATAATCTAAGGACACCAAAAATCCAAAGCTTGGGGATGCCCCGGAAGGCATCCCCTCTTTCGTCTACTTCCATCGGTAACTTTACTTGTAGCTATATTTTTATTCACCACATGATATGTGTTTTGCTTGGAGCATCTTGTATGATTTGAGTCATTTCTTTTTAGTTCACCACAATCATCCTTCCTGTACACACCTTTTGAGAGAGCCATACATGATTTGGAAATTATTAGAATACTCTTTGTGCTTCACTTATATCTTTTGAGTTATATAGTTTTGTTGTAGTGCTTCACTTATATCTTTTAGAGAACGGTGGTGGATTCGTTTTATAGAAACTATTGATCTCTCATGCTTCACTTAGATTATTTTGAGAGTCTTAAATAGCATGGCAATTTGCTTAAATAATCCTAATATGCTAAGCATAAATGATTTGTAAAAATTCATATGAGTGTTTTGAATACTAAGAGAAGTTTGATGCTTGATGATTGTTTTGAGATATGGAGGTAATAATATCAAAGTCGTGCTAGTTGAGTAGTTGTGAATTTGAGAAATTCTTGTGTTGAAGTTTGCAAGTCCCATAGCATGCACGTATGGTAAACGTTATGTAACAAATTTGAAACATGATGTGTTCTATGATTGTCCTCCTTACGAGTGGCGGTCGGGGACGAGCGATGATCTTTTCCTACCAATCTATCCCCCTAGGTGTTGGGGAACGTAGTAATTTCAAAAAAAATTCTACGCACACGCAAGATCATGGTGATGCATAGCAACGAGAGGGAAGAGTGTTGTCTACGTACCCTCGTAGACCGAAGCGGAAGCGATCACAACATAGAGGAAGTAGTCGACGTTCTCCTCGCGATCCAACCGATCCCAGCGCCAGCACTCCGGCGCCTCCGAGTTCTTGACACACGACAGCTCGGTGGCGCTCCTCGGCTCCAATCCAAGAGAGCTTGGGAGGGAGAGTTCCACAAGACGACGGCGTGGTGACGATCTTGATGTTCTATCGACGCAGGCTTCGCCTAAGCACCGCTCTGATATGACCGAGGTGGATTATGGTGGAGGGGGCACCGCACACGGCTAAGGAACGATCTCAAGGATCAACTTGTGTGTTCTAGGGTGCCCCTTGCCTCAGTATATAAAGAAGCAAGGGGGTGCGGCCGGCCCTAGGAGGAGGCGACGGAGGAGTCCTACTCCCACCGGGAGTAGGACTCCCCCCTTTTCCTAGTTGGATTAGGACTTGGGGGAGGGAAAGAGGGAAGGGGGGCGCCGCCCCCCTCTCCTTGTCCTATTAAGACTAGGGGGGAGGGGGCGCGCGGCCTGCCCTGGCCGGCCCTTCCTCTTCTCCCTCATGGCCCACTAAGGCCCATTAACCCCCGGGAGGGTTCCGGTAACCCCCCGGTGTTCCCTTGCTTGCTGTAGTTTAGTTCTTGTCAGTACTCAGTACCTACTGGCTAGTTCTAGTTATAATTAATTCACGAACTAATTTCTACCCTTGTTTCATTATCTGTAGAAACGAAGATTTGGAGATCAAAAATCTGAAAAACACTTCCACTCCGGTCCAACCCACCTGCACACATCAACAGTTCAGATTTGAAGGTAACTCTTCGTGGGGAAGGGCACGATGGAAATTCCATGTGGGCGCGGCATAGCGCGGCGCGGCACATGGACGTATGGTCCGCTATTCGCCCGTGAGGTGGCGGTGTACGTCGCATCAGGGGCGCCCCACGCATACTTAGCCTAACCACCGCCGTCCGCCCGCATTAATCTGGCACGGATTACGGTGGCCATTTACACCGCGCAGCGACCAGTCCAATCACCGCGGTGAGCAGTCCAATCGCCGGCGTCGGTCCGCGCGCGGTGTCGATTCCCACGCTGACCGCCTGCGCTCGCTGCCCGCTCGCTTGCCCACACCACCGCTTTGACCGCCTGTGCACCCCGCCCCCTCGCCCGCCGGCATTAATTGCCAGCACCCAGCCCCGCCCCTATAAAATCCGAGCCCTCCCGCCATCGGTCGCACCCTGCTCTCGCCTCCCTACTCGCCGGCACCCATCCCCGCCTATCGTGCCCACTCTCTCTGCCGCCGGCGATGGCCCGCCCCAACCTGACGCTGGAGGAGGCGGAGGAGCTCGCCCACTTTGCCATCCCCGCCGCGCTCGACGTCCGCATGCCGTAGAGGTGGCGGCTCAGCGTCGACGGCGTGCCGGTCACGCCGGTGCCCGATGTCGGGACGCCCCTCCTTGCCCGCACCGTCGGTCTGTACCGGGCGCGCCTCTCGCCGGAGGAGCGGGTGGACCCGCAGTATGCCCCCAACCAAATGGGGTGGGTGTCCTGGATCGCCGACGACCACGACTGCCGCCTCCACGCCTACGCCAGCCCCCGCCCGCCCGTGAAGCACAACCGCGCGGCACCATCTCTGGGACGGGCGCTCCATCGAGGAGGTCGTCGCCCCGTACCACGCCCAGCCGATCGCCGGCGTCGTGCCCGCCACGACGAGTTACGGGTACACACTGTTCCGTTGCGGCGAGGCTCGCTCCGCCCGAATCAACATCGGCGCGCGCGCCCCTCGCCGGCACATGCGGTAACCGCGGCTCTATCTGCCTCGGCGGAGGCGATCGTCGTACGCTGGCGAGGGACAGCGCTGGGTCCAGCCGCGCCCCTCCACCTGAGCCGGAGGAGCCAGAGCCGGTCTTGCTGGGGAGTACAGGCGGCTGACAGCGGAGGCCGGCGACCCGGAGGACATGCCGGGCTACTTGACGGCAACCTGGGAGTCGGAGAACGTCTCGATGCAGCTGCCCCTCATCCAGGAGTACATGCAGCTAAAAAGCTATGTTCTATTGTAAAAATTTAAAAATCACAAAGGATTTTGAATTGCTAAAAAACTATGAAAATTAGAAAAGTAAATAAAAACAAAGCAAAGGGAATAAATAATTAATATTAGCAAAAAAGAATCAAAAGAAATATATTTTTTAAAGACCACCGGCCCGGTGCCGAGCGAGGCGTAGTAGGCCGATTCCGATCAAGCCGACGGCGAAAGGGACGGCTTTTTGGCCCCGCAAGGCCCGCGGGCCCAACCAGGCGAGTAGGGAGAGTAGGCGAGGGAGTGATTTTTTAGGAGCACAGCGGGGTAGGGTGGGACGAGCTATTTAAGCCGGTGCGGGCGAGCTCCGGTTGGCGAGGACCTCGTCTCCCCGCGGCGCTGCGCGTACCGCCGAGGTGGGCCAAAGTCTGTGGGCTGCGTGGGCCGCCTGGAGGGCGCGTGTGCGAGCGGTCGAGGGCGCATGGGCGCTGGGATGGCAGAGTGGAGCGCACTTCTTTAGTCCTACCTCGCCCGCCAAAGGACGCCCTGACAAGCTTAAATAGCCGCGTTCGTCCACCCTGTCATATAAGATAGTTAGTAATAATTTGTTTTGACTTACACTGTACGGGCAGCTCTGCGATAGCTGCCCGGGCAGTGTAAAAGCTCAAACGGCTGTTACACTGCCCGGACAGCGCTGCAGTGCTGCTATAGAAGTGTAAACTCAAATCATATCATTAGTACCTATCTTATTTTTGTCAGTTTGACACTCTACGCAGGTTTGTCTCATCTCATTCAAATTACATAATTAGTATCTATATTTTTTTTAATATTTGCCACACCTCGTTCAAATCACATCACCTAGTGCCTATATTATTTTTGACCGTTTGCCAATCTAACCAAGTTTACACATGTTATAAAGCTTCCTCCTCCCGAAACCAGCTTTTGCATATGATCCATACCTGCTAACGAAGTTTTCATAGATCATATGTTTTCTGAGCCCAACACCTGTCATTGCTAAGATCTCGAGCTTCTGGTATTCCTTTATCTGATTATCGGACCGGAGATATGTAACTTCATCCGGTCTAGCAAGAATGTGACTATGATCATTGCTGAAACTGCTGACATACAAAATGGAGCGCGCTCTATCAAGCTTCACAGTTAGATGGCCATCACAATAACACCGAGTCTCCGCTCTCAGCCTACGCTTCCTACCTGCCATGGTACAAACGTAGGCCTGTCGTTTCCCAGCCCTCGAACAGAGAAACCTCCTTAAGCGCTTCGGTGTGTTGACAACCTTCGTGTATTTCAAGTTGTCCTTCCTAATGCTGCATCCACGCTTTTTAGCATAGTCATTATAGAAATCATATGCCTCCTCATCCGACCTGAACGTCATGGACATCACCATCTAATGTCTGTCCAGTGACTCTTGCTGGTATTCATCATACGCAGTGTCAAAATTGCACTCATCACCATTGGCATCATCATCGTTTCCGCACGGGCCACCAACCTCTTCCTGAAAAAAAATACAAACAACCTTACATGTCAGTAAGTTGTTGTACGAGGACTATCATGTATATTCACTTTGCACTACTTACTTTGGTTGAGTTGTTATTATAAGATGCATCAATATCGTTTTTGTCATTTGCATCATCGAATAAATCAACTCATAGTACCCTTCCACATACATCTGCACAATTTTTAAATATGATATGTAAGATTTGATGCATTTGTCATGTCACTTTAAACTAACCTGCATAATTTTAAACTTACATGGCTACCGCTTTCAGCATATGAATGATCTACATCCATATCCTCATTGCCATCATCCCCTCCTACGTGTGCAAAGTCAAATAGGTACATGTTAGTGTCATCGCGGATGCTTGTATATAATATGCTTGATAACATGCATACCACTTACATTGCCACTGTAAGACTCATCCAATGACAATGATCCGTCTCGCTACCGCCATCATCACCGTCATATCCGATTTCCGCCTCCATCTATACACGTTTATATATAATCAAAGATCCATTCAAACATCACGTAACATCGTCGCAACTAAAATCGTTTTTAAATCACTATGCCAGCGGCTCGCGTACCTTGTTGCCTTCGTCAAACATGACAATAGCGTTGAGATTAGCCGGAGGCTTGAGGGCGAACAGCACGCCGAGCAGACGACGGCCGCGGCGTCTGCCTGACATAGGCGGTTGTTGGCGGCGAGTCGCGCAGAACGTGTCGGTATTACTACGTGCTGCCGGTGACTTTTTTCCCACCATCCTGGTACTGCTGGAGACGGCAGCGGTAGCGGCGGCTGCGCGAAAGGCGGCGGCTGAGGCGAGGGGATGATAGGGTTCGCCCGATCGGGCTTTCTTTTTTCACTCAAACCACATGGGCGTACGCAGCGGGCGGGCGGGCAGGCGTACACCGGGCAGGGGCGCGGACGGGCGGACGTAGGCGACAGGCCCATACGGCGACGGGGCCGAGCGTACGACCCCTTATACGTGTTGGGGGGGGGTGTTGTACCGAAGCGCACCTCTCTGGAAAAAAATTCGACTCCCTTCATCCGGAATTAATTGTTGCTCAAACGGATATGCCTAACACCAAGAGAGTACATGTTTTCAGTAGTAATCTTAAAAAGGTTCAGTATATTTGCACAAAAGAATTAGGAGATAATCGATATTTTCTTCACAAAGGCGTTTAGTCTTCTTAGCGTAAACTTGAGCCCACCATCCATTTTCTTTCTAGATTCGCCACTGCCTGCGTATATCGAAGTATGACAACAGCAAACCATGTTTCTCTCTCTGCACAGATTCCGTATATCCCATCCTCTTGGGATTCAAGCAAACTCCACAGGTAAGTTGGGTTGCGTCGCTATAAACTGTGATCCTATGCTCTTCTCTTTTTGAGATTCAGTACAACTAGACCTAGATGGGCCTTAGCTGTGTGACCGGGCATGGCTCGAATGGGATGGGCTTCAGTCGGACAGACGTACGCATTACCCACTTCACTCCAGACTCCAAAAAACAAAAACAGTTCTCTCCACTATCCTTCACTTTCCCCAGCTTCAGTTGCCTAAAAAAAAAAGAAATAACTTTCACCAGCTTCGTCTCAAAAAATAAAATTAAAACTTTCCCCAGCTCAGCCCAACTCACCGGAGCGCTCAAGAGGAAGAAAGAAGCGCCGCCGCTAATCTTGCCAGCGACCACAGTCCGTCCACGGCCCCGCCCAGTGACGCTTCGTCTCCATCTCCCTATTCGGTTGACGTGAGCCTTTCTCCTTGGTGTCCTCCCCCAATTTCTTCCCTTATTCTTTTTCCCCTTCTCTTCCCATGGGAAACCCTAGATAGATTTTTCTCCCTAAGCCCTACCTAAATTTACTTGTTAGCGGGAAATCTCAGCTCAGGGCCTCGTGCCAGGAGATATATGATGGATGTTTCTGAACAGATTCCCCAACCGTAAGATGATTAATTTCTCCATCTCTTTCGATTCCGTCTCCCTGATTCATCTAGTTGGATCGACTGGTGTTCTCTCTAATTAATTAATTTGGCAAAAAAATCGTCCATTACATTGATGCCAATTTGCATTTATTTATCGCTGATACTCCCTCCGTTTTTATATACAAGGCCACTATAGATTATACATTTTGCATCTATACAAGGCCACCAACAATAATCGAGGCAAAATTAATGATATTTACTCGTACTAGCAACCTGTTTAATAGTTGCATGCATGCAGTCATAATGACAGTCAACTAGTTCCTCCATTCAGTTTTCTTGCATGCAAGTTGGGTATTAATGATCCCAGTAAACGAGAAGAAAAGCTGACTAGCAAAGGAGACATTAAATTTTACATCTACACCTACTAATAAAACAAGGTGCGTTTCGTCAATTTTTTCATCCGTTCACCGCCGATTTTTATTTTATTTTTTATATCCGAGGTGGTACTAAATTTTTATGGTCCAGCTGCTAGAAAAGAAAACAAAAGAGTTTTGTCCAGAATTTCATACATGGGCCGCACGCGCTAAGGCTCAGAAAAGCAACACATTTATATCCTGCGCACGCTGCTGGGAACCTTATTTGTCGCACAGAGCCACATATAGTTGGTGCGTCCCATCTGTCGCCCAATCTTGGGCCAGCCCATTTTCGTTTTTTCTGTGTTTTTTTTTATTTTTCCATTTCTCCTTCGAAGATATATTTTTCTTTTTCATAAATTTCTTTTTTATTTTTCCAAATATCGTTTCTTGTAAGAATTTTTGTTATACCTTAAAATTTCAAAATTTGTTCCCATTTTCTTATATTTTCCTTCAATTTTTTCTTCAAATTCAAAAAATGTCCACATTTTTAGAAAATACAAATTTTTTCTAGACTTACAAAATAAATTTCATTTTAAAAATAATACTAATTCCAATTTTTATGAATTATTCACAAATTCAAAATAATGTCCGATATAAAAAATACATTTTTCAAAATCGTTTTGAAAGTTCAAAACAAGTTTCCATTTAAAAAAATGTTTCACCAATTCAAAAAATGTCCGTTTCTCCGTGTTAAAAATGGTCTTTTTTTAAAAAAATATCTATATCTATATCTATACCTACTAATAAAACTAGGTGCGTTTCGCCAATTTTTTCATCTGTTATCCATCGAAAATATTTTTTTATATCCGAGGTGGTGCTAAATTTTTATGGTCCAGCTGTTAGAAAAGAAAGCAAAAGAGTTTTGTCCAGAATTTCGTACATGGGCCGCACGCGCTAAGGCCCAGAAAAGCAACACATTTATATCCTGCACACGCTGCTGGGAACCTTATTTGTCGCACAGAGCCACATATAGTTGGTGCGTCCCATCTGTCGCCCAATTTTGGGCCAGCCCATTTCCGTTTTTTCTGTGTTTTTTTTTCTATTTTTCAATTTTTCCTTCCAAGATATATTTTTATTTTTCATAAATATATGTTTTATTTTTTCCAAAATATCGTTTCTTGTAAGAATTTTTGTTAAATCTTAGAATTGAAATTTTGTTCCCATTCTCAAAATTATTAGGAACTTTAAATTTATATTTTCGTTCAATTTTTTCCTCGAAATTCAAAAAATATTCGCATTAAAAAAAATCCAATTTTTTTCGAGACTTACAAAATAAATTTCATTTAAAAATAATAGTAATTCGAAAAATATATTTTGAAATATTCACAAATTCAAAATAATGTTCGTGATAAAAAACACATTTTTCGAAATGGTTTTGAAAGTTCAAAACAAGTTTCCATTTAAAAAATGTTTCACCAATTCAAAAAATGTCCGTTTCTCCGTGTTAAAAATGGTCTTGTTTTAAAAAAATATTTGTGAATTTTAAAAAACTTCCTATTTCCTTTTTTTGCCTTTTCCAGAAATTAACGCTTTTTCCAAATTAAATGCTCATATGTTTAAAAAAACCAGGAGGTCACCACAACCTCGACAAGGAGGTGGACCTGAAGGGAGAAAAGGCATGAGTTGGGTAGTGGCCGTCACTCGGACCAAACCCACTACTATGAACATCTCGTGGACCAAGCATGACCCATGAGAACACCACAGCTCTCTGCTCTGTCGCGCCACTGTTGTGAAGAACGTTTTGATGGACACATCAATTATCTCTCCCGATGCTTTTCGCAAAAAATGTCTCCCGTTGCAACGCACGGGCATATGTGCTAGTTGGTACCTGTAATTTGAGTTTGTGGCCTTGTATATAAAAATGGGGTGAGTATTTTGATTGAAATTAGCCTTAGAACATGTTTTTTTTTCACATTTCGTGCAATTTTTTTTGAGAATCAAGATGATCATATCGATTGGTACTTATAATCTTGCTGAATATGCGGAATTTAAAAGGCTGGGCATGTCCATGCCAGACTCCGAAACGGCGTATTTGAAATAAAAATAGCAAGGCTCTACTAATCTCTTGAATTTCTTGAAGGATTGGGAACAGAGGTGGGGGCCGCGGCGTCAGGAGCCACGACGACGCCAGCCTCACACTTGGCTCCTGAGTGTCATGCTTGTTACTCTGAACGTGCAAGCGAGCTGTTTTTGTGCAATATATGCAGGCACTAAGCAAACTGTTTTTCAACAATACACAAAAGGTGCTTCATGCCTTTTCTTTGAATGTTCATTGCGTTGAAGTTTCTGCCGAAGGCGTGATCCGGTTACACTTCTTAATTTTATGTTATAGGATCCAGAAAAGAAATTCAGACCTATTAGCTGCTGTTCTGAAAATAGTACGAGCAGCACGATTTTTTTTAAGGTTGGGTTAGGATGGGTTAGTGGTAGGTTAGGAAATGCGATAATGTTTTCTTAATTAGGTTTAGTATGGCCACCGACCACTGGGCTCACGTAATTAGATTAACCTAAGTACTAATTAGTATGTTCACACTGTAACACAACCACACACACAAACTGTTTGAAGAAATGTCCCACCGAATATGTTTGAAGGAAGAAGAGGATTGATGCTTACACGTGGGTGCCATCTATCATAACAGTCAATCATAATGATCAATCTAGCGCAGTTGACTATTGTGCAACTTCAACGCTTACATCTGGGCCAGCCCCTTTCATAATCTAGTTTAATTTTGGGCTACATCAGTCACTTTTCTCACTTGGTAGTTTTTTTTTGTCGCAAATAAGATAAAATAGTGCTTTTTGCTCATTTTTGTAGAGTGTACGTAGTTTCTAGTGTGGGTTGGTTGAGACGTGGTGGCAACCAGAGACTGCTTGCTAAATACTCGTTGCAGATTGCTTGCTAAATACTCGTTGCTGATTGCTTGCGGCAGCGACCAAATAGTGTGCTATGGCATCTAGGATGCGAAAAAGACTCCATGGTGGCAACCAAAGATTGATTTATAGCTAGCCTATGCACTAATAGAAAAAGCCCCATAGCATGACGTCTGGATGGCCTGCAGCCCACGTTCGCTGCATCCCACCCCTCTTTTTCAGTATAACATGCACACACGCACGCAGCAACTGAAACGGCGGGCCCGCGCAGCATATTGGACCACACGTCATCAACTCTGAAACGAACCAGCAGCCCACAGTCAATACCTTGCGGTAGACAAGCGCACCAGTCCACCCCTCTTTTTAGTACAGAGTGCCTCTTTTTTCACTCGCACGCATGCATGCAACGCACACTACACGGCTGGCCCATGCAGATGTCTGGCCCATGTGTCATCCACTAAGCCGCAAAACACGGAGTAAGCTAGGACTGACAGCCAGAACTTTGACAGCCATCCAAAAAGTACTGAAAACTTTACACCGATGGACATTGGGTGAACCAGATCGAGCGCAAAACGTAATGGCCTCAGGTATGCGGGTAGCCTATAAGGGTTTATATGTTCGATTGCCATGGTACCATGTTGCTAGCGAGCCCGGGCAACTACCCAGGCTTGCCGGCGGTGGCTCCGCCATTGTGCCTAGCATGTGATTATATAATCAAATATTAGTATGGGCTTAGTATTGTTTTACTTCATGCTCACGATTTAATTTAGGATTAGTTTAATGGAAAAATTGCTTATATTCTGAACACCATCGACATCCCGTCTCCTTTACGCGTACATCTAAAGCTTCACCGGACACTTGACACCCTAGACTAAACTACATGCAAAACTCAAACATGCAAATACATTGAATCAATATTAAAGCTAACAGAGAGGTGAGATGAGAGGATGAGGAAGAAGAATAAATCAGGAAGGAGAAAGGTGAACTCTCTGGTCGGTGTGTTGCAATGTGGTCGGAGGCTGGAGGCTGGTGCGAGTGAAATGAGACGGCAGCAGTGTTGGTGCCAGCATATATCTTTCATGTTCAGCTCATTTGGTCCAAATAGTTCAGGCTCAACATTTACGGTGGAGAGCAGCCCATGGTACGAGCACATCTGAATAAGTTATCTCGCCGAAATTCTTCTAAGATATCACAGAAAACAATTGTCAGGAAAATTATATATTTCCTTTGCATAGAGAACAAAGGTAGGCAAGAAAATAAGTACAACTAAGAACTATCTCGAATCGCCAAAGGTAACAGTAAAAAATACATCTTAAAACAGTAAACAAATCAGATTCACGAAAAGAATTTGCGATGTTCTCAAATGATACTTAACCAATATTTGAAAAACTTCCTAAGAGATTAAAGAAACCGAATCATTTTCTTATTCTCCCACCATTTCGAGGTTTCGGAATAAGGTAGAACAGTTTAAAGAATCTACCATATACCTACCACCGTACCTTCCACATCAATATCAAATGGTAATGGTTTATGAACCATTCCCAAAAGTAATGGAGTATTTCTACCATGGTTGATTGATGTTAGTTGCGAGATGAAATGTGGGACGGGGCCAGAGGAGTTATATACCGTGCATATATGCATATCCATGTTCGCTTGACTCCATCAACTCCTCTTGACCCCCTCCTACTGCTTAGTAGTTTTTTCTCGCACGTTCATATGCTCTACATTCAAGCTAATTTACTTCGTTCCTTTTCCTTGCATCACATGCTAGTTTGAGTTGAAGTGAAGGGCATTTAATTACATGAGATCCTCCTAAATGCATTACCCAGCTCCTTTCGCTATTAATCTCTTCTCACTCCTTGATATCCATCTAGAGAAGATTGTGAATCTGGTGATTGGTGACATTTGGGATGACCTCTAGTTTCTATGTAAGGGATGAGGGTATTGCAAACCTCTAGGCATGGGAGACACAAGGAAAGAATGGGTTAGTTTTTGTGCCAATTGAAGTATGTTACAAATGGCTTCGGCACATCTATAATTCTCACATTAGGTGCATTTGGTTGTCTGTTCCAATTCTGCCGCCAGGTGTGGTGCAGCAGCGCCAGTTGAGACATGCCTATGTGAGAGTTGTCCATATTGGCTTAATCTGAACAATTAGTGCAGATATTTGGTTTCCTGCACAATGTTTTCTGTAGTTACGATGATATACCAGTGAGGAGCAACTTCTTCCGAAATATGAAGTATAGGTTGGGTGGAAATTTTCCCAAGTCTCTGGCTCCAAACTGTCAAAATAGTTTTGAATTGTCTTCTCACTTGTAAAAATTATGACCACGATAATGATCAATCGTGATATACTCACATACATATACAATTTGTTCTACTAAAGTTTTACAAAGGATCAGTTCTTATCAGTACATCAAGCAGCTTCCTTGATACAGAGATATCTACCGTTAACTAATTTCCGAACAGCAACAAATAGAACTGGATGTATCGCTGAGTCGTAGTACTTGACAAGAAGAACTGCCAGGATATTTCTGCCTTTAGAAGAAACTCCAATGCACCGAAGATTCAGAGCAAAGTATGCAAAATCAGTCACATATTGAAACAAGTCGATTGATTTCGAGAAGAAACTGAGTCATTTTCTTATTCTCCCACCATTCAAGGTTCTGGAAAAATGGTAGAATGGTCTAAAGAATCTACCATATACGATATACCTACCACCATATGTCCATACTGTCCACAGCGAAATGGTAATGGTTTATGAATTACATCTCCGCTGCATGTTTAGGAAAACATCCAGAAGAAATTGTTTGTCAATTCAAGCACACCACGAGGTGAGACAAATGTAAACGGAGACCATTGATACAGACAAATCTGGGCAATCACATGACACTTGGTCTTATGTTTTGCGGGGCGATTGGACTTATGCCTTCTACTTCAGAGACGTGCAAGCCCATGATGTATTTCAATGGCTGTGGAAATCCAAAAGTATTCCCAAAATAAAGGTTTTTGGTTGGCTCCTTTTCTTTGATAGGCTCAATACAAGATTTTTTTTTAAAAAAGGAGGCACACAGACTAGTCCTAGCACAATGACAGACTCAAACTCATTGAAGTTGCTAAAAACAATTATGGTGGACCTATATTTGTGGATATATTCTTGGAGGCCACACGGAGATGTTCTAGTCATATCAATTGAAATAGTTTGCGAGTTTGCTTGCAATTTTTGACCATTTCAACAAGGAGGGTTGGGACAAGGAGAATCTGGTGAAGCCATCTACCAGCAATGACCATGAGGCAGGCCCTTTAGGCGGATGGGCGATCAACATTGACTCAGGCGAAGAAAACTTTAAAGGGTACCTTGCGCGTACAAAGACGTCTTTCCCGTGATGTACTATAGAGTCCTTCAACATTTTTAAGCACCAATTTACATCATCTATCCTAACACCTATTTTGACACATTTTTACATACGGGAGACTCCAATAATCAAGAGATTTAGAACACGAGGATTTAGTACGTAGATCTCATGCCTTAAATATTCGGGATGTGGCTAAATGGAGTAGAGACAAATATTGCGAGACATATTCGGATAGGAGTATGTGCATTACTTTGGGCTATATCAAACTATAGAAATGACATGGTTTTTAGTCATCTCGGTCCTCTGGAAGCTAGGGAGCAGACACAAACTTTGCACGTTATCTACAGAGCCACTGCTTGGATTTGTATGTGGTCATTAGTGTTTCCTGTGAAAGCCAGGGAGTCTTTGGTTGCTGGGTCCGCTAGATGGGATATGGTATCTCGGGATATCAATAACCAGTTTGAATGGCGGTCCATTAATAGGATAGGTGTTTAGTCATCTCGTTCTATTTACGTCGGTTGTGGCATTTTATACTTTTTATTCAGCTATGAGTGAGCTTGTTTTGAATCACAACTTTTCTGTCACTTGGCTTAATAAAGGGGCTGCATGTATCACTCTGATGCAGAGGTCAGGGGTAATCCTCCTTTTTCTAAAAAAAATAAATGTCATGCCTCAAGCCCTTTCACACATTGCACAAAAGCATGACGCAGTAATAGATGTAATCATATGAACCATTACGAAACACGTCTAGATTTTTCTTACTTACTTGAACAGGTGAGGCACCTCTGTAAGACCTTTAAAACATCATAACGCCTCTAAATATCTGGACCGTGCGGTGTAGACACTTTTTTGCATCTAACACGCTTTATCAAACGTATGTGCATCAGTTCGGGTGTTTGAAATTCCACAAACCAGAAGCAAAATGCTAGGAGGTTTGCGGGCGTCCGGACAGTCGCCAGGTAGGTACTGAACTGAGTTGTCCCACCCAAAAAAAACCCACCACGTGTTGCCATCCGAAAACTGTCGCTGCCCATTCTGCCCAGAGCCTGGCCATGCATTCAGTATTGTTCAGAGCAGGCACGACTGAGGGACCACCTACCTGCATTCATGTTGGAGCCGCCTCAATGCGAACATGGCGATCAAGAAGCCTACTCCGGCCGCTGTGCCTGCATTGAAGTGACGATGGTCCGCCTGCCCAACCCCATCTCCTACACACATATCCTCGCATCGCCTCTCGTCTCCTCTCCTCTCTACCGCACAACGTCACGATGGCTATGTCCGCGCCATGCTTCCGCCTCTACCTACCAGGGGTCGTGAACTATGACGGGCCTATCGGGAGCGGTGCAATGGAGCGCGCTGAGCGGCGTTGGCTATGACCAACGTGGCGTCAGAATGGGTGCGGGCGGACTTGGACCTCACATTGGTATGAGCCGACGGTCGGTTTTCATGTCCTCCGCGCAGGGAGACCCGCCAACACTGAATCAGCAACCAACTCTATAAAATATGGTTGGCCGAGTAAGAGCACTGATGGGGATACCCATAATAGGTAGGCCCATGAAGGGTCAAAGTATCATGAATCATAGGGTAGAGACGACAGATGGGCCCAGATCAATCTCAACCACCCAAAAAGTTACTCGAAAGACATTTGGGTGGTCACAACTCGAACAGATACTCAGCCAAGTTTACTCGGCTGCACGAAGCATACCAAGCGTGGAAGGCATCTGAGGCAGTGTACTTATCCTTAATGCATCTGTTACTTGCATTATTTAAACCCCCTCTTTACTTTATAGTGGATGATAATGGTGATTTCGTAGTGGGATGAATCAATATCTGCACTTGTCATATAGGAGGTAAGGGGATGACACACTGTTTATAAGCCATTCACACCATAATTTGACCAAAAAGGGTTTTCCCTGCTTTATATATAAAGCAATCAGCACTTAGACGGGCTCTCATTTGCTCCCATTGCTCTCTCTCTCACACACACACTTATTATAATTCTCATATTAATATACAAACACCAAAGAAAGCCTATTTGCAGCATAGGACGTAGAGTCGTTACCTTCACCATGAGGGATCCGAACATGTAAAAAAACTATGTTCCACCCCGGTAGCATCTTGATAGATCAAACTCCTTTCACCTATCCCTCTTCGACTGTCAGAATCATCGACACGACAAAGCACCACCTTACCCCTTGTCGGCAAGGGCAATGGCACGAATGGGCGGCTCTGGGCAGCATCCCCGGTTGATCGTCGCCGCTAGCGGGACATGACTGTTCATTTGCGCCGCGAATGAGCAACGTCGGCCAATTAGTGCTGTCGCAATTTCCCGGACTTATTTGCTGAACTCCAATTGTCGCCCACGTCCTCTCGCCACATTAGGTGGCTGGAGGTTGGGGTCCTTGCCTGGACGCTTTGGACCGTTCGCAATAAGTTTGTGATCCAGCGTTCTCCTCTTCGTCGCGCTACTGATGCTCTCTACAAATTCTCGGGTTTTTTGCAGCTTTGGCGGCCGCTTAGCCGCCCCCCGGACCAGGACATCATCTCAGCCTTCATCGCCGATCTCCGCTCGATGGGCGTCGCTTTGTCGCCGCCCCCCCCGCCCGCCGAGTTCGACTAGATTACTGCTGGCGGGCTTTTTTTCTCTTTCTTCTGGGCTTGTTGAGCTGTGCCCTCAGCAGAACCTTTGTACTTTGTTGTGGCACTCGGGTGGTGTGTGTGTGGACCTGCTGTGGTTGTATGTCTTGTGGCGGTTTGCTTTATTTATAAAGCGGGGCGAAAGCCTTTTTCGATAATTAGGGCTGTCGCGACCCTTGGGAGGCCTTCCGCCGTTTGAAGGACTACAAAGACGACAACGAAGAGGTGCCAACAACCTTGGAGGCCATGCCTATTTAGTTAAACTTTTTAAATTCTATATTTTTGTTATAAATATGTTCAGTTTAATAAATATGGTCGGGTTTACATGATTTTCGTTCATCTTTTTGAATTGTCTGTTTGAACTAGCGGGGATCTTTGTGCATCAGGTTGTATAGCTATCCCCTATATGTTGTGTGCAGACACGTGTCCAATCTAATGCACGACTTTGGAGATGCCATGAGTCCTGTAAAAAAAAAACACCTCCAGCTAAGCACTCTCTTCCCCACCGTGCGACTCGCCGCCTCCGTGCTCCTCTGGCAACATGCCGACAAGGCGACAACCCACCTAAGCTCAACACCCACGCGGCGCGAACGTTGACCTCGCTCATCACGCCCTCGTCCATACGGCTCTGCTTCTCAATTCGATGGGAGAGCCCCCGCGCGACCGCCTTCCACTTCCACCTCCGTTGTGTCGACACCCGCGGCCGACCTCGGGTACCCCCGGCCGGCGACGGTGCGTTATTTTGTCTCTTCCTTCCCGATGGAACCCTGGTGGTTGCCTTTTCATCCCCTTTCTCTGAATCGACTGCTACACTTCCCTCGTATTCTGAGCATAGTGATTTTCTTCTCACGCACTTGTCCTGTTTGTTGAAATGCCTTCTACATGGCGACTGTCTTGATGGAGTAGAGTGGGGGCCGGTTCTGGGGAAAGCCTGAAATAACATCTAGTGGATTGTTGAACTAAAGAATTCCAAAATTAGTAAAGCTAGGCTTTCTCCTATCACAGTATGACCATGTTTGGATGACAGTTATCGAGCTTACTCGGTGATTCCATTAACTCCTCCAGCTAATTCCTGTGGCATGCTTTCTCAGTTTCAGTTATATGAAGATGGCGGATCCAATGAGGTCCCGTTGAAAAACAAGAGGCATGCATTTGATAGTTGCCTCTACTGTTCTACGATTTTTTTGTCATTCCTTTTTTGCGAATGACATTGGAATGAAATTGCCATTCCAATGTAAGATGTACCATGCCGTGCCACACATAGGTCCAGCATACATTCCTCAATGGTTTGTTCATTCAGTTTCAGGCTGGTGGCACTCTTGAAGCGTTCCACTGTCTTGTCGCGAGTTGGAAGACCAATGTTAGGAGCTAGGGTTCTGTCCGGTCTTGGCCGTAGGCAGTAGGGGAAAGCGGGGGCTGGGCGTGGCGATGAGCGGCCGCGCCGGCGGTTGGGCGCCGTCGCGGGAGAGGATGGAGATGGCGGCGGCTAGGGTTAGAGGCGGCTAGGGTTCCGGCTCCTCTGGGAGCCGGGCAATAGAGATAATAATCTTCTTATTGCTTAATTCCAAAAAGAGTCTTACAACCTATATTTATAACCTAAATAACTTGCATAAGAATTAACCTAAGATAACTTGCATAAGAATTAATCCTAAGATAACTTGTGGGCTAAGATTGCCGGTGGGCCTCTACGGTCGTAACACTTCTCCCCTTTGCACAAACAGCTCGTCCTCGAGCTGTAAGGTGGGAAGCGCTGAGGACTCCTCGAGGCGATCAACCAGCGTCAAACACCTTCTCAACAATTTGGGCGGTCGGTCGGCGGCGACGGCGTCCTCCGAATGTAGTCTGCAACCTCCGTGTAGAAGAGTCGCGGCGAGCATGGCCGGGCGTGTAGGGCTCGTCGCGGTTGAAGCACAACCCTTGGCGGCGACGCCGAGTAGCTCTACCGAGGTGAGCCGGCGGAATGGGCGTCCATGGTCGCGGCGATGGGTGCCGCGAGGCTTCTGCGCAGCCGACCCTGCGAAATCCGGCCCGGTAGCGACCAGCCGTCCGGACGGTGATTCTCGCTGGATGGCCACCGCGGCGCCTTTCGAGCAGCGGGCGTAGTACATGGCCGATCGGAGATCACGGGTCCGCGAAGCTCCACGCCAACGCGAATGTGATCCGGAAGGCCGCCGACGAAGAGCTCAGCCGCTGCAGGCCGTCACACTGGCGCGTGACACGCCAAGGCTCGAAGCGGTCGGCGAAATCTGCACCGTGGAGGTGAAAGGCAGCGCCCAACTTGGCAATCGGCTCCCGCGTAATGGCGGTCCGGCGAAGAAGGCACAGCTCGCGAAGCGCTCCCCACGGGGCATGCCGCCTCGCCCCGCCGAGGGCGTAGTACCATGTCTGGCGGCCTCGCGGAGATGGTAGGAAGCCGCCAAAGTCGCGCCCGACGCGGTGTCGCTGCCCGCGGAAGAACTGGTCACACTGGTTGAGCCAGTTAAGCGGATCGTCCGAGCCATCATAAGTGGCGAAGTCGAGCTTGGCGAACCGGGGCGGCTGCTGGTTTGGCGCGCCATGGCCCACTGCCTCGGCGGTGCGGAGAGCTGATGACGGTGCTCGGTCCATGGTGGGAAGGCTGACGTAGTTCCCCGTGGCGCTCGACGCCTCAGGCTGCAACTAGGAACCCGACGGCGGCCGGGCCTCCGTGTAAGCCGGTGGAGGGGACGTCCCGTGGAGCCAGCCTGGAAGTGGAGACGGTGACGACGGAAAGCGGACCTCCTGGATCGGAAGTCCGCTCGGCGCAGACCGGCTCAGGCTAGGGCTGGGCGGGGGCGGTGGTGGCACCTACACGGTGGCCGCAGGGAGGGACGGCGCGGTCCAGGCCGGCCACTGCGGGCCCTGGTGGCGGCTGGCGGTGCGGTGGCGCCGCAGTGCGGCGGCGCCATCGGGCGCGGACGGGCGGCCCAGATCGCCATCGCGGGCCTGGCGGCGGTGGCGGCGCGGGTGGCGCCGCGAGTGTCGGTGCCGGCCACTGTGGCCAAGGCGGCGTCGAGACCGCCGGAGGGAGAAGCGCCGGGTAGCCTCCGGTGATGGCCCCCGGTACTAAGTACCAAGGCAGCGCCTGCTGACCCACGGCCACGGCTGGATGGAGTGGTGGAGGTGCCCCGTACGGACTTGCCAGGTAGAGGTGGATGCCCTGGACCGCGGCGACGAGGTCGTTGAGCACGCCGGCCATGGCCTCCGGTGTGAACTGCTGCGGCTGAGGGGAAGGTGACGGCAGCGGCGTGTGTTGGACGGGAGCTGGTGGCCGCCCGTGTCCCGGCGCCAATCTACTCTGGGGCTTAATTTCCTCAAATAATTTTTTTTGCTTAGCATTAGAGTGATTTATTTGACAAAACTCAAAAGTTACAAAAAAACTTCTGCTTAGCAATAGAGTGATTTATTATAGAATGAGAATAACATGTTAAAATCTCCACTTTACTGTCTTGTGTTTCCAGTTGTTTGACAAAGTGAAAACATAAAAATGAAAAATCATTGAAAAATACTTTTGTCATTATTCTTAGTTTTTTTATTGTTGTCTGTTTTTGAAGGGTGGGTGGCTATATACTACTCCCTCCGTCCCATAATGTAAGACGTTTTTTTACTGTAGTATACTGTCAAAATATGTCTTACATTATGGGAGGGAGGGAGTACTACTGTACATTTAAGGTAAAACTTATAATTGCATAGCTGGTTCCAAGTCTGGAAAAAAGAAGAGGTCCAACCATTGGTTCTGGAGCATAATATGTGTGTGTTAAGTTGACCAGTTTACAACAGCAATTAGGGAACATGCAGGACTCATTTAGATAAAACCAAAGAAGAATTTCACTTATCCACTGGAAATGGAGTGAGTACGGTCGTTAACTCATTTAATTAGTATATGTTTTTGTTCGATCTCGGTTACACATATGGCAGCTGTTCATGTCTTGCTGTCAACAGATTGTCCATTCTTGAATTGTTCTTTCGTCTCCCTTCTCACTATTTTACTTGATTTTGCGTCAGTTTTCTCATGTGGGCAACGCATTTAAGCCGGTGTTCCTTTAATTTGTGTTCAGTACACTTGTACTGCCCCTGCTCGTAGGTACTGATCATGCATGGGCCACAACTTATGCCTCGATACAGATCATGCACGCCAGTGTGAACAGCAGAGACTCCCATCCACTCCCCCTCGTCGTCCTTTCCTTTCCTCTACCCTATCTAGCTAGCTTGTATTTTCTCACTTGCTATGATTTGATTGAATATCATTCTAAATGATCTCCATCTGCATCTAAATGTAGCCTTGCGCCTTAGTTTTCTGATGCAAATTAAGTTTGTCATGCAATTTTTTGTCCAAAGAAATTGCGCCTCTTGTTAAAATAATTGGCTGTTTAATAATCATCTGTCCTCTGGGGAACATAGATGCAGAGAAAGGCGTCGGGCACAGATATGTCGTGTGTATAGCAATGCTGGAGGATTTATCGGCTGCACATCGTGCACACAACATCGTGTGCAGATCAATTCCGATGTGATGGAACTGAACATGTATGCACAGTGTGTATGTAACTGTATTATAGTAGAGAATTATAGTATCAGACATGGCAGGCCACTGGCTCGCATTCAAAGATGCACAGTGTGTAGCTGTGAACTGAACATGCATAGGACCCATCCAATCCATGGAGGATGCAGCAGGTTTGGTTAATGTTGGATGAGGGTGGGTGGAGCATTAAATTTCCAGCAGCTCTTTACTCCTCACATGGTCTTGACTCACTGTGACTTGACTAGCTGCATTTTCCTTGCGCCTTCCCACAGAAGCCTCCCCTGCATCCTTCTTCTTCTTGCTGTTGTTGCATCGCATGCCAGCTTAGCTTGCTCCACTCGAATTTGCTAGTTAGTTTGCCGTCTGAATCGGCGTTGGTGGAACTCAGCTCCAGCCTCCAAGGGAATCGTCCTCATTTCTCAGGTAATTTCTTTCCTTTTCTTATCCATCCCCTTCTCCAGTTGCCTGGCTACTGATCTTTCTTTAACCCTCTTCTTGATTTCACCAGGAAGAAGCAGAGCAGAAACAAGAAGCAGGGGAGTCGGTGAGTCCCCCTTACCTTCTAGGTAATTTTTTCCTTTTCTTATCCATCTCCTTTCAGCTGACTAGTCTAATCCTCTTCTTAACTGAATCGTGAATCGTGATATGCAGGTGGAAGAGGCAAGGCAGTAACAAGAGGCCCGAGAAAGAGGGGTGGGGGGCAGTGAGAGTCTGCCGCCATGGAATCGGCCACGGGGGCGTTGGCCACCCTCCTCCCCAAGCTGGGCAAACTGCTACTCGAGGAGTACAACCTGAAGAAAACTGTCAAGAAGGGGATTGGGGATCTCAAAGCAGAGCTTGAGACCATGCAAACTGCTCTTGAGAAGGTTTCCAATGTGCCATTGGACCAGCTTGACTCACAGGTCAAACTCTGGGCCAACGAAGTCAGGGATCTGTCTTATGTCATCGAAGATAGCCTTGACTCCTTCATCGGACGCGTCGAGGGGCTTGAGCTGACGAACAAGCCCAACCCTCTCAAGGACTTCATCAAGAAGGCCTGTGACAAGATCACCAGGTTCAAGGCTCGCAACAAATTTGTCAATGGCATCGAAGACATCGAGACTCAAATTAGGAAGGTGAATGAACGGTTTGCAAGGTACAAAATCAGCGACGTTGTTGCTAATCCTGTGACAAGTACAGTCGATCCTCGTCACTTTACAATGTACAGCAAGGTATCTGACCTTGTTGGCATTGACAAGGCAATTGAGGAGCTAACGAAGAGATTGTCCAAGGCCGATGATCTCCATGAGAAAACTCTCAAGACAGTCTCTGTCGTTGGGATCGGAGGATTGGGCAAGACAACTCTAGTGAAAGCGGTGTATGACAAGCTTAGCAAGAAATTTGATTGTGGGTGTTTTGTTCCAGTGGGTCAGAATCCAGACATGAAGAAAGTTCTCAAGGACATCCTCTATGATCTTGACAAGAAAAGGTACATAAACATCATTAGCTCAAAACTGGATGAAAAGCAACTCACCGATGAGATGCTAGATTTCCTCAAGGAAAAGAGGTACACATTCCTACCCTATGCTAGTCATTACTTTCTTTGTACCTATATCAAGCTGCGTTGTAGAGATTTGTATCTCCAATCTTACGTGACCTGTTAGTTGAACTTAATCTAGACAACCTGATCTGGGCATGATTAATCTTAGTGCCCATCATAACCAAAAATAATATATACACGAGTAAGACGTAAGATTGAAATGTTTCTGTTCAAATACACATGTTCCTATATGAATGGCAAAATGAGTAGTTTCTTCGTTTGAAGTGAAGCTAATTATTTCTTGAAAAGAGATGTTTATGTGAGTTAGGTACACATTTCTTCTACATGTGTCATATTCAGAGTTTTGTATTTCCATCAAAGAAAGGAATCTAGTCCTATATTCTCTGTTTTTTGTTATGGTCCAGAAAGAGTATGGAACAAGTAACTTCTCTTGGGTTGACGCAGTCATGGTAGAACTGTTCCGTTGGAATGAACGAGCATTCAGAGTACCAGAACAAACCTCTAATATAAAGGAAAGCCCAAAACTTTGAACTAGATTATACTATGATTGTTAATGGATTTATGGATCTGATGAGGGTTGCACACTATACACCCCTGTTAGTTTTTCATCTTTAATGGATGCTATACACTCCTGTTAGCTTTTTCTTTTTACTAATTCAAGCCTCTTGGTGCTAGTTAGTTATTGATGCTATACACCCCATACTATACCTTTTTTTTTAATAGGTACTTGATTGTTATTGATGACATATGGGATACACCAACATGGGAAGTGATTAAATGTGCTTTGGTGGATGGTGACACCGGAAGTAGAATAATTGCAACTACTCGTAATTCTGAAGTTGCTGAAAGAATTGGTGGTGTTTACAACATGAAATCACTTTCAGAGGATAACTCCAAAAAGTTATTCTATGAAAGAATATGCAGCGGTGAAGACATATGTTTTGATGTTCAATCTGCTAAAGTGTCGGATAAAATTTTAGGGAAATGTGGTGGCGTGCCTTTATCTATCATTACAATAGCTAGCTTGCTTGTTGGTAAACAACAGGAGGACTGGTTGAAGGTGTATGAGTCTATTGGATTTGGGCAAGGAGACAGTGAAGTCATCAAGAACATGAGAAAGATATTGTCTTTTAGCTTTTACGATCTTCCTTCTCGTCTGAAGACTTGTTTGTTACACCTAAGCATGTTTCCAGAAGAACATTTGATTGGGAAACATGAGTTGATATGGATCTGGATTGCGGAAGGTTTTGTCCCTTGTGAACGAGGGCTAAGTTTATTTGAAGTTGGGGAGAGCTATTTCAATCAGCTTGCAAATAGAAGTATGATTCGGTTGATAGAGAACATTAATTGCCTCAGGATAGATTCTTGTCGTGTGCATGACATGATATTGGATCTAATCCGGAATTTGTCAAGTGAATTGAGATTTGTTGCAATACATGGTATTGAGCAGGAGCAGAGCCCATGTTTACTAAGTAGAGGCAGTAGTTTTCGCAGATTAGCCGTCCATAGAAGAAGTGCAGATCACAGCCCCATTAGCATGGAAATGAGACAAGTGAGGTCATTTAGTGCTATCTTGTGCACTGATACAAGACTGCTCCAGCTTTTGAGCTTTAAAGTATTACGTGTACTAGTTCTTGAACAATGTGATTTCGCTGTGGAAGGTTGTCGTCTTGAGCATCTTGGAAAGTTGGTTCAGCTGAGGTACCTAGGTCTGACTAACACACCTGTTGCGGAGCTCCCAGGGAAAATAGGTCATGATCTCAAGTTCTTGCAGACATTGGACATACGTTGGAGTGGCATAAAAGAATTGTCGCCATCTGTCTGCGAGCTAAGCAAACTAATGTGCCTTCGTACCAGTAGGGGCACAAGAATGATGGGTGTGATAGGAAAGTTGACGTCCCTGGAAGAGCTTGAGCTATACACGGTGGACAAGTGCTCAAATTTTGTCACAGATCTGGGTAAGCTGAAGGAGGTGAGGGTGCTTGCAATCCATTTTGAGGACATGGACGATAACATGCATATGGAATTACTGAAGTCTCTGTGCAACCTGGAAAAAATCCAGAATCTGAACATCTGCTCTGAACCGGAGGAGCCAGTTCGTGTTCGGAATTGGGAGGACTGGAAGCCCTCCTCACAGCTGCGTGCGCTATCATTGAGTGGCATCTGTTTAACCCGGATACCATCATGGATGAATTTCTCGTGTGTTCCGCACCTCTCCTACCTATGGCTTGAAGTGGAAGTTTTGGAAGCATCAGATTTTCAAATGCTTGGGAAGCTGCAGTCGCTCGGCTTCCTCAATCTCAGGGGTGACGAGGATAATAACTTACTAGTATACACTGTTGATAGCGGTGAGTTTGAGAAGTTGAGATATTTGGAGACAAACATTATAGAGATCATCTGTGGAGGAGAGGGAGTGCTTCCAATGCTTGAAAATTTGAAATGCCGTGCCAGCGTGGGAATTAGAAAGGATGACGTTGGTAAGTTGGTGCCGGAGAACATGCCTATGCTCCAGGAAGTCACTTATCAACTGGACTGCAAGAATTGGAGCGCTGAGGAGGTGGATGAAGCGGAGGCAGTGCTGTGGCATGCGAATGAAATCCACCCCAACCACCCTGCAATGGTAATACGAAGAAAAAACTATGAGGTACATATGCTTGTTTATAATTTATTTTCCATGTCATTCTTTCCCTTTCTGTGCTAGTAGTAAATGTATTTCTGATGCCACTTCACAATGCATTGGCGGTTCAGGTGGAACTACTAATGCAACATATTTCGGCAACGTTTTTGGAGTTTGAGCAGACAATGAAGAAGCATCTATCATCGCAGAATAAGAGGAACAAGAAAAAGCATCTAGTAGGGGCATATCCTGTACGTATGCATTTTCCTTTCACCGTACCATGCATGTTATACAGGTGGTTTATATCATGGTTTAAATATTCTTTCAGCTTACTATGTTTTAACTTTTGCTGCCCGGTCCAAATATTATTTCATCATGCAGCCTTCTTCCCAAAATGAAGGTGCCAGCAGTGTTGTTCCTCTGGACATGTCAACAGAAAAAAATGAAGAGAAGAAGAAACCCTTAGATGGAGTAACGGGAGAATGTACGGGAGAGCTTGTGAAACCTGGTGTAAGTTGCAGATCTGAAGTGCTAGGTCTTGGTATTGGTGGAGGCCTGCCGCAGCCTAAGGTATGATCTGAAGATAGGGCCTTAAAAAAATTAATCTGCACTGCTAGTTGGTTGTCAATGATGTCTTCATGTTTTTATATTTATAAATTTGTTTTGGTCAATTAGCTGTGCCTGCGGTGGTTATACTATGCATTCTAACCAGAAGTATATCTATACTCAATTCCAGAGAAGGAGCAAAATAGCAAAGCCATCTTGGATTAGTGGTGATCCTACCAGCAAAAGCCAAGAAGTTGTTGGGGCAAGCAGCAGCAGGACTATGGATTCTCACTCTCCATCCTCAACACGCCATGAGTTGTTTGATGCCTTCGGAAGAACAATGCGTAATTTTTTGTCACATTTGACAGCTACAAAGGGATGCTCAAGTTCGCCACCTTATTTGGAGAGCAAGATGGAAGACTGCACCCAGAACCCTGCAATGATGAATACTAAAACTGACATGGCGCAACGTAGGGCAGCATTTACTGATGCTCAAATGTCTGTGTTAAGCAGCATGCTCTCTAGTGTTGCCAACACCCCGGTGTTAGGCAAACTAATGTCAAATGTGGCAGCAGTAGCAGGAGGAGGGGCAGCTCTAGCAGGAGGAGGGGCGCCAGCTTATTTTCAGTCCTTTCTCGAAGAGGCCATCCAGAGCCCAGCAGTGATCAATACTTTCATGGACATGGTGCAAGGTGGGGAGGATTCTAGAATGTTGCAGCAAGTGGTCCTAAACATGCCAATCCCTCAGCTGGGTCAGTACAATATCACAAGAGAGGAGGAGGAAATGATAAGAAAACAAATCCTTCAAATGCTCGATATCCGGTTAAATAAATGAAGGTATGTATATACATTTCATCCATAGCCTCTGTTCCATTTTGATAAACATCCATATCCATGAAATTTTAATACAACCATCTGTTTATAAATTGACCTGGAAATAATTGGGTGGTTACACATTTCAGAAATTTTATAAACTTTGTTTGGCTTAGAAATAGAGAAAGCTGTTTTTTTGTCTCTCTGGTTACCAGAAAGTTTGTTTTGGTCCAGTAACAACATTTCATACATTTTCTGCTCTCAACTTACCTAACCGGAACCCTGGTTGAAGCGCTATCCATGGCAACGTGAAGAGCAAAGGGAACGTGGGCATGGTTCGGACCTGCTCATTAGCCCAATCCCCAAAGGCCACCACGGCACCTCACCCCCAAACTGCAGAAACTCCTCTGCCTTCCGCACTTGTGTCTGCTCCCGCCTTCTCACCTCGGTCTTCATTGTCATGCCCTTCTCCTCCTTCTCCACACTCCCCAACACACTTGTCATGGGCATCCCCTCCTCATTGCCATGTATGGCCTCCATGCCGGTGATCTCATGGTGTAGCTTGTTGTACTCAAGTCCATCGTCAGTACATGCTACTCCTTTTTCCTCCTCTACTTCCACTCTGCATGGTTGCTCATCCAGTTCCTGCCTTCCGTCGGTGTCATGCGCGTGAAGCTGGGCATCATGTTGCTCCACAATATGCACGTGGAGGTGGCGTTGTTTGTCATAGTGCACAGCTGCACCTGTGGAAGCACACGCCGAGGGGCTCTGGCTTCACCCACTGCGACTTTTCCGCCACCACCGGCACAGGCAGTGCTGCGCCTGTGCTGTAGCACGAACCTTGCACAAGTGCTTTTAAGATAGTGTCCAAGCTGCTAGTTGTAGATAATATCCCAACTGTTTTTTATCCTATCTATGTGCTACGTATTCAAGGACACATGCAGACATGCTTACCTTTTTTCACTGAGTATCAAGTTGAGGCCTACTATTCAGTTGCTAAATAAGAATCTTAAGAGTTCATATGGTTCATGTACACATTCCAATGCCTATATTTTCTGTATTTACATATATAACCACTTCATTTTTTTTATTACAGAATGGTGTGCTGCTCTGGAGGGCTTTCGATCCACAGTCATCCATCAATGCCAAAAATAAAAGGCTGAAAAAGTGGTTATCCTTTCAGCATCTGGGTCAGTTGAAGAAAACTACAAAAAGGAAAAAAAATGTTATTTTCTAGCTTTGTAGACCACTGATTTGCTCCTTCAATCAGCATGAGTCGGTTTAAAAAGAAAACAAAAAAAATCTTTATGTAGTAAGAAAAAACTGAAAATGAAAAAAAAAATGTTTGTACCATTGTTGCTTCTTTGTTTTTTGATAAAAACCAAAAAGGAAAAAAAAAGTGCACGTTTGATTTTACTTTTTTTTTCTCCTTTTGGGGGTTTGGGGGTATGGCTGGTGGCGTTCACTTTTACTTATTTTTTTAATCATATTATCTTTTTTATGTGTTTGTGTGGGGTGGGGATGGGGGGTGGAACTCCGCCTATGCAATTTAAGCTAAACACTTACAATTGCGTAGCCGGTCCCAAGCCCGGAAAAAGGAGGAGGGGCCAACCATGTGCTCATAGAGGGTAATGTGTTGTGTTGATTCATGCATTTTATAGTAGAAAATACGTCCAAATTCAAGGCAAATAGGATTTTTCCTTTGGCCCCAACTGCAATTAAAGTAACTGTACTACTAATGCAAACTCATTTCAGTTGATGGTAACACATACCATTTGAGAATTATTGGATTGCTTGTTTCTAAAGCTAAATGTTCTCCAAAATTTTCTGAATCTTCTCTGGTCAGTGTCCCGAAGCAATCATGTACAGAATCAAAATGTTGACTTGTCTGATTAGTCATTGTGATGCAAGTTCGCGTGTACTAGTACTGCACCTTCTCTTTGAAGGTATGATTTTACTTGATTTATCATATTATAGGTATAACAATTCTAGTTTTGATTTGCCAGCATTCTAGTCTTGATGTTGTGTTTGGCTAACAGGAATGCTTTGTTGCTAGAAGGAATTGTGTTTCTAGTGGCAGTTTAGCTTCTAGCTTGTCAGTGTTGACCAAGGCATTTCTAATGAAGAGGAGAAATTGCATCAAGTGGAGTTTGTGGTCATCTTTCTTGTTCAACTTGATGCGCTGCTCTGTTCTTTGTTCATTCCTTATCTGAACCTTGCTGATCTACTTGCAGGGAAGTGCAAGGCCTGTGGATTCTGCACCCTTCGTTTTCATTCAGCTTCAGCGCCAGCAACCACCGGAAACCTATCACTATATTGCCAGGACAATCGTGGCTGGATGCCCTCTCTCTTGTTGTGATGCCCTGCTCTGCTCTTTGTGCATTCAAACCGAGACTAATGAGCTGACATACTATATCTGAACCTACCAATGTTACAGAATCTTTTAAACCTTGCTGACATACTTACAGGGACCCTACCAGGTCTCATTTTACTCGGCTTTACTATGTTGGCAATTATACAAGCACATCTTGCGACCACGGTCAAATTAAGTCTGGCCTGAAGCTGGGATCATGAGTCCTGTGTTTGCTGTTGAAAGATCCATTGATGGCAGTTTCTGCCAACATGTGTACGTTCATATTTTTGCTATTCTGTTCACGGCAGACAGCTTTGAGAATCTTTAGGATTATTTGCCTCTGCTCTGCATATATCTTTTTACTAAACTGCTGTGTATTGATTAAGAAACGTGGTTCTGATTACTACCACGCAGAACTTGGCTTAGCACTCAGGCCAACGCCGAGTCAGGCAACTAATATCTGACATCGGAACTTTGGAAGTATCAGATCGTGTATGCTTTTCGTGATGGTACTGTAATGAATATATGATTTTGATTCCATAGCAGCTTAGTTTTCCTTTGAAATGGTTTTCTGCAACTTCCTCCAAGCATAAGGTGCACATGGAAGTAATAGCTTTTCTTTTCTTTCACTTCATTAACTTACACCTCACCTCTCTTCATCATTTATGTTAAGCACTCCTGACACGGTGAATTCAACTTGCCCTCGGCTTAATTCATCTAACCAGTAGGTGCATACATCTGTGGGATTATAAATTCAATTTGGCTTGAGTTCATCAACACTTGTGTTTCTCTTACCCCTGGTATATACTCCCTCCATTCCAAAATAATTGTCTTTCTAGCCATCTCAAATGGACTACAACATACGGATGTATGTAGACATGTTTTAGAGTGTAGATTCATTCATTTTGCTCCGTATGTAGTCATTTGTTGAAATCTCTAGAAAGACAATTATTTAGGAACGGAGAGAGTATGATACATTTGTAGGAGATTACAGCTACTTGTTCATTTATTCACAATGGGTGTAGTGAATTCCTTACCGAATCAGCACAACACCAGACCATAACTGTCGACGGGGGTAGATAGCCTGGCGGCCTCAAAGCAACATCTTCTTAACGTGACACTAGATCATGCACATCGCTAATTAAGACCGATTCTGCAATGGGGCGCCAAGACACTTTTGCAAATAATGTTACAACGCATGACTCTGACACAAGCTGACATTTTGCAAGGGGAGCAGTTCTTTTTCAGTAAGCATACATCTCGGTCATGTAGTTACCTAAGTACGATATTCTTACATTGGTGTATACATCATTTCATGCTGGAAGATCTCCAATATGACATTTCTGAAATAGAATTAGAAAACACGGACAAACAAAAAGGCATGTCAGTGTATACTCAAACCTGTGTGATGAATATCGTGCTTCAGGAAAAAGGCATGGAAAATTGATTCGAGAATACAACAACATTCTGAAAAAAATCAATTGACAATCTAAGACGGAATAACTCAAGAATAAGCTCCAGAATTAAAAGGCAGCTTACTCATGATGTGTTTTATTGTAATGCAATACGAATATATGCAAACTCAATTCTCTATTCTCCCCGAATATATGCAAACCCGGTAAATTGTTCAAATAAGCATAACACCAGCTTCATATTTCTAGTTTTTGCCAAGTATAGACACACCTCCATCAACTAGATGAGGCACGAAGCCACCCACCTGACCAGCCTCCTTTGCCCTTCCAATCAGAATTGCCAACATATCAACCACAATGTTGAATAAAATAGGAGACATTGGATCACCTTGTCTCAGGCCCTTATGTGTCTGGAAATAATGACCTATGTCGTCATTCACTTTGATTCCAACACTCCCTTTTTGCGTGAACGATTCTACCTGGCGTCGCCAGGCTTCATCAAAACCCTTCATACGCAAGGCCTGTTGAAGGAAAGGCCATTTGACTTTATCGTACGCTTTCTCGAAATCCACCTTGAAAACAACTTCATCTAGTTTTTTCGTGTGAATCTTGTGGAGCGTTTCATGAAGGACCACAACCCCTTCTAGGATGTTTCTGTCCGGCATGAAAGCAGTTTGGGAATGCTGCACCACAGAATGCGCAATCTGCGTGAGCCTATTAGTCCCAATCTAGTTGTTCTGATGCAGAGGCCGGGGATCTCCCCCTTTTCGAAAAAAAAGTAGTGTAGGGAAGATCATGCGTGCTATTCAGTGAAATGTGAAATCTTGTAGATTTAAGAGAAACTCTATAGATGAACATGTTGGCGAGGAGTGAATGGAGGTAAGCTCTGCAGCAAGCATGCCGACTGAGTCATACAGAGTAATTCTCCACCAACATTAGTCAATCAGACATGTTGCATGCACCTGCCTCTTTTGTTATGCTGGACACCTTTACTTCCTTTTGTCAGTGGTCACCTGCTACAATATACATAATCGGCGTATGCATGTCAGTACTCATTTTGCCAAACGGAGTAGTAGCTCGTACTGGTACATGATTACCATCTAGTTATCTCATATAGCATCTGCATTATAATTGGTTGGGGTGCACTCCCATAGGCGAAGTAACAGAGCCTTCATACTTTTGCCACTTAGGCCTCATTTGGTTGCCCGAGGAAATATGCCCTGGGTAGCAAACCCCATCGGGGGATTTTGAGGGTCAGGTAGGATCCCCTTCTCCCACGGGGGAAATCTCCCAAAGTCCACGTTACCAAATGGCAACAGGTGGAAGGGGGCAAAATCCCCAGAAGAAGATAAATTTAAAAAACACAAAAATGAAGGATTCTACACAATCAATTCTGAAACAGCTCAGAAAATACCATGAATAATTACGAAAAAACACAAATATTACATATAATTCTATAAATCACAGAAAATCAAGGAATTTGCAAATGTATAAATAATCACTGATCTACACTATCATCTTCGAACACTCATGAGAATGTAGTCAGAACTAAAGATGTCACATAACATAGAGAGGCAACATTTCTTAGATACTCTAATACAGAACAAGAAATCAAGTGTCACTCTGGACTACGACCTTCGTGAGCTAGAGGTGTAAGAATGTAGCTGACTCCAACAAAAATTGTGGTGTAGCCTCGTCTCAGAAGTGTAGCCCCCCTGATTTATACAAATGAACGATCATAAGCTGGGAAAGAGAAGCATATGAGAAATTATTAAGAGATTCTAATATGACATGATAATACAAATCGCAATGGCATTTCAGTTCCGATCTTTTATGTGCAAAAGTCAAAATCACCGAAAAAGACCCCAATGGCAAGTCCAGATTGGTTATCTGAAACCAATACTGACTAAGACATACTCGTACAGATCTTAACACTAATACAGCAGAACAAAAAATAACTTTTGCGATCGCTAGTGACACTCTTAAGCCGATAATTCAACTACAACGATCTTATCGTTAATAAATAGGGATTAACCTACTAAATTACTGAGATTATAGATTATACGTATAAATTAGGAAACATGAAATACAAAAATAATTAGTAAAATTACGAAATGATTCACCCCACCTCAACAGTTACACGAGCCAAGTTCCACAAAACCTCATAGTGTCTAGGATAAATTTATCGTGCCCCCGGTTTTTTCTTCTTTTGGGGGCCCCCAGTACATCCATATACTACCCTTTCTTCTTGGTGTGCAATCATATAATAAAAAAAATACTACTCTGGCGGAATGATTACAAAAATAATTCTGAAGTATTGTTGCCACAACTTGGAACATATAGTAATTGCAACCGACAGAAAGCACAACTTACCTCCAGATAAATCAAATCACATACCTTGAAAATGTAAGTTGAAAATCTGAATGATAAATGCCAATCTGCAGATGTATATAGTGACCCTCATCTAAACACATAGACCAAATGGTAATCCATGTATTATTGGAGCGAGACCAACTAGTTCCTTATGTTTGCAGAAGTTGATCAAAGGATAACATCAACTAGATTTAATTTTCTATGGAGGCACTGCTAGGGTAACATAAAATGATCAATTCAGAATAACTCATGTTATTGCAAAGGAAAGAATGGGCAGAGTTCAGAAACAAAGGTTCGTGGATCTACAAACAGTCAGATGGATAAAATTCAGGTTCAGGTAAAACTCAGGTTCAGATAAAACTCCAGTCAATAATGGTGCAAAATAAATAAAGATAAGATGGATGTAGTGCAAAACAAGAAAATATAAGATGAACTGTCTACACACGTTATGTTCTCTCCATCGCAGAAATTTCCTCCTTCAACCAATAAAGTCTAAGACATAAGTCAGTGGTGTTGATGAATATTTCTCGATTTATTTGGTGTTGTGTCCTTTGTCATGTGTGAAACAAACTTGGCATCAATAGATCATGATATCCATAGATACAAAAAGAGTATTGAGCTATGCAAAGTGTATGATGCATAATGGCATGTAACTGCACAGGCTGTCTAAAAAGTATGCCATGGTGAATTTAATTGCAGAGGATACCAAAACTAAAAATAGTAAATTTAGAACTACGAAAAAAGCATAAAAATAAACAATTGTAGTATGTACTGCCATAAGGATCTAACAAAGAAAAACTTTCAGTATTTGCCTGTCTACACAAAAGCAGTTAACTTGCCTAAACCAAAGTTCACAAGACTCACCAGTAATTAAATGCAACAAATCCACTGCATTTGCCACATTCTTCTGAATTGCACCTAAATTATAATGTATGCAGCCAATAATCTAGCTTCTGTAGACAAACTGCCACACATTAGGCAATGCTCTGCTCTGTAGTAACAAGAGTCCAAACAAGAAAAATGTTCCTTGAAATTAAAGATCCAAAATATAGCATCAGACCTCACAATCAATCACAAGAGCCAATTGACCAATCAAAACACCATGCAGATCTAGGGGGGAGAAGCGAAAGGAAGAGATTGTGCTCACTGTTAATTTGACAATGGTAGGAGAGTTCCAAGATTCTGATTAGCTGTAAAATGAGGAAAAGGCGGCTCAGGTTCGTGGATCTGGAACAACATCAACAGTGCTAACCGAGGCATCAAATAGGTGGTAGTAGTGGACGAGGAAGAAGAGTGGGCTAACCTGGCTCGGAGGACGAGGAAGGTGACCACTAGCTCATTGCTGTTCGCCTGATGAGATATGAGCTGCGAGGGGTAGTCGATCTCGCCGGAAGTAGAAACCAACCTCTGGGCCGGTGCCATCACCGGGCAGAAGATCTTGGCAGGAGGAAGGGGGTGACGTCGCCGGCGGGGGGAGAAGCTCTTGGCCGGAGGCGCGGGTGGCTGCCGGAGGCACAAGATCGGGAGGATAGAGTCGGCGTCGTCGCTTCTCGAGGATTTCCTGCCCGACCTAACGAGATCAGGGAATCGCTCCCGGGGAAGGGACGTGGAAACGGAAGTTTTGTTACAACACCATTCATCTTTGCAGTAGTGAGATTCCATAGCATACATCGTACTCTGTCTCACCAACCTAGCTTGAAAAGGGGAAGAAAACTGGAGCATTAAGATGTAAAATAAATGTGCCTGAAGCTTCAATAACACTCCGTATGCATCACCTATATATGCTGTAAATGATAATCAACAAATACACTTGCAAGTAAAATATTTTGTAATGTTCTTGCTATTGCTCAATAACCTCCGTCCTGAATCCTTCAGTTTCTACTTGGAACAGAAATGATACTCCCTCCGTTCGGAATTACTTGTCACAAAAATGGATAACAATGAATGTATCTACAAACAAATGTGCCTGAAGCTTCAATAACACTCCGTATGCATCACCTATATATGCTGTAAATGATAATCAACAAATACACTTGCAAGTAAAATATTTTGTAATGTTCTTGCTATTGCTCAATAACCTCCGTCCTGAATCCTTCAGTTTCTACTTGGAACAGAAATGATATGTGTGAAGAACAAGTACATGATGAAGTTCATGATGGGTGGCATCTACTGCCTCCGTCTCATAATATAAGAACGTTTTTGACATTAGTGTAGTGTCAAAAACGTTGTTATATTATGGGACGGAGGAAGTATGTCAATGACAAAGGTGCCATCAAAGCAGAGCGACCAGCCGCTTCCACAGAGTCGAGAACCGACATTATATACTGATACCTAGTACTCACACACGATCTGCAGAGTACGCCAAGATGGATAGGATTCGTTCACTTCTGTTCACTTCAGAACTATCCAAAGATGGATCCTAGGAATATGGATAAAGAATTTATACAGGAAACCATTATCTTGGAGGATTCTGAATGTGAGCTCGAGCCTGGTGGCTGGTGCTACAATTCATAGGCAAGACCACTCTTTCATACCAGACATATTTTATCGCAAAATCCATATTTTGCTAGAAGGATGCCAGCAACTACTTTATGCAGTTCCTGAACTGTAGTGGTGTGTGCGTAGCACCTGTACTACTTCAGAAGTGATGTCTGCCTTGCAATCTTGTGTTTGCTCTGCTTGTTATTCATGCTGTTTTGTAGATTCAGTCTTTGCTGTTCACCATTGCTGGTGTCAGTTAGGGATGTGTGTATACTTCAGTAAGTAGTACTCCCTCCGTAAACTAATATAAGAGCATTTAGATCACTAAAGTAGTGATATAAACGCTCTTCTATTAGTTTACAGAGGGAGTAGTAAAGAGTCGATACCAGTATTTTTATAGGCCCTTGTGAATGGATGAGCAAGCAGCAGTAATCTCTGGTAAGTGAATGAGGTGCTGATGAACTCAGTAGTACAAAACACACAGTATAAATTGGTGCCTGATGTATGATTGTTTCTGTTGGGAGGAGCAAGTGAAAATACAGCTTGGTTTCAAAGCTGACTCTTGCAATTAGATGGACAAGAATGATGTTGTATGATGAGAGTTTGTACATAGAACAAGTAGGTCAATAGGTGGACACACTTGTAAATTGACAGTAACAAGCGCATCACAGGATATGCTGCAGCCAAGACTTTAATTTCTTCATTCTGGTTTCAACGCTTGCACAAACAAGTCAGTCAGGGCGCCGATATTGCAGCGGCACTGGCACCAGCTGCATGTAGGTGTTGATGCTGAAGCTTTAATTTGCTCATTGTGCTCTCAAGACTAGTATAAGCAAGTTGGTCATGGCGCCGATATCGTACAAGCACGATTGCATGTAGGTTTTGGTGCTGAAATTAGATGCAAAAGAAGGATTCAAAAGCTGGCATAGTGGCATCAAATCAAAGGTTCTTCAGATGGAATGGAAGATTCAGATAGGGAATGCACGAAGAGCATCAGTAACAGAGATGGCCTGCAGTTTCTCCAATGGCTTCTTTGGAAATGCCTTGCGAGATCGCTTGGCCAGCACTGCCAAGCAACAAGCTACCACCATTATTTTCTGTTGCTAACTGCTTTAAATAGTATCGTCAGTGCCACCTGGAGAAATCAACAGACCGAAAGAAAGTCTCTTAGCAAACACATCATCAGGTGAAAATGATAGGTTAACTTTTGGGCTGCAGGGCCACTGAGCATACCCCAGGCCACTGAACAGGAAAGGTGAAATAGTATCTGGAGAACATATAGGTCGGACAATGACCAAAAGAAACAATTCAAAAATGCTCAAATGCTGCGTGTATCACCGACTGAAATGACTTAATTCCATACTCAATATATTTACAGCTACAGCCAAGCGAAAATCCTCTTTGGTTTGAATTTTGGTGGTATTTCCCTTCTGTGTGAATAGAACTTTTCTTCATTTCTCGTATAAAATGGCGGATATCACTTTCGCCTCCATGAAAACAGGGTTGCTCTGTCATGTGGGGCACGGCCTACAGGCGTGGGCCACGCGGCCAGGAGTGCCAGCCGCAGCCCGCAACAGGCGAGGCGTAGGCGAGGCGTAGGTTGGGCAGAGTCCTGGTCCTTATACATTAGTTCTTAGAATAAAGGAGTAGTTTTGGCATAGGTTTCTAGTTTGTTAGCAGCCCATGGGGCCTTTATATATCGTAGAATCAGCACCCTTTGAGGTCAAGCAATAAAGTTATTATCTCCTACCTCTTTCTCTACTCCTACCCTCTCCTCCCGCACCATTGAGCAGCCGGGCAAAACCCTAGCGCTCCTATCCACCGAGACTACGAACCACGAGTCGAGGCCCCATATCTTGGGCACCGAGGCCCTTGACAACTTGGTATCGAGCCAGCGTTCCTCGTCCTCCTCCACGCTGCACCGCCGCCTAGCCCACCTCCATCGCCGCCATCCCGCCGCCTCGGTTTCTTCAGCCATGACGGAACCCACCACCGCTGATTTGGCCAAGATGATCGAGGCCCCGATCGCAACCGTGACGCCCCTGCGGTTGTCCGTGGCAGCCTGCGAAGGACAAGTCCACCTCCTCGTCGAAGGCCGACACCGCCCACGATGGGCAGCACCATAATGATCGACCGCCCCGGTTTCAGAAGATGGACTTCCCCAAGTTCGACGGCAAGTCAGATCCGCTCGCTTTCCTCAACATATGCGAGTCCTTCTTCCATCAACAACGGATCACCGAGGAGGAAAAAGTCTGGATGGCGTCCTACAACCTCGAGGGTTCTGCCCAGCTGTGGTACATGCAGGTCCAGCGTGACGAAGGCACTCCGCCGTGGCGCCGCTTCTCCGAGCTGCTCAACCTCCGCTTCGGGCCACCTTTGCGCGCTAACCCACTGGGCGAACTAATGGCATGCAAGCGCACAACGTCCGTCGTCGACTTCCAGGAGCGGTTTGAGGCGCTCCTCCCCCGGGCAGGCATCTTATCAGAGACACAAAAGGTCCAGATCTTCACCGCGGGACTTCAACCACCCCTCAGCCTAGACGTGGAAATCCATAACCTGCAGTCCCTCGCCATCGCCATGAGCCTCGCCTGCAAGTTGGAACTGCGCGACCAGTGCGCGCTCGCCGCCGCGCCACCGGTGCGTTTTCAGCAGAAGGACATCCTGCCGGCGCCCGTACCACGCCTCGTGCCCCCCGCACCAGCCCTACCAACCGCACCCCCGCATGCTCCCAGTCCGCCGGAAGGGCGCCCAATCAAACGCCTGTCACAGACCGAGATGGAGGAACGCCGTCGCCTGGGCCTATGCTTCAATTGTAACGAGAAGTTTGGCAGGGGCCACAACCGCGTGCGCCAGCGCATCTTTCTCCTCGACCTAGCGCCGGACGACGACGACGACGACACGGCCTCCGCCACTGCTGATGCCTCGCCGGCCAACCCTCGGATCTCGCTCCACGCGATCTCCGGCGTGCGCACGAGCGAGACCATGCAGATGCATATCACCCTCGGGGGTGTCTCCCTCCTTGCCCTGATCGACTCAGGCTCCACCCACAACTTCATCGCCGAGGAGGCGGCCGCTCGTGCTACACTGCCAACGGCGAGCGTGTTCCATGCCAGGGCGCACACCGCGCCGTGTCCTTCCGCATTGACCAAGAGGCATTCTCGGAGGATTTCCTCGCCTTGCCGCTCGCAGGCTATGACGTCGTCCCGGGCACGCAGTGGCTGGCGACGCTGGGACCGATCCTATGGGATTTCCGCGCCCTCTCCATGACGTTCTGGCGGAGAGGGGCCATCGGGTCTGCTGGCACGGCCTTGCAGGACCGGACGGGCCAGCCCTGCAATCATGCAATGGCCGCGATTTCCTCGACGCCATCATCACCGAGTTTGACGGCATCTTCGCCGAACCCTCTGGCGTACCACCACTCCGCAGCCGCGACCACGGCATCACCCTGCTGCCCGGCTCCGCACCGGTGGCCGTCCGTCCGTATCGCTACCCGGCCGCGCACAAGGACGAGCTGGAGCGTCAGTGTGCCTCCATGCTCGCCCAGGGCATCATCCAAGCGAGTTGTTCCGCATTCTCATCGCCGGTACTGCTGGTCCGCAAGCCCGACGGGTCCTGGCGCTTTTGCATCGACTACCGTGCCCTGAACGCCATCACCGTCAAGAATGCATTTCCAATTCCGGTGGTGGACGAACTCCTCGACGAGCTCCGGCGCGCTCGTTTCTTCACCAAGCTCGACTTGCGCTTTGGCTACCACCAGGTGCGGATGCGTGCGGAGGACATCCCAAAGACCGCCTTCCGTACCCATGACGGCCTCTACGAGTTCCTGGTGATGCCGTTCGGCCTCTGCAACGCGCCGGCGACGTTCCAGGCACTCATGAACGATCTGCTGCGGCCGTACCTGCGCCGCTTCGTTCTCGTCTTCTTCGATGACATCCTCATATTCAGCGAGACGTGGGCCGATCATCTTCGCCATGTGCGCACCATCTTTACCCTACTGCACCAGCACAGGCTCTTTGTCAAGAAGTCCAAATGCGCGTTCGCCGTCGAGTCGATCTCCTACCTGGGTCACACCATCTCCGCGTCCGGAGTGGCCATGGATCCGGAAAAAGTGCAGGCCGTGGCCGACTGGCCGCAGCCTCGCTCGGCACGCGCGGTCCGGGGGTTTCTCGGTCTTGCGGGGTACTACCGCAAGTTTGTCAAGGAGTTTGGCGTGGTCGCCGCGCCCCTGACGGCCCTGCTTTGCAAGGACGGCTTCTCATGGTCACCGGAGGCGGCAGCAGCTTTTACCGCCCTCAAGACGGCGGTCACCACGGCTCCCGTGCTCGCGTTGCCAGATTTCACACGGCCATTCATCGTCGAGTGTGACGCATCTACATACGGTTTCGGGGCCGTCCTTCTCCAGGATCAGCACCCGGTGGCTTTCTTCAGCCGGCCGGCCGCGCCTCGTCACCGTTCTCTGGCAGCATATGAACGGGAACTCATTGGCCTGGTGCTCGCTATTCGCCATTGGCGACCGTACCTCTGGGGGCACCAATTTGTGGTAAAAACTGACCACTACAGTCTCAAACTCCTCCTGGACCAGCGCTTGGCAACCATTCCGCAGCACCATTGGGTCGGCAAACTACTGGGGTTCGATTTCACCATGGAGTACAAGGCCGGTAGCACAAACATGGTGGCGGATGCCCTTTCCCGCCGTGACACGGAAGAGATGGGGGTCATGGCTATCTCTGGTCCTTGCTTCGACTTCATCGACCGCCTCCGGCAAGCTTCGTCCACCGGCCCAGCACTCGTCGTGCTGCGCGAGGATATCACGGCGGGCGCTCGGCAGCTACCGTGGGCGCTCTCCGATGGCCTCGTCACTTTTAACGGCCGCCTCTACATTCCGCCAACGTCTCCACTACTCCAGGAGCTTATCACTGCAGTGCACGATGACGGACATGAAGGCGTCCTGCGCACGCTGCATCGTCTCCGCCGCGACTTCCATGCACCTAACCTTCGCAAGACGGTGCAGGAGTATGTCCGCGCCTGTGGTACTTGCCAGCGGTACAAGTCCGAGCACTTGCACCCAGCGGGTCTGCTGCTGCCACTGCCGGTGCCCACGGTGTTGGGGAACGTAGTAATTTCAAAATTTTTTCCTACGCACACGCAAGATCATGGTGATGCATAGCAACAAGAGGGGAGAGTGTTGTCTACGTACCCTCGTAGACCCGAAGCGGAAGCGATCACAACGTAGAGGAAGTAGTCGACGTTCTCCTCGCGATCCGACCGATCCGGCGCCGTTACTCGACGCCCCGAGTTCTTGACACACGACAGCTCGATGGCGTCCCTCGACTCGATCCAGCCGAGTGTCGAGGAGAGTTCCGTCGACGACGGCGTGCAGGACGATCTTGATGTTCTACGCGCAGAGCTTCGCTAAGCTTGCGACGATATGACCGAGGTGGAATATGGTGGAGGGGGCACGCGACACGGCTAAGGAACGATCTCACGATCAACTTGTGTGTTCCAAGGTGCCCCCTGCCCCGTATATAAAGGAGCAGGGGGGGGGGCCGGCCAAGGGAGGCGCGCGGGAGTCCTACTCCTTCGGGAGTAGGATTCCCCCAATCCTAGTTGGACTAGGATTCCGGAGGGGAAGAGAGAGAGGGCGGCCCCTTCTCCTGGTCCTAGTAGGACTAGGGAAGGGGGAGGCGCGCCTCCTAGGGCTGCCCTTCTCCTTTCCACTAAGGCCCATAGAGGCCCATTTACCTCCCGGGGTTCCAGTAACCTCCGGTACTCAGTAAATTCCGTTTTGCCGGAACCATTCGAACTCCAAACATAGGCTTCCAATATATCAATCTTTATGTCTCGACCATTCCGAGACTCCTCGTCATGTCCGTGATCACATCCGGACTCGAACTTCTTGGTACATCAAAATACATAAACTCATAATAAGCATCATCGAAACCTTAAGCGTGCGGACCCTACGGTTCGAGAACAATGTAGACATGACCTAGAACTATTCACGGTCAATAACCAACAGCGGGACCTGGATGCCCATATTGGTTCCTACATATTCTACGAAGATCTTTATCGGTCGGACCGCATAACAACATACGTTGTTCCCTTTGTCATCGGTATGTTACTTGCCCGAGATTCGATCGTCGGTATCCAATACCTAGTTCAATCTCGTTACGCAAGTCTCTTTACTCGTTCCGTAATACATCATCTCACAACTAACTCATTAGTTGTAGTGCTTGCAAGGCTTCAGTGATGTGTATTACCGAGAGGGCCAGAGATACCTCTCCGACTATCGGAGTGACAAAACCTAATCTCGAAATACGCCAACCCAACATCGCCTTTGGAGACACTGTAGTACTCCTTTATAATCACCCGATTACGTTGTGACGTTTGGTAGTACCAAAGTGTTCCTCCGTAAACGGAGTTGCATAATCTCATAGTTATAGGAACATGTATAAGTCATGGATAAAAGCAGTAGCAACATACTAAACGATCGTGTGCTAAGCTAATGGAATGGGTCATGTCAATCAGATCATTCAACTAATGATGTGACCTTGTTAATCAAATAACAACTCCTTGTTCATGGTTAGGAAACATAACCATCTTTGATTAACAAGCTAGTCTAGTAGAGGCATACTAGTGACACTCTGTTTGTCTATGTATTCACACATGTATTATGTTTCCGGTTAATACAATTCTAGCATGAATAATAAACATTTATCATGATATAAGGAAATAAATAATAACTTTATTATTGCCTCTAGGGCATATTTCTTTCAGTCTCCCACTTGCACTAGAGTCAATAATCTAGATCACATCACCATGTGATTAACATCGATAGTTCACATCATCATGTGATTAACACCCATAGTTCACATCGCCATGTGCCCAACACCCAAAGGGTTTACTAGATTCAGTAATCTAGTTCACATTGCTATGTGATTAATACCCAAAGAGTACTAAAGTGTGATCATGTTTTGCTTGTGAGAGAGTCTTAGTCAACGGGTCTTTCACATTTAGATCCGTTATGTATTTTGCAATTTTTCTATGTCTACAATGCTCTGCACGAAGCTACTCTAGCTAATTGCTCCCACTTTCAATATGTATCTAGATCGAGACTTAGAGTCATCCAGATTAGTGTCAAAACTTGCATCGACGTAACCCTTTCTTACGAACCTTTTGTCACTTCCATAACGAGAAACATATCCTTATTCCACTAAGGATAATTTTGACCGCTGTCTAGTGATCTACTCCTAGATCACTATTGTACTCCCTTGCCAAACTCAGTGCAGGGTATACAATAGATCTGGTACACAGCATGGCATACTTTATAGAACCTATGGCCAAGGCATAGGGAATGACTTTCTTTCTCTTTCTATCTTCTGCCGTGGTCGGGTTTTGAGTCTTACTCAATTTCACACCTTGTAACACAGGCAAGAACTCTTTCTTTGACTGTTCCATTTTGAACTACTTCAAAATCTTGTCAAGGTATGTAATCATTGAAAAAACTTATCAAGCATCTTGATCTATCTATATAGATCTTGATGCTCAATATGTAAGCAGCTTCACCAAGGTCTTTCTTTGAAAAACTTCTTTCAAACACTCCTTTATGCTTTGCAGAATAATTCTACATTATTTCCGATCAACAATATGTCATTCACATATACTTATCGAAATGTCAGTAGTGCTCCCACTCACTTTCTTGTAAATACAGGCTTCTTTGCAAGTCTCAGTATAAACTATATGCTTTGATCAACTTATCAAAGCGTATATTCCAACTCGAGATGCTTGCACCAGTCCATAGATGGATCATTGGAGCTTGCACACTTTGTTAGCTCCTTTGGATCGATAAAACCTTCGGTTGCATCACATACAACTCTTCCTCCGTAAATCCATTCAGAATGCAGTTTTACATCCATTTGCCAAATTTCATAAATTGTGGCAATTGCTAACATGATTTGGACAAACTTAAGCATCGCTACAGTTGAGAAAATCTCATTGTAGTCAACACCTTGAACTTGTCAAAAACCTTTTTGCGACAAGTCGAGCTTTGTAGATAGTAACACTACTATCAACGTCCGTCTTCCTCTTGAAGATCCATTTATACAATATGGCTTGCCGATCATCGGGCAACTCCACCAAAGTCCATACTTTGTTCTCATACATGGATCTCATCTCAGATTTCATGGCCTCAAGCCATTTCGCATGAATCTGGGCTCATCATCGCTTCCTCATAGTTCGTAGGTTCATCATGATCTAGTTACATGACTTCCAGAACAGGATTACCGTACCACTCTAGTGCGGATCTCACTCTGGTTTACCTACGAGATTCGGTAGTAACTTGATCTGAAGTTACATGATCATCATCATTAGCTTCCTCACTAATTGGTGCGAGAGTCACAGAACAGATTTACGTGATGAACTACTTTCAATAAGGGAGAAGGTACAATTACCTCATCAAGTTCTACTTTCCTCCCACTCACTTCTTTCGAGAGAAACTCCTTCTCTAGAAAGGATCCATTTATTAGCAACGAATGTTTGCCTTCGGATCTGTGATAGAAGGTGTACCCAACAATTTCCTTTGGGTATTCTATGAAGACGCACTTCTCCGATTTGGGTTTGAGCTTATCAGATGAAACTTTTTCACATAAGCATCGCAGCCCCAAACTTTAAGAAACGACAACTTTGGTTTCTTGCTAAACCACAGTTCATATAGTGTCGTCTCAACGGATTTAGATGGTGCCCTATTTAACGTGAATGCAGCTGTCTTAATGCATGATCCCAAAACGATATTGGTAAATCGGTAAGAAACATCATAGATTGTACTATATCCAATAAAGTATGGTTATGACGTTCGGACACACCATTATGATGTGGTGTTCCAGGTGGCATGAATTTGTGAAACTATTCCACATTGTTTTAATTGAAGACCAAACTCGTAACTCAAATATTTGTCTCCGTGATCAGATCGTAGAAACCTTATTTTCTTGTTATGATGATTTTTCCACTTCACTCTGAAATTCTTTGAACCTTTCAACTATTTCAGACTTATGTTTCATCAAGTAGATATACCCATATCTGCTCAAATCATCTGTGAAGGTCGAAAATAATGATACTTGTCGCGAGCCTTAATATTCATCGGACCACATACATCAAGATGTATGATTTCCAACAAATCTGTTGCTCGCTCCAATGTTCCGGAGAACGGCGTTTTAGTCATCTTGCCCAAGAGGCATGATTCGCAAGCATCAAGTGATTCATAATCAAGTGATTCCAAAATCCCATCAGCATGGAGTTTCTTCTTGCGCTTTACACCAATATGACTTAAACAGCAGTGCCACAAATAAGTTGCACTATCATTATTAACTTTGCATCTTTTGGTTTCAATATTATGAATATGTGTATCACTACGATCGAGATCCAATGAACCATTTTCATTGGGTGTATGACCATTGAAGGTTTTATTCATGTAAACAGAACAACAATTATTCTCTGATTTTAAATGAATAATCGTATTGCAATAAACACGATCAAATCATATTCATGCTCAATGCAAACACCAAATAACATTTATTTAGGTTCAACACTAATCCCGAAAGTATAGGGAGTGTGCGATGATGATCATATCAATCTTGAAACTACTTTCAACACACATCGTCACTTCACCCTTAACTAGTTTCATTTATTACGCAACTCCGTTTGAGTTACTACTCTTAGCAACTGAACCAGTACCAAATACCGAGGGGTTGCTATAAACACTAGTAAAGTACACATCAATAACATGTATATCAAATATACCTTTGTTCACTTTGCCATCCTTCTTATCCGCCAAATACTTGGGGTAGTTCGCTTCGATGACCAGTCCCTTTGCAGTGAAGCACTTAGTCTCGAGCTTAGGTCCAGACTTGGGCTTCTTCACTTGAGCACAACTTGCTTGCCGTTCTTCTTGAAGTTCCTTCTATCCCTTTGCCCTTTTCTTGAAACTAGTGGTCTTGTTAACCATCAACACTTGATGTTCTTTCTTGAATTCTACCTTCATCGATTTCATCATCATGAAAAACTCGGGAATCATTTTCATCATCCCTTGCATACTATAGTTCATCACGAAGTTCTACTAACTTGGTGACGGTGACTAGAGAATTCGTCAATCGATATCTTATCGGAAGATTAACTCCCACTTGATTCAAGCGATTGAAGTACCCATACAATCTGAGCACATGCTCACTAGTTGAGCGATTCTCCTCCATCTTTTAGCTATAGAACTTGTTGGAGACTTCATATCTCTCAACTCGGTATTTGCTTGAAATATTAACTTCAATTCTGGAACATCTCATATGGTCCATGATGTTCAAAACATCTTTGAAGTCCCGATTCTAAGCTGTTAAGCATGGTGCACTTAAACTATCAAGTAGTCATCATTGAGCTAGCCAAGCGTTCATAACGTTTGCATCCGCTCCTGCAATAGGTCGTCACCTAGCGGTGCATTAAGGACATAATTCTTACGTGCAGCAATGAGGATAAACCTCCGATCACGGATCGAATCCGCATCATTGCTACCAACATTTTTCAACACAATTTTCTCTAGGAACATATCAAAACAAACATATGAAAGCAACAACGCGAGATATTGATCTACAACATAATTTGCAAAATACTACCGGGACTAAGTTCATGATAAATTTAAGTTCAATTAATCATATTACTTAAGAACTCCCACTTAGATAGACATCCTCTAATCCTCTAAGTGATCACGTGATCCAAATCAACTAAACCATAACCGATCATCACGTGAGATGGAGTAGTTTTCAATGGTGAACATCTTATGTTGATCATATCTACTATATGATTCACGCCGACCTTTCGGTCTCCGTGTTCGAGGCCATATCTGCATATGCTAGGCTCGTCAAGTATAACTGAGTATTCTGCGTGTGCAAAACTGGCTTGCACCCGTTGTAGATGGACGAGAGCTTATCACACCCGATCATCACGTGGTGTCCGGGCACGACGAACTTTGGCAGCGGTGCATACTCAGGAGAACACTACTTGATAATTTTAGTGAGAGATCATCTTAAAATGCTACCGTCAATCAAAGCAAGATAAGATGCATAAAGGATAAACATCACATGCAATCAATATAAGTGATATGATATGGCCATCATCATCTTGTGCTTGTGATCTCCATCTCCAAGCACCATCGTGATCACCATCGTCACCGGCGCGACACCTTGATCTCCATCGTAGCATCGTTGTCGTTACGCCATCTATTGCTTCTCGACTATCGCTACCGCTTAGTGATAAAGTAAAGCAATTACAGGCGTTGCATTTCATACAATAAGCGACAACCATATGGCTCCTGCCAGTTGCCGATAACATCGGTTACAAAACATGATCATCTCATACAATAAAATATAGCATCACGTCTTGACCATATCACATCACAACATGCCCTGCAAAAACAAGTTAGACGTCCTCTACTTTGTTGTTGCAAATTTTACGTGGCTGCTACGGGCTTAGCAAGAACCGTTCTTACCTACGCATCAAAACCACAACGATAGTTTGTCAAATAGACTCCGTTTTAACCTTCACAAGGACCGGGCGTAGCCACACTCAGTTCAACTAAAGTGAGAGAGACAGACACCCGCCAGTCACCTTTAAGCAACGAGTGCTCGTAGCGGTGAAACCAGTCTCGCGTAAGCGTACGCGTAATGTCGGTCCGGGCCGCTTCATCTCACAATACCGCTGAACCAAAGTATGACATGCTGGTAGGTAGTATGACTTGTATCGCCCACAACTCACTTGTGTTCTACTCGTGCAAAACATCAAACCATAAAAACCTAGGCTCGGATGCCTTTGTTGGGGAACGTAGTAATTTCAAAATTTTTCCACGCACACGCAAGATCATGGTGATGCATAGCAACAAGAGGGAGAGTGTTGTCTACGTACCCTCGAGACCAAGCGGAAGCGATCACAACGTAGAGGAAGTAGTCGACGTTCTCCTCGCGATCCGACCGATCCCGGCGCCGTTACTCGACGCCCCGAGTTCTTGACACACGTACAGCTCGATGGCGTCCCTCGTACTCGATCCAGCCGAGTGTCGAGGAGAGTTCCGTCCACAAGACGGCGTGGTGACGATCTTGATGTTCTACGGCGCAGAGCTTCGCCTAAGCTTGACGATATGACCGAGGTGGAATATGGTGGAGGGGGCACCGACACGGCTAAGGAACGATCTCACGATCAACTTGTGTGTTCTAAGGTGCCCCCTGCCCCGTATATAAAGGAGCCAGGGGGAGGGGGGCGGCCAAGGGAGGCGCATACAGGAGTCCTACTCCTTCGGGAGTAGGATTCCCCCAATCCTAGTTGGACTAGGATTCCCGGAGGGAAAAGAGAGAGGGGCGGCCCCTTCTCCTAGTCCTAGTAGGACTAGGGAAGGGGGGGCGGCGCCTCCTAGGGCTGCCCTTCTCCTTTCCACTAAGGCCCATAGAGGCCCATTTACCTCCCGGGGTTCCAGTAACCTCCGGTACAGTAAATTCCGTTTTCGCTGCCCGAACCATTCCGAACTCCAAACATAGGCTTCCAATATATCAATCTTTATGTCTCGACCATTCGAGACTCCTCTTCATGTCCGTGATCACATCCGGACTCGAACTTCTTGGTACATCAAAATACATAAACTCATAATAAGCATCATCGAAACCTTAAGCGTGCGGACCCTACGGTTCGAGAACAATGTAGACATGACCTAGAACTATTCACGGTCAATAACCAACAGCGGGACCTGGATGCCCATATTGGTTCCTACATATTCTACGAAGATCTTTATCGGTCAGACCGCATAACAACATACGTTGTTCCCTTTGTCATCGGTATGTTACTTGCCCGAGATTCGATCGTCGGTATCCAATACCTAGTTCAATCTCGTTACCGGCAAGTCTCTTTACTCGTTCCGTAATACATCATCTCACAACTAACTCATTAGTTGTAGTGCTTGCAAGGCTTCAGTGATGTGTATTACCGAGAGGGCCCAGAGATACCTCTCCGACTATCGGAGTGACAAAACCTAATCTCGAAATACGCCAACCCAACATCTGCCTTTGGAGACACCTGTAGTACTCCTTTATAATCACCCAGTTACGTTGTGACGTTTGGTAGTACCCAAAGTGTTCCTCCGTAAACGGAGTTGCATAATCTCATAGTTATAGGAACATGTATAAGTCATGGATAAAAGCAGTAGCAACATACTAAACGATCGTGTGCTAAGCTAATGGAATGGGTCATGTCAATCAGATCATTCAACTAATGATGTGACCTTGTTAATCAAATAACAACTCCTTGTTCATGGTTAGGAAACATAACCATCTTTGATTAACAAGCTAGTCTAGTAGAGGCATACTAGTGACACTCTGTTTGTCTATGTATTCACACATGTATTATGTTTCCGGTTAATACAATTCTAGCATGAATAATAAACATTTATCATGATATAAGGAAATAAATAATAACTTTATTATTGCCTCTAGGGCATATTTCCTTCACACGGCCGTGTGAACTAATGTCGGCATCGATTTCGTGGAAGCGCTCCCTCGCGTGGGCGGGAAGTCTGTCATCCTCACCGTGGTGGATCGCTTCAGCAAGTACTGCCACTTTGTGGCGCTGGCCCACCCGTAAAGGGTGGAATCAGTGGCGCAGGTGTTCTTCGCCGAGACTGTGCATCTCCATGGCGTCCCGCAGTCCATGGTCTCGGACCGCGACCCCGTATTCACCTCGGCTTTTTGGCGGGAGCTCATGCGCCTCACCGGGACAAAGCTGCACATGACGTCGGCGTTTCATCCACAGTCGGATGGCCAAACGGAGGCTGCTAACAAGATCATTGTGATGTACCTCCGTTGTCTCACCGGGGATCGTCCCAGGCAGTGGCTCCGTTGGCTTCCCTGGGCTGAGTACATCTACAACACGGCCTACCAGACAGCGACCCAAGAAACTCCGTTCAAGCTTGTGTATGGCCGTGACCCTCCCACTATTCGCTCTTACAAGCCGGGCGATACACGGGTGGCCGCAGTGGCCAGGAGCATGGCGGAGCGCGACGAGCTACTCGCGGATGTCCGTTATCGTCTACAGCAGGCTCAAGCGGTCTATAAGTCCTACTACGACAGACGCCATCGGGACATTCGGCATGACGTGGGCGATTGGGTCTGGCTTCGTCTTCACCAGCGCGTTGCGTCCTCTCTCAACTTGCCAAACAGGGGCAAGCTCAAGCCACGCTTCTATGGGCCTTACCGTATTCCGGAGGTCGTCAACGACGTGGCATACCGCCTTGAGCTTCCGGCACGCTCGCGCCTCCATGATGTGTTCCACGTGGGCCTCCTCAAGAAGTTCTTCGGCACGCCTCCAACTGCACCACACCGGGTTTGCCTCCGATCCACAACGGGACGGCTGTTCCAGAACCGGAGCGCGTGACTCGTGCGCGACTAGCACGCGGCGTTCGCCAGCTGCTCGTCCACTGGAAGGGTGAAGCAGCATCATCAGCTACATGGGAGGATCTTGACAGTTTCGTCGAGCGCTATCCCACTTTTCAGCTCGAGGACAAGCTGCTCGTCGAGGGGGGGGGGAGGGAGGGGGGAGATGTCATGTGGGGCACGGCCTACAGGCGTGGGCCACGTGGCCAGGAGCGCCAGCCGCAGCCCGCAACAGGCGAGGCGTAGGCTGGGCAGAGTCCTGGTCCTTATACATTAGTTCGTAGAATAAAGGAGTAGTTTTGGCATAGGTTTCTAGTTTGTTAGCAGCCCATGGGGCATTTATATATCGTAAAATCAGCACCCTTTGAGGTCAAGCAATAAAGTTATTATCTCCTACCTCTTTCTCTACTCCTACCCTCTCCTCCCGCACCATTGAGCAGCCAGGCAAAAACCCTAGTGCTCCTATCCACCGAGACTACGAACTACGTAGTCGAGGCCCCGCTGTCTTGGGCACCGAGGCCCTTGACATACTCCCTCCTCCTTTTTCCGGGCTTGGGACCCGTTATGCAATTATAAATGTTTCTTTAAATCACATAGGCGGAGTTCCACCCCCCATCCCCAACCAACCCAAAAATAGAGAAATTGATTTAAAAATATAAGCTAATGCCACCAGCCATATCCTCAACCCCGAAAAGGAGAAACAAAATAAAGAAAAACACTTTTTTTGTATTTTTTGTTACGACTATGGAAAAGGCAATACGTTGTACCAGCATTTTTTTTCATTTTAGAGTTTTTTCCTGTCAATTTTTTTTGGGTTTTAAAAATGGGCCACAAACTGATTCAAGGAACAAAACACTAATGCTACATTACAAAAAAATATCTGCGTTTTTTTCTTCTCTAATGGTGAACGCAAATAACCATTTTTTTTGTTTTTCTTTAACGGTCTTTTTTTTTTGTGTGTGAATCAGTTCTTTCCTGGATGGACGAATTAAGCCCAATAATACTTCCTTTCAGCTGGCAGGAAGATTGCAGAAGCCAGAAGGTATCCAGAGATATCACCAGCCCTTGGAGCCAGCTTTGGTGGCCGCTTAGCCGCCCCCCGGATCGGGACGCCATCTCTGCCTTCATCGCCGATCTCCGCTCGATGGCCGTCCGCCTGTCGCCGCCGCCCCCGCCGCCTCCGCCGGAGCCTGACTAATCACCTGCGCTGGGCAGGCTTTGTTTTTTTTCTTTCTTCTGGGCTTGTTGAGCTGTGCCCTCAGCAGAACCTATGTACCTTGTTGTGATACTTGGGTGGTGTGTGTTTGTGGACCTGCTGTGGTTGTATGTCTTGTGGCGGTTTGCTTTATTTATAAAGCGGGGCGAAAGCCTTTTTCGGCAATAGTAGACATAAAAAAATTAAAGACTTGTTTGTATTGGTAGGCAGTACATATGCATCGCTATGTGTATATGAACCATTGACCATTTAGATCGATAGTTGACAACCAATGAATTATAGGTTTCAACCTGAGGTAGTACTGATCTTAAAAACAATTAAAAATTGACAGTTTAATTTTGTCAAATGTATCAAGGATAAATAAAGTGGCATTCTCGTCATTTAAAACGTACTGGACTGTCGTTTTATCCGTGCATGCAGATCAAAATGTAAAACAGAGAGTATGGTGTATACATACGTTCAGTTAAACTTGGTGACAACCATGATTGAAAGAAGGGGAAAATGTTCAAGGTCGCCTCGCCGCCGCCTCCTCGTCTATGGTGAGATGAGGTATATTTTCCGCCACATCATCCGCCGACTGGATAACAAGAAATAAGGAACGTGAAATGAACAAGCATGTACTAGTAAGTATTCAACAAGAGGTAATGGTGTCGCGAAAAAAGGTAAAAGAGTTTATGTAAGTAGTCGGCTGTAGCGTATACCTCATCTCACCATAGAGGTCAGTACCCGAGACCTCCTCGGATCCGCCATCTTCATCCCCATCAGACTAGTATAAAGAAAAAGCAAGCAGGCATGGAATTATTGTAGTATATAGTACTTGATACGACATGGCTTAGTAGTGAATGATAGACGGGGATAACAGTATGTGCAACAGCTACTGTGCATGCATATACCCCTTCTTCATCTGATGAGGACACTACCTCAGATCCGACGTCACTGTCGTCATCATCGTCAGAATCATCAGACTGAAGTAGAAACAATTAAGCAGGAATTAGAGCAATATTACTAAGATATATATACGCAAAAATCAGGTAATGCATGGAGCTAATCGGGATGGCACAAATAGGAAATATATATACGCATGAACCACGCTATCATTGTTGAAAAACCCATGTAGAAACGTAGATGATACCTCTTCGTTGGATCTTGATATCTTGAGTTTGGGACGGTTGCGGTGCGTTTCTGCAGCGTGCCTCAGAGCGGCCTCTGTTGTCTCCACCTCCTCACCACAACAGTCCTCCTCGCAGTCGAGCCTGTATGTGACTTCCTTGAGAAAAGGCATATTTCCTGCCAAGCCAACGTCATTTCCCATGCTAGCATAGCATTCCAAGTTTTCAAGCATCGGCAATGCGCCCTCTCCACACACAATCTCTATGTCTGTGTTGAGATATATCAAGTTCTGGAACTCGTGGCTACCAACAGTATATGATAGGGTGTCATCGATTGTATTTGATAGGTAGAGGAAGCCGAGAAAAGACATCCTTCCAAGGATTTGCAGATCCTGTGGTTCCAACTCTCCCACTTTGAGCCATAGCAAGGAAATGTGGGGAAGACAAGAGGAATCCATCCATGATGGACGCCTGGGTAATTCCAAGCCACGCAGTGTCAACTGTCGGAGCTGAGCTCTGAAGGGGGAGCCCCCTCTTCCCAGCCATCAACCCGAACTGATTCATCCTGCTCAAACCTGATCTCGATAGTCTGCATTCTATGTAGGTTGCACAAAGACTTGACCAGAGCCCTATGCGCACTCTCATCAATCTCATCGAAATAGATTTCGAGCACCCACAATTGTGTAAGCTTTCCCAACTCAGTTGTGAAGTCTGGGGACTTGTCCACATGGTATAGCCTCAACTCTTCTATGGACGTCAGCTTCCCTATACTGCCCATCATCCTTGTGCCCTTAGAAGCATTCAGACACATCAGCTTGCTTAGCTCACCTACAGAAGATGGTAATTCCTTTATGCCACTATACTCCACGTTCAGTGTCTGTAAGATCTTGAGATGATGCCCTAAGTCACTAGGGAGCTTGGTAACAGGTGTGCCCATCAGCCCTAGCACTACAATAGTACTGCCCCTATAGCAACGCATTTTTCTGTATCTAAATGTCCAAATATGCGTTGCTAGTGTATTTACCAACGGTTTGGGATGCGTAGCCTTATCCAGTGTTGCTAGCGCGTAATGCAACGTTTATACTACCGTTGGTAAAAGGGACCGTTGCACGAGTACAACAGATAAAACGGATTTTCACAACACTTTTATATGTTGGTGCTAATGTACATGAATCAAAATCCCATTGCTTGGCAACAGAGAATTTTCAACGCTTCAAGTGTTGTACATATATAGTGTGGATATTATTATTATTATATATTTTTCTAGCAATTAAATTAATGATCCATGTAAAGGTGATAATTTTGTATTTCAAGTAAAGGAAAAAAAAGAACATACTCACAAGAGGAAGAAATCATATAGTATATAAAACGTATGGATTACAACAGTGGATATTACATGAGGAACATCATCCAAATGTGGTGCATAATCTCTAATTATTTTCTTGACAGCAAAGCTTAAACTGGAAGCATCCATCAACATCCCTGTAACTTAACTAAAAAACGAGGAACAACATCCAACAGGTACGTCGTTCCTACAACATAACTAATACTAAAAGCATCCATTATCATCATCATCTTGAAACAGAACATTGACATCATCATTGCAGTATACTTGCCACGCACCCATATACTCATCCATTTATCTTTTAAATCTACAATTAAGAAAACAAATGAACTGTTAACTCACAATGCATTGGCATGATGCAAGTAGTAATAAAGGCAAGATATTAGTCACGTACAAATGTTGAAGGCCATGCAATCTTTGTTTTTTCTGCATTACCGAGAGTATTGGAGTTTTAGCAACTCCATACCAAATTTTCAGTTTTCACAAATGCCATATCAACATGCATTGCCCAGAATTCATTTCTAATTTGAGCACCATCAAGTTTAAATTTAGGATCACAACTTACAGTTGTAGCAAGAGCTTCGTCCTTGTTGTGATTTTTTAGGCTCTTCAAGAATACATTAGTTCCTACCTGTCAGAGAAAATTATTGTTACCATATGAGAAACAGACACAAAACAAGGGAACATATGAAATGAATTTGGGCACTCCCAACCAACTCAATGGACCACTTTGAGCACTCTTATTGCCTGCATTAGCACCTTTTGTTATTTTTTGGGTCTGGACAACAGTCTGATAGCAAAGAAGAAGTAATAAACAAATAAACAATCTAGCACTATATTCTGAACACAAATTTGTATGTGATTATGGAAAGATACGAGCTTGTTTGCAGCAGAAGGTTTTTTCTCCCTGATGTGCACTAACATTCTCAAGTAAAGATTCTTTGTTTTGAACATCATTCTGATAGCAAGATAACCAGTAGATACATAACCATTGGAGCAATGGAAATATTGCATATGGTAATTGAAATATACCTTATGTGCAGCAGAATTTATTTCCCCTTGCCGTGCACTGAAATTTTGATCAAAAGTTTCTTGGTTCTGGACAACATTCTGATAGAAACAAGTAAACACATAAACATGGGAGCACTATAATTTGATTATAATTTTGTATATGAGACTATGAAGATACCTTGTGTGCACCAGAACACTTTTCTAGTTGTCATGCACTGCCACCATTATGAACCATAGTTTCTTTGTTCTAGAATAGAATGATACACATCAAGTTTTGGGTCTTGTATATGTAATTGCAAAAAAATTCAAGCACAAGAACTTAATCCTAAACAATGGCAAGTTCCAAAGAGTATTTAAGTCGACAACCCTTATCTGGAACAGAATTGTCGTTTGATGCTTGCAAATCTGCACCATTTGAACCACTTGGCTTGTTCTATAAATTAATTGGTCCTTTTTTAACAAGTCGGAGTCCATAAACCGAAGGAGCAAGCACAGTTATGATGTTCGATTGGTTCTTCCATCATATACTCTTCACTGGATTCAAGAACGTTAATCCTTGTTCGTGACATATCTGTTACAACATGACAAGAATCCAGTCATATGAGATTGAAAGCCAGGTCTGAGAAGTGTATTGTGTGCTAGTTGTATGAATGTGCTTGAACACAATCAGAGCTGCCGTATTTAATCATGCCAAATGTTATGTGCAATGACAGACAGATGCTTTTTATGTCTACTGTACTCACACTCCCTCTTGATTCTCAGAAGTAATTCCCAGCATGCACCAAACAAGGGAATGGGACTAAATGCCTATTTGCCAAGCCGAACCCTGCAGTAAACTCCCACTACTAATTCTCCTTCCGCTTCCCTAAGATGGCTTTCCAGTTAAAACTTGCAAGATTTAGTGTGCATGATTGGACAGAGTAGTACCACTGAACTATTGTTTTTCCGGTCAAATTTATTGCACATGTTCCAATAGAGCATTACCCATGGCTGAGGGAGTCCTGGACTAGGGGGTATCCGGACAGCCGGACTATCATTATCCGCCGGACTCCAAGACTACGAAGATACAAGATTGAAGACTCCGTCCCGTGTCCGGATGGGACTTTCCTTGGCGTGGAAGGCAAGCTTGGGGATACGGATATGTAGATCTCCTACCATTGTAACCGACTCTGTGTAACCCTAGCCCTCTCCGGTGTCTATATAAACCGGAGGGCTTTAGTCCGTAGGACAACATACATTACAACAATCATACCATAGGCTAGCTTCTAGGGTTTAGCCTCCTTGATCTCGTAGTAGATCCACTCTTGTACTACCCATATCATCAATATTAATCAAGTAGGACGTAGGGTTTTACCTCCATCGAGAGGGCCGAACACAGGTAAAAACATTGTGTCCCTCGTCTCCTGTTACCATCCGCCTAGACGCACAGTTCGGGACCCCCTACCGAGATCCGCGGTTTTGACACCGACATTGGTGCTTTCATTGAGAGTTCCTCTGTGTCGTCACCGATAGGCCCGATGGCATCTTCAACCAACAACGCTGTCCAGGATGAGACTTTTCTCCCCGGACAGATCTTCGTATTCGGCGGCTTCGCACAGCGGGCTAATTCACTTGGCCATCTGGAGCAGATCGAAAGCTACGCCCCTGGCCGTCAGGTCAGATTCGGAAGCCTAAACTTCACGACCGATGTCCATGGAGACTTGATCTTCGACGGACCCGAGCCACAGCCAAGCGCGCCGCACTGTTTCGATGGGCATGATTTAGCTCTGCCGCCAAACAGTGCCTTGGTGGCCGCACACGAATCCGTTCCGGCCATTAGTCCGGAGCCGATCGCCCAGATCGAGGGCCGGTGGATAGACGCCGCCCTGGGGGCTTCAACGTCCACGGCGATGGAGCCGAACAATGATCTTGTCCCCTGCGAAACTCGTGATTCCGAGGCGCCGGACTCCCTGCCGGACTCCGAACCTCCCGCGCCCCTACCAATCGATTCGGATTGGGCACCGGTTATGGAATTCACCGCCGCGGACATCTTCCAATACTCGCCTTTTGGCGATATCCTGAATTCACTAAAGCATCTCTCGTTATCAGGAGAGTCCCGGCCGGACTATGGCCAGGATGGTTGGGGTACAGACGACGAAGAAATTCAGAACCCACCCACCACCCACTTTGTAGCCACTGTCGACGATCTAACCGACATGCTAGACTACGACTCCGACGACATCGACGCTATGGACGACGATGCCGGAGACGAACAGGAACCAACGCCTACAGGGCACTAGAAAACCACCTCGTCATACGACATATATATGGTGGACACCCCAAAAGTCGGGGACGGCGAAGAAGCAGCGGAGGCAGACTCTTTAAAGAAGCAGCCCAAACGCCGGCGTCAGCGGCGCCGCTCTAAATCCCGCCACAGCAAGAATGGAGATTCCGGCACAGGAGATAATAACACTCCAGAGAGTGGCAAAGACAATCCCCTCCAGCAAGAACTCTCCGGACAATTACAGATCCGAAGAAGTCACGTTCCAGGTGGCCCTGTTCAGCAGCGGGTATCACGCCATATTAGGACGAGAGGCATTCACAATTTTTCAAGCAGTACCTCATTACGGGTACATGAAGCTCAAAATGCCTGGGCCCAGCAGAATAATCACTCTCGTTAGTGATCCGGACATAGCACTCCGCGCTGAAAACAAGACAGCCGCACTAGCCCTCGAGGCACTATCCGAAGCCTTAGCGGCAGAAGAACTCACCGCGCTGCGCTCTACGGTGAACAGGGACGATGTGATACTCGATAAAAGATCCAAGTCCACCTCCTTCAAACCAGCAGATGAAATAATAAAATTCCAGGTCCATCCAACGGACCCAACAAAGACGGCCTCCATTGGGGGGCACAATTGAACCCCGAAGTCGACGCCGCACAGCGTGAATTCCTTCGGGAAAATTGGGACATCTTCGCCTGGCATCCTTCGGATATGCCCGGAATCCCACGCAGGTTGGCCGAACATAGCCTAAACATCCTAAAAGGATTTAAGCCAGTCAAACAGGCTCTTCGACGATTTTCCGAACCCAAAAGATAGGCAATGGGAGAAGAGCTAGCCAAACTATTGGAAGCCGGATTCATTAGAGATATCAAACATCCGGACTGGCTAGCAAATCTGGTGATGGTACCAAAGAAGGATAAATCCTGGCGCCTCTGTGTCGATTTTAAAGACCTCAATAAGGCTTGCCCAAAGGATCCCTTCCCTCTCCCCCGCATCGACCAAATTATCGATGCTACCGCAGGGCACGATTCGTTGTGCTTCCTGGACGCATACTCTGGCTATCATCAAATCAAGATGGCGGAAGCAGACCAAGCCGCAACGGCATTCATCACTCCATACGGACCATTCTGCTTCAACACGATGCCCTTCGGACTTAAAAATGCCGGCGCAACATATCAGCGCATGATTCAAACATGTCCGCCACCCAGATCGGCAAAACAATCGAGGCATACGTGAGCGGCGAGTCGTCAAAACAAAACACGTTGAAACTCTAGTAGGCGATTTGAGGCTCACATTCGACAACCTCGAGCATATGACATCAAGCTGAATCCGGAAAATGCGTTTTGGCGCACCAGCCGGAAAGCTGCTGGGCTTCATTGTATCCAGGAGAGGAATTGAAGCAAATCCGGCTAAAATCCGAGCTCTGTCACAGTTGGATATTCCAAAAGACCTCAAGCAAATACCAAAATTAACAGGATGCGTGGCAGCCTTAAGCCGCTTTATCTCCCGTCTAGGAGAAAAGGCGTTGCCCTCTATCGCCTCCTCAAAGCCTTGAACACTTTGAGTGGACGGATGCTGCCACTGCCCGACTCGAAGAAATAAAGGCCATATTGGCAACAAATCCGGTCCTGGCTGCGCCCACTGTGGGCGAACCAATGTTGTACATCGCAGCAACGCATCAAGTTGTAAGCGTGGTCCTCGTCGTCGAACGAGCGACAGAAGGGCATAAATTCCCTCTTCAAAAACCAGTGTATTATGTATCCGCTGTGTTAACACCCTGCAAATCCCGTTACCCGCACTATCAGAAGATAGCATATGCGGTGTTCATGGCGTCCCGGAAGCTTCGACACTACTTTCAAGAGTGTTCGATAACAGTGGCCTCTGAAGTACCACTCAACGACATTATAAATAACCGTGACGCAACAGGCAGGATTGCAAAATGGGCCATTGAGCTCCTACCATTCGATATAACTTACAAACCTCGACGAGCTATAAAGTCACAAGTTTTGGCTGACTTCGTCGCCGAATGGACCGAAGCCGAACTCCCTAAAGAGTACGGCGCATACTCCAACTGGACTATGCACTTCGACGGCTCCAAAATGTTGGCCGGACTGGGGGCTGGCGTCGTATTGACGTCCCCAACCGGAGATACAGTCCAGTACATACTTCAAATAATGTACACGGACTCCAACAATGCAGCCGAATACGAGGCCCTGTTACATGGTCTCCGGATGGCAGTCTCCATGGGCATTCAACGCTTAGAGGTGCGCGGGGATTCAAACCTTGCAATATCCCAAATAAACGGAGACTTTGACGCCAAGGATCCGAAAATGGCAGCATATCGCAACGCTGTCCTAAAAATGTCAGCTCGGTTTGAAGGACTTGAATTCCATCACATAGCCCGAGATAATAACCAGCGGCCGACGATCGCACGCATCGGTGCAAAACATGATGCTGTCCCTCCAAATATCTTCCTGGAACGGCTCTTCAAGCCATCCGTACTATGGGAAGAGGAGCCCGGTAGTGACAAACCGGAAAAAACCACACCAATCGGTGATTCAGCAGATGACATAACACCTTCAGCCCACGTCATAATGGCAGTAATCGCCGCGTGGACAGAACCTTTCCTAGCCTACTTACTTAGGCAGGAACTTCCCGAAGACCAAAACGAGGCCCGCTGCATAGTCCGGCGATCAAAAGCCTACAAGGTCCATGAGGGAGAACTTTATAAGAAAAGTACAACCGGAGTCCTTCAGAGGTGTATCTCCGAAGAGGAAGGGCGAAACCTCCTGGCTGAAATTCATGCCGGACTAGGCGGACACCACGCAGCAGCCCGGGCCCTTGTAGGAAAGGCATTCCGTACAGGATTTTATTGGCCGACGGCTCGGGCAGACGCACAGGACTTAGTCCAGCGATGCGTTGGTTGTCAGCTCTTTGCTAATCAGAGCCATATGCCACCCACCGCCCTCAAAACCATACCCATTACCTGGCCGTTCGCGGTCTGGGGGCTTGACATGGTTGGACCCCTTAAAGGGGGAACCCACAAGCAAAGGTACCTATTGGTCATGGTGGATAAATTCACCAAATGGATAGAGGCCAAACCGGTCAAAACGGCAGAGTCCGGACCAGTGATAGACTTTATATCAGGGGTAGTACACCGTTACGGAGTCCCCCACAGCATCATCACCGACAACGGCACGAACTTCACAGCCGACGAGGTTAAGTCATGGTGCAAAAATATGGGCATCAAGCTCGACTACGCTTCAGTTTATCACCCTCAAACCAACGGTCAAGTGGAAAGAGCAAATGGTCTAATAATGAGCGGCATTAAACCCAGACTAGTGAGGTCACTTACTAAATCCGACACACAATGGGTCGAGGAGCTCGACTCCGTACTCTGGGGGCTGCGGACAACGCCTAATCGTACTACCGGATTCACACCATTTTTTATGGTATACGGCGCAGAGGCAGTCTTGCCCTGTGACATTATTCATGACTCACCTCGAGTGCGCATGTATGAGGAAAGAGAGGCCGAGCTTGATCGGCAGGACAGCTTGGACACATTGGAGGAAGAACGTGACGTCGCGAAGGCTCGTTCCGCATTTTATCGCAGCAGGCCGAAGATATCAAAGCAGAAATACGGGCCAAGACTTACAACGTTGGTGAACTAGTTCTCGCCGCGGACAAGAAAAAGGACAAGCTCAAGCCCAAATGGGAGGGCCCTTCATTATCGATCAAGTCTGACCGGCGGAGCATACCGTCTCTTAAATCGTCGGATAACCGACTCGAGCCGAACCCATGGAACGCAGCCCGCCTCCGACGATTCTATGCCTAGCGCCGGACTAAGAGTTCGTCCCCTTCCCCCGTCCAAACTTTTACACTTCGGCTGTCCTTTGTTTCTCTTTTTATGCCTTGTTATTTAAAAGCCCTTACGGGCCTATTTTCGCATTTCTTGCATATGCATGATGTGCCATCCGCACTCATTATTCCTGGGGGCTTCTTTTACAGAAGCTCAATTATAAGGGTTTCATACCCAGCACATGTGTCAAGCTTCCACATGTACCTTTTACTCGCCATTATATGCATCAATATGACTTAAGTTTTGGCCAAGCTGGGTTGCCTGGCTCCTGTGCTTATCCCTATGTTCCCGATTGTTCGGCTAGGAGGTAAAGGGAGCACCTCTGCGATTGTTACTGCCGGGTCAGCCGGATGTGTACCTCAGACTGGGTGAAGCTGAAAGCTAGCGTTCTTAAGGGAATATTCGGTCGGTGACTTAAAAGATGACTTTTTACCTATTTATCTATCCGCCCCCAGATGTTTTACTGCTTTTCTTCGCAGTCCGGACATGCACTTTAGGGCATGCCTCCCAGGGAAAGGAACCCTTAACGGAACTATTCTCCCTGGAAGATGTTTCATACTAACCATGTAATATAACATAACTAGTTGGGCACTTGTCTGATAAAGCACTGATGACCCCTACGCCTGGTCTCCATGCATACCACGGTTGTTTCTTAACCAAAAAGGTATTCGGACACACTCCGGACTCTAGGGTCCCGAGGTTGAAGCGGAAAGGTCGGCAAAGACAAACGATCTACAATCCGGCTAGAAGGCATTTCACATGTCACTTTAGAGGAAAACATACATTGTCAACTTTATTGATTGTATTCCTCCTCAATCCCGTCTAACAGGCTGTCTAACTTACAGTCCCGTTGGGAAAACTTAGCAGCCAACTCCACTTGGCTGTATACTAAACTCACAGGGATCTCCTTCCCATCGGGCCCCACCGGTCCAACTTCGGCCATGTGGTTGGGATCCGCCTTCTTATACCGCGTCTTCACCATGGCCCAAGCCTCCCTGGCACCTTGACGGCAAGCCGAAATCTCCCACAAACGGAAGCGCTGCCGCACTCCTTGAAGCTTCTCCGCAAGCTCCCCAAGGCCCTCGGGTAGGGAGAGGGCTGGCCATAAAGCCCGGACGACGCTGCTCATTGCCTGCCGAACTCATTCGAGCAGCTGCAACAGTTCGGGAAGTTGATCACCCGTTGATATGGGCATCTCCTCTGCAGGACGACCTGTGAGTATACCTACAAGACATACTATGTCAAATGGCTTCTTCGCCGAACTCTTCTTTTCAAAGGAGTTCGCTCAAGCACTTACTATAAATGCCGCGACGAAGCCGCTGATTCTCCTTAACGGAGCCGGACAGCTCGGCCCGAGTGCCTTTCAGCTCTTCTCCGAGCTTGGCATTGGCATCCTGGAGCTTGTTCCTTTCTTGCTGAACCCTATTCAGCACACTCTCGCCGGCCTTTAGCTGGCGCAGCAATGCTTGCCTGTCCGGATCTTGTCCGGCGGCACCTGCAATGTCATTATTAGACTCGCGTGCACGCCGCACAACGGTTATATTTATAAAAATGTGTTACCAGGAGGGGTCGCTGCGTCTCCCCCTGCGGCAGCAAGCGCGGCCTCAAGTTGGGCCTTGCAATCTTGCAGCTCCCGAGACAGCTGGGCATTCTTCTCGATAAGAGCCTGCGTTTTAAAATGATCCTTAAATCAGTTATCATAACTACTTTAAGTCTCGGGGGCTACTGGTATATACAACCATTAAAATTCCCTTACCCGTATGTCTTTCACATACTGCTCCGTGGCTCTGGTAAAACCATCTTGAGCGGCACGGAGATGCGCGTCCCCTGCGTTAAAGGCATCCAATGCCTTAGGGGAGAAGCACGCTTCACGAAATACTGTCCGGCGGCGCCTATGATTCATGGCGCTCTCCACCTTAGACTTGGTGGCGGACAGTCTATCGGTGTCCTCCGTTGGAGAAGGACCCAGCCCGCGTCTTGTGCTTGCCTCCCCCTCCAGGTCGGGCGCTGGAGCCTGGCCGGTGTAGGTTGGATCAGCAACTTCTGCGCCCGCAGTCTGACGAGCACTTTTTCTCCTACAAAGATCATGAGCACTCAGGCGTTTCCTAGGAACGCTGCTCTGAAAATTCAAATACAAGCTATACCTTTGCGGCGATGTTTCCGCCCGCACTGCGCTCCTTTTCCGCCTGCTGGTTCGGACTGGCCTCTGTTGGTCATCCGCCGCGGGCTCGGCTTCCCGCCGTGAAGGCGCTTCCTACAAAATACAATCGTTCGCGAAGGTTAGAAATGGGCAGGGAAGAGATAATGGTGTCCGGACTTCGGTTGCGGTCACCTGGGAAGCCGGACATAGTCCGGGGTAGTCCGCCGTAATGGCGACCAAAGCATTGTCTATGCTGAGCTGGTGAAACACCCCGTCGATCAGCTCCACCTTGATGTCCGGGTCCTCTTCGGAGGCCGGATCCAGGGATCTGTCTAGATCCTCGGGTTGCGGAGCAGGACTCACCATGTCTTCCACAGTCCGGCGTAGATCCTGCGCCGAAGATATAATGTAAGAAGTTTAAACTTCGAAAGCATGGGTTGAGCCCTTAAAGGTGTTCACTTACCCATCCTCTAGGGTTGATCATGGAAAACCCATTCAAAGGGTTCGTTCGAAGGAAGTCCTCCTTCTCCCCCTTGTACATGCTGGACAGGATCTCCACCAGATCCTCGGTCGAATCCGGCCCTTTGCGGCCATGACTGGTGGCATCGTCTTCCCCGTTGAAATCCCACATGGGGTGGCCTCTGTATTGCAATAAATGTACCCCCCGCTTGATGCATGTTGCCATGACTCCAATCATGGTCAGGCCAGAATGGGCCATTAATCTTATTCGGCCCATCAAGTAATGGACACTCTTGTCTTCCTCCAATCGGGGGCTCCGTGGGCGCCAGCTGAGGCGCTTCTTCAAAGGAGCGGCGCTAAAGTCCGGGAGGCCGATCCGGACTGGGTCCGGCAGCGGAGCGTCTCCTATATAAAACCACTCCGAGGGCCAGTCTTCGGACGCCTTCTTGGGAGTACTGGACGGGTATCCGGTCCCGGCGATGCGCCATATTTCGGCGCCGCCCACTTGATATATGGACCCCTCGTGAGAACGGGGTACGAGGCAGAACAACCTCTTCCACAGTGCAAAATGGGGCTCAATGCCCAGGAATAGCTCACAAAGAGCTACATAGCCCGCGATATGCAGGATAGAGGCGGGCGTGAGGTGGTGGAGCTGGAGTCCGTAGAACTCCAGGAGCCCGCGGAGGAACGGATGTATTGGGAATCCGAGTCCCCTTACCAGATAGGGGACGAAGCATACTCGCTCCCCCTTATTGGGGCTTGGGGTATCCTCCGCTTGCCTCCCACCTTGATAAGTAACCAGTCCGGCCCGGACTGGGACCATGAAGGCCGGAGGGAGAAATCCCCCCGTTTGGAGCTTTACTAGCTCGTTGTGCGAAACAGAGCACCTCCTCCAATTCCCCGGCGGTGGGCTGGGAGCGCGTGAAGAAGAGCCGCGTCGACGATCCATGATGGAATGGATTTTTAGGTCAAAGGCGCTTCGATGGAGTATTCGCGGGAGGAAGACGGTGTGGTTTGGATCTGGATTCTTGCCTCTTTTATAGGCGAACGACTCGCACAACTAGGGGGTGAAACGTAAAAGACACCCTGGCTTTTCGCATTCGTGCGACGCGTGGAAGAGGGCCATTATTTGGCGTAGAAGCCGAGGAACACAGTATTCAAGATGAAGCTGGACACTGTTCGGCAGGTACATGGAATTTGAAGGGAGAACCCGCCTTGCAACGCCGAAGACTATGAACGCGCTGGACTTATCGTCATTGAAGCCTGGTTCGGGGGCTACTGCGAGAGTCCTGGACTAGGGGGTGTCCGGACAGCCGGACTATCATTATCCGCCGGACTCCAAGACTACGAAGATACAAGATTGAAGACTCCGTCCCGTGTCCGGATGGGACTTTCCTTGGCGTGGAAGGCAAGCTTGGCGATACGGATATGTAGATCTCCTACCATTGTAACCGACTCTATGTAACCCTAGCCCTCTCCGGTGTCTATATAAACCGGAGGGCTTTAGTCCGTAGGACAACATACATTACAACAATCATACCATAGGCTAGCTTCTAGGGTTTAGCCTCCTTGATCTCATGGTAGATCCACTCTTGTACTACCCATATCATCAATATTAATCAAGCAGGACGTAGGGTTTTACCTCCATCGAGAGGGCCCGAACCTGGGTAAAAACATTGTGTCCCTCGTCTCCTGTTACCATCCGCCTAGACGCTCAGTTCGGGACCCCCTACCCGAGATCCGCCGGTTTTGACACCGACAATGGCTCTTCTTTTTCCTTTGTTCTGTTAAATTTTCTTAGTGATGAACCTTGGTAATGCTAGAGAAATCTAAAGAAAATATATTGTAAAACTCACTGTAATTCAGCTTTGATTTCTACTGTAATTTACACGGCAATTCTCCTCTGTCATGCTGTAACTGTACTACTGAATGCAGTAATTTCTGGCAAGTAACAGTGCTAGTACACAACATTTTCTTTCAGACTTCACTATGTGTACTAATTGTCCTGTTTTAGATTTCAGATTTTCGCAGGTGTTTGTTCAATATTCTTCAGTAACTGGGCATACTGATCTGCTACTAGTAGGCCTAGGCTACTTCAGTTTCATTTGGTCTTTTTGGAACAAATGAATGAGACTCGCTAGCATATATAGATACAGAGCGCCAGCGGACATTCCTTTTTTGGTACATACAACTGTATCATTATGATTGACAGATAATTTGACTGAAGATGAATTGATTTGCAGTGGAAAATAGAGAATCTCAAATAATGGTAACTTTTGCAATGAATAAACTGAACATCTGAATCAGTTTCAGATTAAACTAGAATCGTGATCTCTGTATATCCATTGGTGGGTGAAAAAAACAACTAACAACCAATACGGTGGGCACTGACTAGATGAACTCGCGGGATTGCGGCCACCACGTACCAGCCGAATTTTCCTGGAAGGAGAGATGTGAATAGATTTCGAGCACAGATCGGTGGAGTAGGTAGCAAGAGAGGATGAATTCTAGGAGAGCAGATCCGCAACTAACCTTGCTCAGCTTGTGGTGATGCCTCCGCCACCGGCCGCTGGTGTGAGTTGAATCCAGTACCAGACGAGGAAGGGAACCGTGCTGATATGGGGAGAGGTTTCCGATTTTATTTGCGCAGTTATCTCATCGCGATCTCTTTGACTCAATTTAGTCTACGTCCTGGATTCCTATGACGGGTGGGCCACTGTAATTAAGCGCGCGTACTCCCTCCTTCCATCTATATAGGGCCTAATGCGTTTTCTAAGACCGCCTTTAACTATTGACAAGATTAATAGTACATGACATGCACAATGTGAAAATTATATCATTGAAAGCTCCTTTCACACACGAATTTAATGGTGTTCTTTGGGTAAGTTGCATGTCATATATTATTCCTCTAATATTTGGTCAAAGATAGCCTCGAAAAACGCATTAGGCCCTATATAGATGGAAGGAGGGAGTACATTTTTTTGCCAGATTAGTCGCTATTGACGGGAGAGAACGGAGGGAAAGGGAAAATGGGAGCGAAACCAAAAAATAATTGCGATGGAGTCCAATAATTGGACCGGAACAAATTATAAATATTGTTATTATTATCTGGCCCGTGACAGGCACAAAACAGAACGCTCTTCTTCTATGTTTCTACAAATTCAGTGCAACATAGGTGAATTAAAAATGAATTCTATTGCTCAAACAATTGAAAAAAGTTAATCCAAAACACAAGAAATCCCCTGGCTTCCATGTTCCAAGCTACATGTATAATTATCTTCCAAGATCACTAATTGTCATCCATCATATCCAAAGATCACTAGTTGTGATCCAAGACCACTAGTTTTCATGAACATAGTTGTATTAGTTTATTGTTTCATGACATGAAGGCAAAAGCAACATTTTCTAAAGTTTGCGCATCCGCACGCACACACACACATGACCTCTAAGCTCGGTTCGGACATATTTTGTCATCCAACACGGTAACCCATTGATCCGTGGAGTAGACATCCCCCATCCCTCCCCACACATGCAACCGCGACGTCCAAATTGGACGCCGTAGGAAGGTGGAGCCGTCCTCACCGCTGCACAGCCACTACACCTGGATCGACGGACAAGCATCACTCGTCCACTACCTCGGTAGCCGCGACGGCACCGACTCCTCATCATGGGCCATCGTGTCAGGCGAGGTGAGGGCGGCGTGATAGGAGTGCCGCAACGCGACGAGCTCCTCCTCATTTTGCCAAGTTTGATGAGGCGTAGGCGTGGGTCCGCGAGGACCCTGACCTGGCAGAGGACTGGACTTGCAACCGGTCCGACCAATGCAAAGACGGCCACGCAGCGCCACCGCCGCCTCGACCTTCAGTTCGCCAAGATCGGCGATGAGTGGTTGCTAAGTGACATCTCCACTGACGGCGGCAGGGGCACGATCGCGGAGGCCCTCCGCGTGGCAGAGGAGGAAGCGGAGCAACTCCTCCGCGAGCGGCGGGCGGACAGAGTTGTCGCGTGTCGGCGCCCTTCTGCTACTGGAAGGACTACTTGGAGGACGACGATGGCACATACGGCGACGACAATGCGGACAGCCAACGCAGCCATGTGTAAGAGATCACCGTCTGTTTTATGTAAATTATGTACGAACTTTAATGAATTACATAGTGTTGATCAAATTTGTCCGGCATTTCTAATTTGCTTTGAAATGGATGCGAGCACAGTTAGATCATTGTCCGCGTAAAAGTTTGGACGAGTCCGACGACAAAATAGTCTGTCGGTTTTGGGGGTCAGCGCCAACGCGGACCCTAAAAATGTCCGCGAATGTACCGACGGACGTGTCATGGCGCAGTTTACCATCCAACACCGCCCCGTTTGTTTGCACCGTCTCCCATGCGAACGCACCTCCGCTCTCATCGCCGCATTCATGTCGGTACAAAGCGGGCGCGAGTTGTAGTCTAGCCGGCATTGAAGCGTCGGCTGACCTAGAGAGCTGCCCACGCCGCGTCCCGATCTCCGCTCCCGTTCAATGCCGGATAGATGTCATTGGACACGACAGCCTGGGTCATCGACCGATCGAAGCACAGCGGAGACAAAAAAGCGTCGTCTCGATGAGGAGATGCTAAAGTACGGCAAGCAGTGGCCTCTAGGCAAGACCACCTCCTACGCAGCCATCTCCAGTAAGTCCCGCCACGGATCATCCGCGAGCGTCAGGCGACGACCATGAAGCCCTGCCGCGACCTCGCTCCCTTCCACGTCTGAAAGCCCGACTCTGACAAAGGCGACGACGAAGGAGGTGCCGCCAGCCAAGCGTACGAGGTCAGAGAAAAGTATAGGGTAGTTCAGGGTTATTTTTTTAATTTTGTTCACCAGATAAAATATATTGAACGATGAGCTCGAATTCAACTCACGCACACACACTAGCAAAGAACAGAGACACGCACGACAGAGTATTTTCTGTGCTGAACAAGTCTTTTCCGTGCTAACTGAAGAAAGAAAAGCTACAGCTACATTATTCTGGTGCACAGAGATTAACACTAACACTCCACTGCTGTTGCCCTCCAAGTTAGAGATGCCCTCATGATATAGTGGCAAGACAATCAACACCAATGTATTGATCGAGTTTGTGGAACCAGCCTATTTAACACTTTTATGATGTCTAAGAGATAAGCAACAACCTAGATGTAGGTGAATATGAACATGTGTAAGCATGCGTAGGAAACAGAATAACCAACACCAACGTATTTAGGATCAAGTATTGATACTTTAGGCCTGTCAGACCTACAAATCTTGTTGTCTGAATTATAAAGTACATGGACATAAAAGAAAAAATAGCAAATAATAGTAATGAATTCGTCACTTCAACTAGGTTCCACATTTTCAGAACGGTGACTTTCATTATCCATCGAACCTGCATGTAGAAGCAATATAGTAGTAAGTTTCATGTCCGAAATGACATAAGTTGCAGCAGATGATACTAAAATGTAAATAACACAATCACATTGGAAGCTGGCCTATATTGAGGTACTGTGTCATCACTTGGCCCTATACGAGCATCTACAGTTTCTCCCTCTATATCTCTTCCCATCCAATTTTATTTCTGATCGGCAGTATCAGAAAGCTAAAAAAAATTGCTGACATGATAAGGTTCATGCGCCAAAAAGAAAAACATGATAAGGTTCTGTTTCCACATCATTTGATTCTTCACCCATATCAAAATTATCTCGAGGATTCATCTTCAAAACAATTGACCATCCTGGATAAAGATGGTCATCCATGTAGAACACTTGGTCAACTTGATTTGCAAATAGAAAAGGTCCATCCTCTGCCTTTTTACCAGTGTGAATTTGACTAGAGAAATTCACAAGTTTACACCCATACTTATTATCTATTTGCATACCTTTTCCTTCGGTAACATCAACCCATTCACGTTTAAGTAGCACCACTGAAATTCACAATTATATCATTTTCAACACAATATAAGAAATGCATACTTATTTCTAGAAACAAACAGAGTAGACATGTTCTTAAAAAATCTGTATTCCAACTGTCCAGAAATAATGCAGTTGAACATCGCCTCCAGTAGTAATCTGCACTCAAAGCCCAACTAGAAAAAAAGTGGCACATTCATCATTTGTAGTAACTGTGTACGAAACAAACACAAGTTTTCAAGTTGTCAAACCATTGCCCGGCAGACTGCAGTTGTGAACTGGAACAGCAAGCTTAAAATGTGGAGAAAAGAGATCAACGGAAACTATACACAAACCATATCATTGGCATCTATGCTCGGCATGTTCCTTGAAAAATCATGAGTCATTTCTCCAATTGTTCAGAAAATCAATACAACCGAAATATGAAGTCCACAGCACTTTTGACAAGACAATACCCAATTAACACCAATGGTGTCCTAAACTAATAGATTTAGTTACATAGCTACACCTATGATTCAGTTACATCAAACTTAAAGTTCTAGAAAGAGCAGGCAATAGAGACGTTCCTAAAAAAAATCTATAATCTAGTCAGAAGTACCCAAATAACATAAGTGAAATACTCAGACGGTAATAGATCTAGTTACATCACTACTCCAGTAATAATCTACACACAAAAAGCAACTATAGAACAAAACAACACAGCCAGGGTAGTCAGATTAGCTTCAAATGTCATGTCACTTATGTTGGCAGTCATGAGAGCTGATGGAGTAGTCCAAACAACTATAGAACTTATGTTGGTAGTCCCGAATTGGTCTGAATAGCAAGGGTAGTCCAAACAACTGAACATAGCCCAGGTGGTACAGTACAGCTCTGAAATACATCCTCTTCGTCATCTACCAAATCCCCTACATCACACGGCCATGTGTCGAGGTGCCCACTAATAAGTTGACTGGATGAGAGGAGAAGGGAAGGAGAGAGGGTTACCTCAGAGGTCAGTCTCGCCGTCCTACACGGCGAGGGAAAAGAGGGGCGGCCGGAGGAGCAGCGCGCCGGCAGCGGGCAGGCCGGAGGAGCAGGGGACGCTAGCAGACGACTTCGAGCCCTCCTACCGCGGCCTTGCTGCTTCTCCTTTATGTGCTGCCCGCAAAGCCGCCGCTCCGCAGTCCGTCGCCGCCTTCCCGCTGCTCCGCAGTCTGTCGCCGCCTTTGCGCCGCTTCCCTCTCCATCTGCCTTCAAGCCTTTGCGTTCAGCGAGAGGAGATTGGATGATTGATATGTGTCGTAGTAGACCTAGATCGATCCGGACTTGAAGGAAAATATCAATCTAGATCAGAGAATAAAATTGGTGGACTTCGCGCGATTTGGTTTTGCTCGCACGGTTAGCACAGATTTTCGCGCCACATATCCCTAAAATATTGATTTCTTTTTGTGCTCAATTAATTTTCTAATTTTAATAATGTATATCTACAGTCTTATAATAGATAGAATTTGCAACCAATACATGGCAACATATAAGATCTGTTGCACCACGGCAGGGTCACAAGTTGCAAGTCTACAACGCATATGTTACACCGCTTATATGTGTATCTACTGTGAATTTTGCAACAAATAGTCAAAACGATGTAGAATATGTGTTGCTTTATAGGGGGTATCCTTGTAGTGTAGGTACCTCAGCTGAACTAACGTCCCCAGGTGTTGAAGGTGACAACCTCCTACCGGAAAATCACAATTCTCTAGGACCAGTACTCGTAATACTTTAAATCTCAGAAGTGGAGGCAGAACAAGACCAACAGAACAGATAGCATTAAATGACCTCACATATCCCATATCCATATGGTCAATGGATCCACCATGGATGGCTAACCTGCGGGCAATGATGATTGTGCTACGCGAACATGTGTTGTATTGCACCTTGTCTTGTGTTGTCACAAAGTTTACTTCGCTTGAGAAGGTGCGTATGAGATCCAACACAATGCCATGAACACAACAGTCATCTATCATGGTTATACTGTCCGTTAACTGAATCATACTCCTATTTACAAGATCATTAAAGTAGCTCTGTCCGAACTCAAATGCACCCATCTCATGATCCATATGTATAAAACCTTCCGCCACCCACTTTCATATGACCCAATTTTTGATAATCAATATATCTTCTGGATATCCACTCAAGTGCAACAAGCAAGTCTTCAGGTGGAAAGGTAAATCATAATAGATAAAAGACAATATTTTTCTTGTGTTCTCAATAACTTCTTGTCTTCGTGACCAAAACCAATAGAGTCAAACACCTTACACCAGACACCCTTTGGTTTACTAACAAGCAAGCTAGCTAAAGTAATGATGGCCAATGGCACACCGCCACATTTTGTGAAGAAATTACCAGACAGTTCATCCGAGTGATCATCAAGACCTATGCTTTCATCACCAGATATTCTGCTATAGAATAGCCTTTTGGAGTTTTCGTCAGAAAGTGGTTTTATATTGTAAACACCACCTACTTTTTTGGCAACTTCATGAATACGAGTAGTTGCGATTACTCTACTTCCAGAGTTACTATCCACCAGTGCACATTTAATCATTTCCCATGTTGATACATCCCAAATGTCATCAATAACAATTAGGTACCTATTTGCATGACAAGATTGGAATTAGTAAAACTACAATAAGTTTACAGATTGCATTCAAACAAGAAGCATGTCATCACCTGGATCCCACTACTAAAGCAATCACTATACAGTACTGTACAAATACCACACTTTAATAGAAATGAAGAATGTGTGGGGGAGTTTAGCAATATAAAGAAATCTCTAGGTGACAAAAACCACTGTTCAAGATATCTTCCGATATTCCGATAAATCAGCCGATTTTTGCTTACCAGTGCCTGACTGAAAAGATAAATTGGCCGATAAATTAGCCGATATGGCGATAAATCGGCCGATATGCTGATAAACTGGCCGATTTACCCCTTATCATGGGTCGACCGATAAGTTCCCGATAAGCGATATCCCCAACATTGACAAAAACTACAATATATATCCACTTCTCACTATGAAAATGTGCTCCACTTATGTGCTATCTAAAGTTTTACTCCTTGCATTCCCAATAGACAGTGTTCAGATTTCATACAATCCCCAATGAAGCAACTTTGATCGTTTATACGTCTACAGTTATCTATGTAACTAGTCATAGAAAATATTGGCATGAATCTATTTTCACTAAAATGCAATGACATTATTTTTAGTTCACATTTAAAGAATTTACCATTAATTAGAGGTCCATCACTCGTCTAACACCTGGTAGCAGGACCGAGCTCGTGTCGCACACGGCAGCAGGACCGAGCTCGTCTCGCTCCTGGCAGCAGGACCCTGCTCGTCTAGCGCCCGGCGGCAGGACCGAGCTCGTCTCGCTCCCGGCAGCAGGACCCTGCTCGTCTAGCGCCCGGCGGCAGGACCGAGCTCGTCTCGTGCCCGTGCCGCAGGATGGGTCGATGGAGGCCAGTTTTGGCCGGCCTATTGGGTCGCGGCACTGCGGGCCGCCCAGGGGTGCAAAAGGCAGGTCCTTTCCGCCCGTATCTTTGGTTGGGGTAGCGGCCTGTCTTGGGTGAGGTGATGTCAAGGGCTTGGATGCCGGGGCGGCGGCCTTGGTGGTGGTTCCGCGGTGCTCATGGGCAGACCCCGTGGTTGGGTCTTGCCTAGTTGCCACGACCGTACGTGTGGGCGGCGTGGTAGCTGGGGTGTGGCGAGTGATGGCCGGGGTGAAAACCTGCTCTATCTTCGAACGCACGGCGGCGGTGAAGCTAGTTCCCTTCTTGAAGGCGTCATCGTGGCTCTCATTGCCAGTTGTGTTGCACCACGGGAAATTCCGATCCTCGGATCGGGCGGTGGCGGCGCTCGGGTGTCATCCCCTTCCTCAAGGCGCCGCCTTGGAGCCCACAGTTTGTTTTATGCGGCTTCACTTCTTCGCGGTGGCGTGTTCACGACTATAGCCCCCGGCAGGGGCGGACCTACGTTAGGCCTCCCGGTGTCACAGGACACCGGGTAAATCTCGTGCTTACGCTATATGAAGTCCATACTTCTGGGCTGGACACCGGTAACTTTTTGAACCGGACACCGGCTAGCCCAGCGATCAAGCAGCGAGGCAGTGCAGCCCACGTAACTGTGCGCACACCTGGACCTAGGCCTGTTGCTCAAAAAAAAAACCTGGACCTAGGCCTGGCTAGCTAATTAGCTGCCCATGGATTAATCGATCTCTGTTTACTCGTATCTCTCTGTACGACCGCTGGCCTGTTCGGCTTCTAGCGTTCTAGTCTCGTCTCATCATGTCACGGCGTCGCCCGCCCCCCTCCGCCGCTCGGCCAGACGGCCAGTCGCCACACCACCCAACCGCCCGCCTCTACCATCCCGGCCTTTCCCACTCGTAGATTTCTGGAATTTGGATTTTTGAAGTAAACAAAGGTTCGACGCCCTGCACTTGTGTGGTACTAATTGTGGATCTCTCTGACTCCCTCAACTATCAGTAGGCATCTCAATTTTATATAATTTCTGTTATCCTAATTGTATGGTTAGGGTTCTAAAATTTAAAGGTAATACAATTGGGAACACGTTGCTGTGATTTGTCAATTCTGTTTAGTGATTCACATCTAACTGGATTGTTTCTCGACCACGTGCACGGCAGCAGTAAGGCACAATGTCCAGTAAGTTTAACTGCCTAATTGTACAGTTTAATCAATATGCTTTATCTATTGTTTCTGTTCTTGCATATTCAAACACGATGACGTGACTCATTGTGCATTTTTTTTTTCTAACACAAAATCGGCAAATTACAGGAGAATTGATGGGAAGGACGTAGAGGGTCGTAACTTAATTTATGAATTATTGTGCAAGTCCATTTCATATGTACTCAGTGATTTTTTTAGGCAATCAAGATCTATTTTCTTATATCGTCGACCGATCATATTTATTTTCATTGTTTGGAGTTTGTATGCTTTAGTGTTGAACTTCACATAATCAACTAGTATTTCAAGTGGAAGTGAAACATTTCATTTTGGGAAGGAATCTTACCACCATACATTGTGAGTTGTTGAGTGTGCTATCATATATATGATGTACTCTCATCCGCAAAAAAAAAAAACTTATGTACACATGGACACCCGGACATTTTTGTTCTGGGTCCGTCCCTGGCCCCCGGCTGCTCATGTAGTGCTAGGGATGGTGTTGCTGCGCTCAGTGCCTATGTACCCTGCCTTGGGTGTATGTGTGCATGTGTTGTGGTCTTGTGGGTCGTGAGTTTTTACCGGGTGTTGTTGATCGTTAGTTTTTATATAAAGCGGGGCAAAAGTCTTTTTTGGTAAAATTTAAAACAATTGACACAACACTATAGAACCACATATCGGTAATGGCTAGAAATGATGGGAGTAACACGTACCTCTTGTTTCCAAGGAATTCTTGGAGCTGGTCGATGAGTTGTCTTTCATCCATTTTTTATTCAGTGATGTTCCTTTGCTTGTCAAGTTCATGGAGGATATCCCTAAAGACTTTCTTCTTGTCAGGATTCCGACCCACTATAACAAAACCCCCACAATCAAATTCCTTCTTAAGATTGTCATATATTGCCTTAAAAAGAGTTGTCTTGCCCAGGCCTCCAAATCCAACGACAGAAACAGTCTTGAGCTGTTGTTGGGCCACATCATCGCTCTTGGACAGCCTCTTTGTTAGCTCATCGATATCCTCGTCGATGCCGACAAGGTTAGATACTTTGTTGTACAGAGCTAAGAGCCGGGGATCAACCTTTGTTGCTGCACTGGTATTACCAATAACATCTTTGTATCTGTCAAACACTACCGGAATCGCGGTCTATGCCTACAGCCAAGGGCCGTCGGCATAGGCCCCTAGGCCGTCGGCATAGATCTATGCCTACGGCTGCCGTCGGCATAGAGCCGTCGGCGTAGATATCGTCAGCGTAGTCTTGTCAGACCGTCGGCATAGTATAGCCGTCGGCATAGAGCCGTCGGCATAGCTCTGCCACGTGCCATCCCGTGGAGCTCCTTGTGGCGTGGCTATGCCTACGGCTTTGCCGTAGGCATAGATTGATCTATGCCGACGGCTTTGCTGTAGGCATAGATGTCCCACGTGTCGCCCCCTGGTTCCTCCTGGCGACAGGGCTATGCCTACGGCATAGCCGTCGGCATAGGTTTCCATCTATGCCTACGGCAAAGCCGTCGGCATAGATCTGCCACGTGGCGGCCCCTGGTAGCTCCTAGGCTTATATATGCCGACGGCTTTGCCGTAGGCATAGTTTTTTTTTTTATTATTTTCCTTATTTTCTCTTTTCCAATTCATTTGACAGCATTTCAAAGCAGAATAATATGGAATAATGCAGAAATATGACAGTTCATCATCTAAACATACTCAAGTTCATCTAAACATAATCGAGTTCATCATCATCATCTAAACATACTCAAGTTCATCATCATCACCGCCGGAAGTTCATGAACATAAAAGTAGTGCAAGACATGGAACATCGTAAAAGTAGGAACATGAAAGGCATGGCACGACGGCCACATGCACGGAATCATCATCGACATCAGGCAAGACCACCTCCGCCAAAACCAGCACTGCCAAGACCACCTCCGCCAAAACCACCACCGCCAAGATCACCTCCACCAAAACCGCCACCGCGACCAGCATCACTCTGCCAGATCGGAGTGACTGTGGTCGATGAAGCAGGAGTCGAGCCACTGGTCCCCTACATGTTTCAAAGACGATTCTAACGGTAAATATGATATGATAGTGTTGAATGAACGAGAACTAGTTTGCTAGTAGTTAGGCAAATGTACTAACCGGACTATTACCGCCTAGTGCCACCCATTCATCGAACGTGGGCGTGTGGGGGTCTCCTGCAGGTGGTGGTGGGGGTCCCATTTGTGGTGGATCCGCGGTTACTCCAAGACGCCACATAGCACGGATGTTAGTTAAACAAGCAAACTAGAAGGTCGGAAGGAATGAAACTACAAAATGTAGCTTGGTTTTAAGAGGCAAAACTAACCGTCATCATCGGCGGTTGTAATCATCGTTGCCTTCACTCGTTTCAAGTACTCCGCACCTCGAGATTCCTAAGCTCGACAAACTCTTATATGCCTACATAAATTAGGTTGTTTCTAAGTGAGCAATGCTGAAAATAAACCGAGAATGCTAGAGAAAAAGATAAAGGGAAGTACTTACAAAGATGTGGCGGGCTAAGGAGTCTGTGAACGCCCGTACTCTTTAAGCGCTCGAGTGTGTAGCCCGAAGCCGTGTGTACGAGATCGAAGAGTGATCAACCCATCGAAACACGGATACCGGCCATGTGACTTCCACGGATGGCCACCACCGCCGCGTCGTCGATCGAGACTTGGCGATCTCAAAGAAAGGAACATCCGGATGCAACTCCCGATAGTGATGAGTGTAAGACTCGGTGCTTCTCGGTCTTGCCGTAGTACTTGCTCTCGCCCTCCTTGGGATGACTCCGCCACGGGCCATCATCCACGACTCCATGTCCGAGGCGGCCTCTTCAACTTGTCCTCCCTGCAATGTCAAGCGAAGTTAGCCATACATCGAACATGACGGTAAAGAAGAACAAAAATGCATCATGCACATAGATATACCTTCATGGCCCTGAAGCCCCAGTGGTTCCTGTTTCCTTGGCCGTGTGTCCCGTCGATTCCACGGTTATTCCGGGCCTGGATGCTCTTGGCAGCAAACTCTGCATCGTCGCCGAGCCACCTATCCACCAAACTCGCCCATCCATCATGCCTTCCATAGCACCAACGAGGAACAACCTATGCAAATTTTGGAAGCATGACATGTGAGCACGAAACATATAGTTCACTGCTTGAAACAATGAAAAGTTAATAATAGTTACCATCATGAACTGCTCTTTGTTCAAGGTAAGTCGTTGCTTCTGTGCTTCAGTTTTGGTCATCTTTTGGTGCAGGTAGATGTGGTAGTACTGCGAGACGGCAACCCAGCGCACCTCGTACTGCAACTGACGAGCTTTCTTCTTCGCAGCCGCAAGCAAGACCACGTCGGCTCTGGCCTTGTGCTCGTCAAGAACTCTATAGAGTTGCTGCAATCATGCATAAACCGAAGCAAACAAGGCATGAGTTGAGTGATTCAATGATAAACCATGAACGGAATCAAGAGAAGTGATTCAAGAGAACCTACCCAAAATTTGGTGATCACGGCCTTAGCGGCCGTCCCATACTCAGCGTTCTTTGCAAGCCTCGTAGTGGGCCCAGCTCATGGCCAAAACCCGCTGCTGCGGGTCCTTGTCTGGCCGCGGGCAAAATAGGCCAGGCCAAAACTCCTTCAACAGGACCGTGAGAAGGCCGTTCGGTTTATGGCCCTTTCCGCGAAGGATCCAGTTTCTGCAAAAGAATCAAAGGATTGCCATGTGTACAATAAGAAAATATTGTCATGTGTTGAAAATATGATTGAGAGGCACTTACTCTGTCCCCACAGGTTGAATGAGCCACTTGTGCTCCTCGATAGAAGGTGGTGTAGGTAGTCCGGCATTACCACGCAGCCACCCTGCGGAGCACCGGTGGCAAGTCACCCCACAACAGGATCAACCTCCCTCCACCCTCCTCGCCCTCCTCCTCACCCTCCTCCTCGGCCTCCTCCTCGGCCTCCTCCTCGGCCTCCTCCTCCTCCTCCTCCTCGGCCTCCTCCTCCTCGCCATCAGGAACATACTCCTCCTCCTCAGACTCAGAAGGTGCCTCAGATAGGAGGGCATCGAAGAAGACCCTCCTATTTGAGACACGGACCGGAGTTTTTGCACCGGTTGCTGTCCCCCACCTCCTCCTCCTCTAGGGGCTCTCCCCCACCGCCTCCTCCTCTAGGGTCTCCTCCCCGACCCCTCCACCTCCTGTGAGGTGTCATCCTCAGCGTAGTCGGGAGGGAACCTTGTGGGCTCGTCCACTCCGAGTAAGTCCTTTAAATTTCTCGAGAAACTAGCGCCACTGGACTTGCCCATGATTAGCAAACCTGCATTAAGAAGAGAATAAACAATTAGTAAGGATATCAATTAAACAAGCATACAGGAAAAACATTAATACCGAAGAGCACATTAAGCATACTATTGTAATGATCATTAAAAGAACTTACATTTTCTAGAACCCATATGAATCATCACTATTGTAATCTATTTGTGGACCGGTCTCATCATCACTATCACGCATATCTTCTTCGTTTGTCGGCGGAGGTGGAGGCTCTTCCTCATCGTCAACGTGTTCATTTAACTTTTCAAGCATAATTATGTCTCTTTGATTCACAACCGCCTCACCATCAATCCGTGCGTCGTAAATGCGTTTGGGTCCAGTCAACATAACCCAAGTCATCATCCTCGTTAGTGCGGACCACGTCATCATGTTCCTCTTGATAGAACACTCCATCGTATGTCATGGGGTTTATGTTGTAGTAATCATCATCGTTCGGGTCCGGTAGCTTACCATGCGGCGACACCTTGAACACAACTTCCCAACCCTTTAGGTACTATTTCTGGCATGGGTAAGGCAGATAATATACTTGTGTGGCCTGGGTAGCGGCGATAAAGAGATCAGCTCCGGCATAGACGGTTGATAGTTCAACTTCAACTAAACCAATGTAGGCGTATGTCTCGGACCCTTTTGGGGTCGAACCATCGACATTTGAACACAAGTGAGACTTAGGTGTTCGCGCCACGTTTGAGCGTAAGCTCGTATATTTTTCCTACCCTTCCGTAGTAATCTACTTTATTATCTCCTTGGTGAAGACTCCGGTATTTATGGTTTTGGGATCAGGCCGACTGTTCTGGTGCTCCTCTGTATGGAAGCGATACCCATTCACATCATACTTTTCGCATGTCATGACGACAGGGTCAAAACCCATGGAAACCCATCTCAATTCTTCATCCATTGATTCGGTCGGATCATTTCCCTACAAGTTTAATTGAAATTATAGGGTGCATGAGTTTAATTGAAATTATAGGGTGCATGAGTTTAATTGAAAGTGTGAAAAATTACTTTCTCCATGAACCACGCAACAAAATTTTTCCTTCCATCAGCACCCTTTCGGAGAAGAGCAAGTGCCTCCGCTTCAGTAGGAGGCAGCATTCCCGTCCATTCTTCTTCAACGAATCGACTACAATAAGAAAAGCGGTATAAGAACTAGGCAAAGTGAACATAACGAATTGACTAAAAGAATGGTGCAAAGGTATTACCTCATCCACTCATCCTCAACTTCCTTGATGTTGTGCAAGATATAGAACATGACATCCTCCCACTCATCTCGTGGCATGAGATAAGGTTTCGAGCATCCAGCCCTACCACCTTGCCCGATGAATATAGGCAACTTGGGTTTATACTTGGGTTCTTACATGTTGTATCGAGACACCTTATTGTGCAACGTGGGAACATGGTCCGGATAGTAGGCTGTCCCGAGGTCCGCCACCTCCTCTAGGATAACCGCCTCAGCTATGGAAGCTTCAATCTTAGATTTGTTTCCACATTTACATCTCAGATGCTTGTTCATCTCTCGGGCGTCGCTAACGATTCTGCACAGGGCCCCCCAACAATACCTCGTTCGGGAGGTGCAAAAGGAGATGTGTCATCGGAGTAAAGAAGCCTGGTGGGAAGATCTTCTCTAGCTTGCATATCAACTCCGGCGCCTTCTTATGCATTTCTTTTATCTTCTCAGGACATACTTCTTTAGCACAAAGCGTGCGGAAGAAATGGCTTAACTCCGCAAGCACACGCCAGACACGCTCGGGAACATAGCCCCGAACCATCACCGGCATAATCCGCTCAATCCATACGTGATAGTCATGACTCTTGAGCCCGGTCACTCTGCCCGTTGAAAGATTGCACACTGGGCAAGGCATCTTTCCACTTGTACACCATCCGCAGAACAGGGCATAACCGGGAAAGTCATGCATGCAATATTGTAGCCAAACTTTCATCAAGAAATTTTTCTGCAAATGTCGGTCGTATGTCAACCTCGGGAAGTACCAAGAATGGTGCAAATCATCCACCAACGGCTGCATAAGCACACCCAAATTCTTCCCCGGATATTCGGCCCGGAATTATAAGCGGCAGAACATGGTCTTCCGTTGCATTATGGCGCGGGAGGAGATTGAGCGGAATAACAAATACGGGCCAACAGCTGTATGAATTAGGCGACATACCATATGGATTGAACCCATCACTGTTATAGCAATTCGGACATTCCCAGCCTCGGCTGCTTCCTCCGGGTACTCTATATCGAATGACTTCCATGCTTCACCTCCTGATGGATGTACAATTTTTTTTGGATTGTACCTTTTCCCTTCCTTGTGCCACTTCATCATTTTGGTAGACTCCTCGGTGATGAAAAGGCGTTGCGATCTTTGATAAAATCAAGATACGAAGAACCTTCACAGGATTTTAGCTGCTGCTGCTTGACCATGTTTATCGACCACCTCAATATACCGAGAGGAACTGCACTTCCTACAGTACTTGTCATCCGCATACTCATGCCTAAACAAAAGGCAATTCTTTGGACAAACATGAATTTTCTCATAGTCCATGGAGAGCGCCTTCATGATTTTCTTCGTAGAGTACATGGTTTTCGGCAGTTCATGGCCCTCAGGCAGGCTGTTAGCCCATACTCCCAGAAATGCTTCGAAGCAACCTCGGCTACAGCCCTACTCAGACTTGACTGCCATCAGTTGCGAGATGGCATCCAGCACAGACAGCTTGGCACCCTCATAGAGAGGTTTCTTTGACGAGGCCAAGATTTCCAGGAAGGCCTTTGCGGTTTCCTCCGGTTCCTTCGGTTCATCCGGTTCATTCGCTGAATGTGACGGAGGTGTCCGCTGTGCAGCAAAGACATCATCTAGCATGTCTCTAACCCCATCGTCCTCATAACCAGCGACGCGTTGTCGTATCACATCCTCTCTACCACGGTCCCGCTGGGCAAAGTTTATCGGCATATTAAAGTTGGGCATAAAACCATGCGTGCGAAGGTGCTTACTCATCTCACTCTTATCTCTGCGGATACGCCTCTTACACTTGGCACACGGGCATTCTGGCACCATCCTCATTGGACTACGGAATATCTCTTTCGAAAACACATCAGTTTTCTCGACCCACTCTGTTGTTACTTGATTCCGACGGAAAAACCCACTATACATCCACCGATTATCGCCATCTACGCTTTATTGGAAGCCACACAACAAAATTAAGGATTCATTTAAATTACTCACATCAATATTTTATTTTTTACAAGGTTGACGAGAAATGACATTTAATCCACCTACATCTCTAATAGGTAAAGATGGGTCCTAATCCCACCCGAGAATGTGTAGATTGAGTACGTTGTCCATGCTCTACCCCATTCCGAGACAAAATTTCGGTAGCACCTCCCCACTGTTCTCCAAATACACGTCTCGGCAAAATGCCAAGAGAATGTGCATCCGGAGAACAACAGGGAGGCGCCGCCGAAATCCTGTCTCGGAACGGGGTAGAGCATGAACAACGTACCCAATCTACACATCCTCGGGCTGTCCGTGGAAAGCGCTGGACAATCCGAAAGAGCTGTGGTGATAAATATGCAATTGAATGCATATTTATCGATGCAACCCTTTCGGACGGGAGACCTAGGTTACGCGACTTGATGTGAAAATTCAATCTAGTGACATGGAAAAAAGTGGACGAGGTCATGGAATTGTTGCTCACCCTCCGATGTAAAGGATGTAGTCGATCAAAGGAGGGACGATCGTGGACAAACACCTCCAACGTGGACGATCACTCCACGAAGATGGAACACCACAAATCCTGTTAATTCCACCGAGTGATAAAAAATTAGGTCATCACCTCACATTAAGCATTGGCACAACATTATGAATGAACATGAAACAACATGTCAAATTGTAAAAAAAAACAAACTCTAAACCCGTTACTACTCCATTCCCTCTCCCCCCCATTCTTTCTCTCTTATAAAAAAACAAACGGAGCTCGTTCATACTCCATTATCTTCCCTCGCTCATCTCTTTACATGCACATATTGAAAAACTTGACCAATATCCAAATTGAGCAATATCTAAGTGTCCAAATTCACAAAATTGAGCAATATCCATCAATGCATCCATCTATCACAAACTTCACCATCAATCTGTACATGCATGCATATATCCATTCATCACATATCAATCTATGCAAAAAAAACAGTAACAAAATGCAAAAAAATAAAAAAAATTCTCACCTTGGCCGCGCCGGTGCAGCGGGCAGCAGGAGGCAGGGGCAGCCGGGAAGGTGGACGGGACGGTGGGCGCAGAGGGCGTCGGCGGAGGGGCGCAGCAGGTGGTGGACAGGGGTCGGTCAGGTGCAAATGGACAGGAGGTCTTGAGGTCGGGTCGGGAGGTGTGGACGGTGGCGAGGTGGCGGAGGGACGGGGTGGTGGTGGGGTGAGGGTCGGAGAGGAGGGTGGTCGGCGGCGCGGAGAAGAGTCTGGCGGCGGGCATGGCAAGAAGCGAGAAGGAGGCGGGATGTAGGCGGGGGGGGAAGGGCGAGGGAAGGGTGGCACGGTGGAGCGACGGCGGCCGCCGGAGGGGAGCGACGCGGGCGACGGGAGCGCTGGGCGGCGGCGCTGGTCGAGTGGCGGGCGCTGGTCGAGCAGTGTGGTCGGGCGAATGAGTGGTTGACGCTCGACCAACTGAGGATAAGGGCTTAGCCGTCGGCATAGGTAGCGATGCCACGTGGCACCTATGCCGACGGCTTTGCCGTAGGCATAGTTATTTTTTTTATTTTTTATGTTTTAATAGCTTATATTTTTTCTTCTTTCTGTTTTTTATTTCATATAAATTTTTGATGTTTTTATAGTCATAAGTTATATTTTTTTTATATTTTTTATGTATTATTATTTCATATGCGCCACGTGGCATTTTTTTGCAACAACTTTTATACATGTTTAACATTTTTTTAAATATTATTAACTGTCTTCAAATATATTCTTAGTGTATATTATTTTCATACGCATTGAGCCAAACCCACAGCTAAATCCACTTCGTGTAGACCCGACGCGTCCGTTTCCACCCTCCAGGTGCCGGCGGCGGCGCCGTCCGTGACGGGGGCCACACCCCGGAGATGCGCGCCGCCTCTTCGGACATGCCACAACACCACCCCGCATGTATGAGGGCCCGGTACGACGCTCCGGTGGCATTGCTACCCCCCAGGGCCCCCGTCCCGGCTAACCCTGTAGCGTTTGACCACGAGATCTAGCCCTTTGACTTTGCACGGACGGGCTTTGACCAGTGGACCTCTCCACCCGGTTGTGTCGGGTCGGCCGAGAGGGACACCGGGGAGCAAAATCCGGGCCAAACCCACAGCTACATCCACTCCGTGTAGACCCGACGCGGTAGTTTCCCCCCTCCAGGTGCCGGCGGCGGCGCAGTCCGTGAGGTGGGCCACGCACCGGAGACGCGTGCCGCCTCTTCGGACATGCCACAACACCACCCCGCATGTATGAGGGCGCGGTACGACGCTCAGTGGCATTGCTACCCCCCAGGGCCCCCGTCCCACCTAACCCTGGAGCAGTTGACCACGAGATCTAGCACTTTGACTTCCCACGGATGGGCTTTGACCAGTGGACCTCTCCACCCGGTTGTGTCGGGTCGGCCCAGAGAGACAACGGGGAGCAACATCCGGGCCAAACCCACAGCTAAATCCACTCCATGTAGACCCGACGCGTCCGTTTCCCCCCTCCAGGTGCCGGCGGCGGCGCCGTCCGTGATGGGGGCCACACCCCGGAGACGCTTGCCGCCTCTTCGGACATGCCACAACACCACCCCGCATGTATAAGGGCCCGGTACGACGCTCCGGTGGCATTGCTACCCCCCAGGGCCCCCGTCCTGGCTCACCCTGTAGCGTTTGACCACGGGATCTAGCCCTTTGACTTTGCACGGACAGGCTTTGACCAGTGGACCTCCTCACCCGGTTGTGTCAGGTCGGCCCAGAGGGACATCGGGGAGCAACATCCGGGCCAAACCCACAGCTAAATCCACTCCGTGTAGACCCGACGCGGTAGTTTCCCCCCTCTAGGTGCCGGCGGCGGCGCCGTCCGTGAGGGGGGCCACGCACCGGAGACGCATGCCGCCTCTTTGGACATGCCACAACACCACCCCACATGTATGAGCGCGCGGTATGATGATCCAGTGGCATTGCTACCCCCTGGGCCCCCGTCCCACCTAACCCTGGAGCGGTTGACCACGAGATCTAGCCCTTTGACTTCCCACGGACGGGCTTTGACCAGTGGACCTCTCCACCCGGTTGTGTTGGGTCGGCCCAGAGGGACACTGGGGAGCAACATCCGGGCCAAACCCACAGCTAAATCCACTCCGTGTAGACCCAACGCGGCAGTTTCCCCCTTCCAGGTGCCGGCGGCGGCGCCGTCTGTGAGGGGGGCCACACACCGGAGACGCGTGCCGCCTCTTCAGACATGCCACAACACCACCCCGCATGTATGAGGGCGCGGTACAACGCTCCGGTGGCATTGCTACCCCCAGGGCCCCCGTCCCGCCTAACCCTGGAGCGGTTGGCCACGAGATCTAGCCCTTTGACTTCCCACGGACGCGATTTCACCAGCGGACCTCTCCACCCGGTTGTGTTATGTCATCCCATATGAACACCTCGAGCAACATCCGGGCCAAGCCCACAGCAAGATCTCGTCCCTGTAGACCCGACGCGTCCGTTTTCCCCCTCCAAGTGCCGGCTGCGACGCCGTAGGTGAGGAGGGCCACACCCCGGAGAAGTGTGCGCCTCTTCAGACAAGCCACCACACCACCCGACATGTATAAGGGACCGGTGCGACACTCCGATGGCAATGCTACCCCCCGGGCCCCCGTCCCGCCTAACCCCTGGAGCGGTTGACCACGAGATCTAGCCCTTTGACTTTCACGGACGGGTTTTGACTAGGTACCCTCTCCACCCGGTTGTGTTAGGTCAGCCCAGAGGGACACCTGGGAGCAACATCCGGGCCAAACCCACCGCTACATCACCTCCGTGTAGACCCGACGCGTTCGTTTTCCCCCCTCTAGGTGCCGACGGTTGTGCCGACGGTGAGAGGGGCCACACCCGGGAGACGTGTGCCGGCTCTTCAGACATGCCACCACATAACCTGGCATGTATGAGGGCTCGGTGCGACGCTCCGGTGGCAATGCTACCCCCCCAGGGCCCCCATCCCGCCTAACCCTGGAGCGGTTGACCACGAGATCTATCCTTTTGACTTCCCGCAGACGGGTTTTGATTAGTGGACCTCTCCACCCGGTTTGGTTACGTCAGCCCATACGAACACCTGGGAGCAACATCCGGGCCAAACCCACAGCAAGACCCCGTCCATGTAGACCTGACGCGTCCGTTTCCCCCCTCCAGGTGCCGCCGCCGACGCCGTCCCTGAGTGGGGCCACACCCGGGAGACGTGTGCCACCTCTTCAACCGGTTGTGGTAGGTCATCCCATATATAGAAACAGTTGGGAGCAACGTCCCCTCCGTATAGACCCGGTGCGGCTGTTTCCCCCCTCCAGGTGTCGGCCGGCGTCGGCGCCGTACGTGAGGGGGGTCACACACCCCTTCGTATAGAATCGAAAAAAATGTATGTATGCTTGTATATATTAACAAATGCTACATGTAAGTTAGTCAAATAATAATACGTAAAAAAACATAAAAATATAGGTATGCAAAGAAAAAATGAAAAAAATATCTATGCCGCGGCAAAGCTGTCGGCATAGCTACGAGCAGGGCGGATGGACGGCGTGGTGCGGATCGATGACGTGTCATCTATGCCGACGGCAGCCGTCGGCATAGGCCTTGGTCGGTGCGGTCTGGATCGATGACATGGCAACCTTATCTATGCCGACGGCCGGCCGTCCCGGCCGTCGGCATAGATCCAACGCCGTTAGCCGCCCGTCACAGGCGTGGTCGCTGGGCCCACAACTATGCCGACGGCCAGCATATGCCGACGGCTGCTTTAGGCGTAGATCTGGCTATGCCGACGGCCTTTTTTTTTCTGACGGGGGCCGTCGGCTTATACCAAGATAGCCCGACGGTCTTTGTACGCCGACGGCCTGGGGCCAGCTGTCGGCATAGTGTGGAAGAGGCCGACGGTCGCCGTCGGCATACTTTTGGCCGTCGGCTTAGAGCCTTGTTCCGGTAGTGAAACCGCTCCGTCACCTCTGTAACTTGGATCTTGACGTCTTTGATGTCGTTGGCTATTTCGCGACGAATCTTGAGCTTGGTGACCTTCTTGCAGGTCTTCTTGATGAACCCAAAGAAGGTGTGTGGCTTGGTCGGCTCAAGACCCTCAACACGCACCATGAAGGAGTCGAGGCTGTCCTCGATGGCAAATGACAGCTCCCTGACATCGTTTGCCCAGATTTTGACCAGCAGATCAAGCTGGTCTAGTGGCACATCGGACACCTTCAGAAGTGAAGCTTGTATGAGCAGGAGCTCATCCCTCAGGAGCGCAATCCTCGTCTTTGTCATCATCATACTTGCACTAAGAAAGAAAAAAAATATTTATATACTGGATTGATATGCACCACGTGATGATATATGCGGATAAAGAAGCTTAGGTACAGTATATGTGAAACACACATTCATACCTCCTGTTCCTCGTCTCCAGTGAAAGCAACCACATCATTGTCATCGTTGTCATCATCGTCGTCATTGGACCTTAATTGAGGACATAATGTGGCAGGAATTTGGAGGTTGTAAGACACGGAATTCATGGGAAATTATGGTTAGCAGTTTAGCACACAAATGTACGTACGTACCTCATAGTAATGTCGTTCTGTAAACATGTCGGGACTGTTGGGGTGGACTTCTGTGGCCGCATGCCGTAGCGCTAACTCGGTTACCTCCACCTCCAGCCTACTGTGTTGGGTCAAACCTTGTCTCCGAGGCATGCATGCAGCGGCAGCAGCAGCAAATACTTTTCTAGGAAGTATTGGGCATGTCGGCAGCATGCAGCACCAGCGGCAGCAGTAAAATTGCTTAACTAAGAAGTAAATAAGCAGTTCGGCAGGTCGGCAACACTTGCGTTGCTTAGTAGTTAAGGTAAACTAGGTAGCTAATGTTGAGCTGTACCTAGTGTCTAGGCTGGTACACGTATGTGATGAGGTGGGCAGGAGTAGAAATATCTTAGCTGCCATAGTCGGTTGAATCACCTATAAAAGGACATGAGTCCCTCGGTTGTAAAAAGGCCATTCCACTTCAATACAAGGCATTTCCTCCTTCTAGTACCACCGTGTGTGCTCCAAGCCTCAAGTGCTGTGTACTAGTACCACTACTACTACGTGTGTGTGATACACTAGTGAGTGTGTGGGTAGTACGTGTGTGTGCTCATCCACCGGTCGTCTATCAGTGTACTCGAGTGCTAGCGAGTAGTTCTGGGCTGACAATTGGCATCAGAGCCTCTGGTTGTGGTAGCCATGGCCGGTGGTAAAGGAGTGCAGCAGCGCACCACCTCGGGTGGTTCCCAGGCGCGGCCATCACAGGACGGCTCCCAGTCGCCGGCTCCGGAGAAGCGGCGAGGGCGCAGCCGCTCCAGGCGCGGCCATCGCGGTGAGGTCGTGGTTAGGGAGATCGTGCGCGAGACCGCGGTCAGTGGTAGCGTGCCCATCACCTTCCCGATGCTCACGCGCTCGAACTACAGCGAGTGGGCGTTGATCATGGAGTGCAACCTTCATGCGGCGAGCCTCTGGGCTCCCATGAAGGACGACCTGGTCGAGAGAAAGGAGGACAGGAAAGCCGTGGCGGCGCTCATGCGCGCCACGCCGCCGGAGATGCACGGCATGCTCGCGGCGAAGGCAAGCGCCAAGGAGGCGTGGGAAGCCATCCGTACCCAGCGTCTTGGCAGCAACCGCGTGCGCGAGGCGAACGCGCAGAAGCTGCGGGCAGACTTCGAGAACATCGCCTTCAAGGAGGGCGAGCTCGTCGACGACTTCGCCATGCGGATCTCCAGCGTTGCGTCACAGCTCGCAGCAGGCTCGGCGACACCATGGACGACGCGAGAGTCGTGAGGAAATTTCTCCGCGTCGTGCCATCTCGCTTCGCTCAGGTAGCGGTCTCCATCGAGACCTTGCTTGACCTTAGTGAGCTCTCCATCGAGGAGCTCACGGGCCGGTTGCGGGTGGTCGAGGACCGCCATGACGACGGCCGCGAGAGCTTCGGCGGCGGACAACTCCTATTCTCGAAGAAGTGGGAGGCGAGGAAGCGTCAAGGACGTGGTGGAGGTGCCCCGAGCAGTGGAGGCGGCACCGGCAGAGGCGGCGGTCGCACCCAGGGCGGAGCCGGACGAGGTGCCGGCAACGACGACCGGGACAAGTGCCGATATTGCAGCATCAAGGGTCACTGGGCCCGTGAGTGCCGCAAGAGGATGGCTGACGAGGATGCCGCGACTGCGGCGAACCTCGTCGAGGCTGAAGAGGACGATGGGCCAGCAATGATGATGGCTTGCGTCGAGACCATGCAGGAGGGCCCAGCGCCTTCGGAGACCATGGCCCCGACAAGCATCGAAGCCGTGCAGGAGGGTGCAGCACCTCCGGCGACCACGGTGCCGGCAATCGTTAAGTCCGTGCGGGAGGCACGGAGCTCTTCAACTAATCCCCTCTCCACATCGGTAGCGCTCTCCCCGACAACAACGTTCTCGGGAGACTACGATTGGGAGGAGATGAAGACCCGGGTGTGGGGGAGCCACACCCCGGCAACCACGTTCCCTGCGGCGCTGGTCAAGCCCGTGCAAGTTGGCACGGCAATCGCGGCCCCGACATCCTCGGGACCCGACAAGCCCGTGTCAGGAGGCACGACAACGACGCATATGGTGGGCCACGTCCCAACCATGATGCTGGTGACCAGTGAGACCGTGCAAGAGGCACGAAACTCTGAGGTCGGCCACACCCCGACAACCAGGTTCTTGGGGTTCTGCAAGCCCGTGTGGGCGACACGGCACTCTTCGAGAATCCTCAACTGGGAGGCAATGAAGAGACGGTCATGGGGCGGCAAGGCCTCGACCGAGACTATGGCGACCATAGAGTCCGTGCAGGAGGCACAACACTCTCTGGTCGGCTATGCCGCGACCCCGACGCGCTCGGGGTCCATCGAGTCCGTGCGGGACGCACGGGACTCTGTAGGTGGGCACGACCCGACTACGCTGATGGCGACCGTCGAGACCGTGCAGGAGGCACGGTGCTCTATGGTCGGCCACACTGCAGCTCCGACGCACTCGGGGTCCATCAAGTCCGTGCGGGAGGCACGACTCACGATTATCGGGGGAGACCCGACAAGCAAGTCTGATGGGAAGAGCACCAAGGACTCCGCTACCCTGAGAGGAGCCACTCCGGTCTGTGTGGCGTCCGGCACAATGACCCCGGGAAGGGAGTTCCCGGGCAGTGCGGCGTCCGGCACGACGACCCCAGGAAGGGAGTTCCTGGGTAGTGCGATGTCCAACAGGTCATCCCCGAGAAGGGAGTTCCCGGGTAGCATGACGCCCGACACGACGATCCCGGGAAGGGAGTTCCCGGGCAGTGTGACATCAGGAACTACGACCCCAGGAACACTGACGCCCACAAGCGAGGTGGTTCCCGGGCAGTTCATGTCCCCGCCAACAGCGCGGTCGGACTTGTTAGATGCCAACAAAAATTGTGGCGATCCACACATGTTCCGAAGCCTAGGGGGACCTTCTCGAGCCTGCGAGATGATCGTAGCACCCGAGATCAAGAAGCACGAGCAGGGCGTACGGGCCGCCGAGAAGGCGGACATCCCAACGAAGACACTTGGTTGCGTCGAGTTCCAGAAGCCGCGCGACAAGATAGGGATCATGGAAACAAGCTCCTTCAACAAGGTTGAGGGGGAGATTGTTGGGTCAAACCTTGTCTCCGAGGCATGCATGCAGCGGCAGCAGCAGCAAATACTTTTCTAGGAAGTATTGGGCATGTCGGCAGCATGCAGCACCAGCGGCAGCAGTAAAATTGCTTAACTAAGAAGTAAATAAGCAGTTCGGCAGGTCGGCAACACTTGCGTTGCTTAGTAGTTAAGGTAAACTAGGTAGCTAATGTTGAGCTGTACCTAGTGTCTAGGCTGGTACACGTATGTGATGAGGTGGGCAGGAGTAGAAATATCTTAGCTGCCATAGTCGGTTGAATCACCTATAAAAGGACATGAGTCCCTCGGTTGTAAAAAGGCCATTCCACTTCAATACAAGGCATTTCCTCCTTCTAGTACCACCGTGTGTGCTCCAAGCCTCAAGTGCTGTGTACTAGTACCACTACTACTACTACGTGTGTGATACACTAGTGAGTGTGTGGGTAGTACGTGTGTGTGCTCATCCACCGGTCGTCTATCAGTGTACTCGAGTGCTAGCGAGTAGTTCTGGGCTGACATACTGCAACCCCTACAGTCAATCCTATACCTGGCATTCTGGAGGAGAGGCATGTTCCCTGGCACCAATCCGCCAACATCCTTCTCTCCCACGTCCATAAAACATACCAATGTTTCAAGCATTGGCAACGCTCCTCCCCCTATGCTAAATATGATCCTTGCACTTGTTTCGAGATGTCTCAAGTTTTGAAACTCGTCACTGCCAATAGTATATTTTAGGTTGTGACTTATCTTGAGGTTGAGGTAGCGCAGCGATGGCAACCTCCCAAAGATACGCAGATCATTCTCTTCTGCCACTTCTACTTTGAACCACAAGTGGCATAGATGCGGAACACAAGGGGAATCCATCCACAATGGACGCCTGGGTAAGCATATGCCAAACAATGATAGTTCACGGAGTTGTAGAGGCGGTGCCCAGGCTTCCCAGGCTCCATCATCATTGTACTCCTCCATCACAGACATGACATTCAAAATCTGAATTCTGCACAGGTTGCCCAATGACTGCACCAAAGCCGTATTTACACCTTCGTGCATTTTATTAAAATGGATAGCTAAAACCCTCATCTCGGTTAGCTTTCCCAGATCTGTGACAAAGTTTGGGCACTCGTCCACCGAGTATAGCTCAAGATGTTCCAGTGATGTTAGCTTCCCTATCTTAAACATCACGCTTGTGTCACACAAGGTGCGCAAGCACATCAGTTTGGTCATATCGCCGATGGAGGGCGGCAGTACTTCCATGCGACTCCCCCATACGTCCAAGGTTTGCAGGAACTTGAGATCATGTCCTATTTCCACCGGGAGTTCCACAATACGTATGTTAACCAACCCTAGGTACCTTAACTGAACCAACTTCCCAAGATGCTCAAGGCGACAAGCTGACCCCGAAAAATTACATTCCTCCAGGATGAGTACTCGTAACACTTTAAAGCTCAAAAGTTGAAGCAATCTACTATCAGTGCATAACGTCGCATTTAGTGACTTCACGTGTCCCATTTCTATGTGAATTGGGTGTTGCTCTGTACTTCTTCCGTGCATGGCTAATCTACGAATAGTGATGCTCTTACTTGGTGAATATGTGTGAAGGCCCTTGTCATTATCATGTACTGTAGCAAAGTTTAATTCACTTGACAAGTTGCGTATTAGATCAAGCACCATGTCATGAACACGGCAACCCTCATATGTAGTGGTGCTGGTGCCCTCCTGTACCAATTGGATCATATTTCTATTTGCAAGCTGGTTAAAATAGCTCTCCCTGATGTCAAATAATCTTAACCCTTGTTCACAAGGGATAAAACCTTCTGCAATCCAGATCCATATCAACTGCCCTTTGTTAATATAATGATCTTCTGGAAAGATGCTTAGGTGCAACAAACGGTTCTTCAGGCAAGATGGAAGATCATAATAGCTAAACGACAATATCTTTCTTGTGTTCTTAATAGCTTGATTGTCCTCATGGCCAAATCCAATAGAGTCGTACAACTTTGGCCAGTCCTCTTGGCGTTTATCAACAAACAAGCTAGCAATTGTAATTATAGATAATGGGACACCACCACATTCCCTTAAAATTTTGGTGGACACTTGCGTGGACTCGTCATCAGGATTTGTGCCATTACCACCCCATAGTCTTGTATATAACAACTCTTTCGACTTTTCTTCCGAAAGTGGTTTAATGTTGTAAACACCACCTACTTTTTTGGCAACTTCACAAATACGAGTAGTTACAGTTATTCTACTTTCAGGCATACTGTCCTCCAAAGCATACTTAATGATTTCCCATGTTGATATATCCCATATATCATCAATAACAATCAAGTACCTTGCAACAAATAGAAAAACTTGAATCAGCTAAACTTTTAAGAGGATCCATGTCATCCATCCAGATTCATAAAAGTGTAAACCATGGTAGGGATCTGCCTCAGAAAATCAAGTATAGGATGTAAAGGTAAAAAATGTAAGGAGGGAGGAAAGCTAGCTCTGGAACACGACGGAAATGCAAAATTTATATGTATTCACTAAGCTATTTGTCAAATATTTTGCTCACATTAATGCAATTTGTGAGTTCACAAGTTGTTGAGTGTTTTGTTCCTATATTCACATATAAATTTTGAATAGCTGGGTATAGCAACGCCATGGCTGTTTGTGCAGGGTGCTGCTAAATGGTATTGATGTACAATTGTTTAGTAAAGTTACACAATAGTGGGTGATAGCCGAACTATAGCTATTTGACTAGGGTGCCGCTATTTTGCATAACCTGCTATTGCCAAAAAAGGGTTTCCCCCCGCTTTGTATACAAAGCAACCAACCGAACCATACATGGGTAGGTGCTGGGGCGGAAGCAGCACAGTCACGCCCAAAAGAAACGACAGAGAAAAGCAAAAGAAACAAATGCCGAAAACGGCGGATCAACAAAACGAAGAAGCCTCGCGATCACAGCGCCCACCAGAATCTTCCACTAGACTCCAAGACTCCGAAGCGCCGGCACCTATCAACACCTCCAAGAAGGATCGCGATGATGACGACGCTGCTGCTAAGGGTTTCCCCCGGTACACGACGAGGCGAGAGGAAGGGTAGCTCCGACGCCCTCCCGGAAGGTCAGGTGGCACCACACAGGCGCCACCGCGCCGGGGTTGGCCATGCCGACAGGGGTTTCCCCCGATCCCAACCCGCACCTCGGGCGCCCCGGAGCCTGCCACCAAACCACCACCATCGTGCGCCAATGCGGTCTTGAGGCCCCCACGCCGTCTCACCACGGCACCGCGAAGTGAGGATAGCACGACAAAGAATCAGAGCCGGGACTAGGGCATCAGCACCATCGGCACGCGGGAGGGCCCCACCTCCACCGTCCGCGACGGTAGCCGTCCGGACGCAATAGTGGGAGCACACCAGGCCCGTGGGCCCACCGGCCCGGCTGAGCCCTCGTGGGCCCACCAGCCCGGCCGAGCCCTCGTGGGCCCGCAAAGCTCCCGCCTTCGCGCTGCTGCCGGCACGCCGGCGGTGCCGCCGCCCCAATCCGAGCCGCTCTTCCTCCTCACCGCGCCGCAGACAACGAGGCCACGCCCAGGGACAGGCCCGCTAGGACCCAGATGGGGCCCTAAGGGCCCAGATCTGGGCCGAGGACGCGCCGCCGGCCACCCTGCGCAACCAGGCCGCCCCGCCGCCAAAGGACGGCGTCACCACCGTGACGGGCTGCCGCCCAGCAACCTCGAGCCGCCGGGCCGCCGTCGGCCGAAGGGCACGCCGCCACCCCTGTCCCCGGTCGAGGTGCTTGCTGGAATAAGGAGAGCCCGCCGCGGCAGCCCACCCGGCCAGATCTGGGAGACGCCGGCGGCGGGGGGGGGGGGAGAGGCACGGGGGAGGAGGAAGGAGAGGCGAGCGGGGAGAGCCGCCCCGGCCGCCCCCGGGGAGGCGGCGCGGGCGCGGGGTCGGGGGAGGGAGGGGAGGGTCCAAGCCCATAACCTGCTATTTAAACCTATGATTCACATAAAGCCATCACTTATGGTCCAGATACTTATATTTTATATGTGTGTATTCTATTTTATACGTGTATATTAGAATCCTATTAGAATTATAATAAAACGGAGAAAGCGTAGTGACCCGCAGATCCTGTAAGCATTAAATGTGACCCACTAGCAAAATACACAGAACAAGCTAGAATTGTGCATATGTAACACAAAGATGGCATTGATTTTCATAGGTTAGGGAGAGTGGGATTTGCGTACCATTTGTTCATGAGGAATCCCTTTAGCTCGTCTATAAGCTGCCTTACATCCATTTCCGATGAAGTGATGTTTATATACATTCTTTTGTCAAGTTCATGGAGGATATCCCGAAGAACTTTCTTTACGTCAGGATTTTGACCCACTGGAACAAAACTTGTACAGACGAATCTCTTCTTAAGCTTGTCATACAAAGCTTTAGCAAGAGTTGTCCAATCCTCCGAACCCAACGATCGAGATTGCTTTGAGACTTTTTCCGGATATGTCAAGGTCCTCGGACAACATCTTTAGTAGCTCGTCCATTGGCTTATCAATACCAACAAGGTCAGACACCTTCTTGTACAGAGCCGAGAGACGAGGATCTATCACAGTTGGAAATTGAGAAATAACATCATGAATTTTGTACCTATCGTACCGTTCTTTCACCTTCCTGACTTGGACCATGATGTCCTTGATGCCGCTAGCCATTTCGTGGCGAGCCTTGAGCATGGTGATTTCATTCCTTGATACCCTGCTTCACACTCCTCTGTAGGTTGTACTCCTCTTTGAGCAGCTCCCCTAGCTTAGGGAGGAGGGTGCCCATCGCCCCCGTTGCAAATTCCATGCTCAATTCTCACCCTCTTCGCCTCTCCCACTTATCTCTTGCTTGATATAGCTTATTAATTCCTCTCTATGTCTCCCTTAATTTCCTTCTATCCTGAATGAGAAGCTAGCACTTTGGCTTGCTTGCAAAACAAGGTAGCTGCCGTTAATCGCCCACCTATATAGACTACATGCCAGGTTGCAGTTAGTAAGGTGGCAGGGCGGAGAATAAGTTAAGGTCCTCATGTCTGGCTATTAGGTAGAAGTATATTATAAGAACGGCCAAGCTAGCAAGTGTGGACTTAACCCTTGTGCGCTCGTTTTTTCAGTCTTAGCAGAGAATAACAGCTGAGTAGGTCATTGACAGCTGAGTAGATAAGTTTGTTAGGATAGTTTTTTTCCTAGAACTAGTCCAACTCCCGCACGAACTGGATCGTGGGATGGCGCGGTCATTGTGGTTCGTCGTGGGCGTTTTTCTCGGGCCGTTGGTGGCCTCGTTCCTTTGTTGTAACAGAATAAGAGAGGAAGCAGAAACTGAGAAAAGTTGCAGGTTGAACGCAATGCAAAAACCACCTGAGTCTGTGAGCTTGTGTGTGTGTGTGTTTGATCCGTGCTAACATTTGGCATCAGAGCCTCGTAGCTCGATCCGGCGATCATGGCGGGGAGCAAGGAGCCTCGAAAGGACTCCGGCGATGGGTCGCGGAAGGACTCTGCCGACGGGTCCAGGACGCCGTCGCCAAGGCGTGGGCGCATGATGTCGCGGGCTCCCAGGGCTAGGCAAAGCCGCACCGTCCGCGGGCGCGAGGTCGCCGTGCCGGTGGTGCAGAGACGCGAGGTGGCCCTGCCAACTGTGTTCCCGACGCTGACCCGGAGCAACTACGGCGACTGGTCGCTCCTCATGAGAGCCATCCTGCAGACTCGCGGGCTGTGGGACGCTGTGAGCACGGGAGACGCCGACTACCACGACGATCGCGCCGCGCTGGAGGCAGTCCTCCGGGCGGTGCCACCTGAGATGCTCGCCGTCCTCTCCACCAAAGAGACGGCGAAGCAAGCCTGGGACGCCGTCAAGACCATGCGGATGGGCTCGGCCGCCGTGCGCGAGGCCAAGGCCCAGAGTCTTCGTCGAGAGTTCGAGGACATCCGTTTCAAGCCTGGCGAGAACGTCGACGACTTCGCGATGAGGCTCACCGGGCCCGTCAACAACCTCTCCATACATGGCGACCCCGTCGGAGATGGGCGCGTGGTACGCAAGTTTCTGCGTGTTGTGCCCCGCAGGTACGCCCAAGTGGCACTCTCCATCTAGACCTTGGTCGATCTCGACACTCTTACGGTGGAGGAGCTCACCGGACGTCTCAAGGTGGCGGAGGAACGCCTCGACCGGGACGGCGACGGCGAGAGCGGTGCCCGCCTCCTTCTCACTCTGGAGGAGTGGCACGCGCACGAGAAGGCCGTAGCCAACAACGGCGCCGGCGGCAGCAACTCGTCAGGCGCACCGGGCGCGGGCGAGGGCGTGGCATGACGCGGCGCGCGGCGGTGGCCGCGTGGAAAAACAAGTCCCCGCCGCACGGAGTCCGGTGGTGGAAAAGCGATGGCGGCGGCGACGCTGATCGTGACAAGTGTCACTATTGCGGCATCCCCGGCCACTGGGCCCGTGACTGCCGCAAGAAAAAGCGTGAGGAGGAACAGGCCCTCCTTGCCCAAGGCCAAGCAGGGGAGGACGACGACCCTGGACTGCTGATGATCGAGGAGGCCTCTCTGGCGGCCGCGGCTGCCGCGCCGACCGCCACGGCGGGACAGGAGCTCGTCTTCCTCAACGAGTCACGTGCCCGCGTTGACTTGCGTCGCACTCCCGACGACGTGGACGCGGCCTGGTATCTCGACACGGGCGCGTCGAACCACATGACCGGGGACGAAGCGGCGTTCGCCGAGCTGGACAAGGGGATCCGCGGCTCGGTCAGGTTCGGCGACGGCTCTCTCGTGCCTATCCAAGGGCGGGGCACCGTCCTGTTCGCCACGGCCGGGGAGGAACACCGTGCACTCACCAACGTGTACTGGATCCCGCGGCTCAGAAGCAACATCGTCTCCATCGGGCAGCTCGACGAGAACGGCTGCCCCACGCACGTCGAGGCCGGCGTCATGACGGTGCGCGATCGCCAGCACCGTGTTCTGGCCAGAGTGCCGCGCTCCCGCAACCGGCTCTACATCGCGCGACTGCGGCTCGCCAACCCCGTCTGCCTCGCCGCGCACGCCGGCGAGGAGGCGTGGCGCTGGCATGCGCGGTTCGGCCATCAACACTTCGACGGCCTCGAGAGGTTGACTCGTCAGAACATGGTCCGGGGCATGCCCCTGATTCATCACACCGAGCAGGTCTGCGACGCCTGCCTGGTGGGCAAGCAGCGGAGGGCGTCCTTCCCACAGCAGGCCAACTACCGCGCCGCCAAGCCCCTTGAGCTCGTGCACGGTGACCTCTGCGGCCCTATCTCGCCGCCTACGCCGGGTGGCAAGCGCTACTTCCTCCTGCTTGTTGATGATCACAGCAGGTTCATGTGGCTGTACCTGCTCCGCAGCAAGGACGAGGCAGCCGAGGCGATCCAGCGCTTCCAAGCGCACGCAGAGCGCGAGACGGGGCGTAAACTTTGCACCTTTCGCTCTGACCGGGGCGGGGAGTTCAACTCAGGCGAGTTCAGTGCGTACCTGGCTGACCTTGGTGTCCAGAGGCACCTCACCGCGCCGTACACGCCGCAGCAGAACGGCGTGGTGGAGAGGCGCAATCAAACCGTCGTCGGGACGGCCCGGTGCATGCTCAAAGGGATGGGAGTGCCACCGCAGTTCTGGGGCGAGGCCGTGACCACGGCCGTCTTCGTGCTCAACCGCGCGTACTCCAGGAGCGTCACGGGCAGGACGCCGTTCGAGGCCTGGCATGGCAGGAAGCCCTCCGTCGACTTCCTGCACGTGTTCGGCTGCGTGGCGCACGCCAAGGACACGCGGCCACACCTCTCCAAGCTCGAGGACAGGAGCAAGGCCATGGTGCTGTTCGGGTACGAGCCAGGGAGCAAGGCGTACCGGCTCTTCGACCCCGTGGGCAAGCGCGTCCATGTCTCTCGCGATGTCGTGTTTGATGAGACACGGGCATGGGACTGGGAGAAGAAGGACGCGGGACAGGAAGGTATGAACTTTGTGATAGAGCCCATGTCAACTCTCACTGGTGTACCCTCGTCTGTAGCACACTCGTCAACACCGCCAGCCATCTCACAGTCACCCACTGCTGCGACGTCCGCGGCCAAGGCGGCCACCGTGTCAGCAGATTCAGAGGACGACGGCGGCAACGCCCCGGCAGCGGAGTCTGGCACCGTGGCGGGGAGTGCCGCGGGTGCGACAGCAGAACAGGCGGCTCCTACGCGCATGGCCGGCAACCTCGCGCCGGTGCACCCGATGACGACGCGAGGCAGGGATGGCATCTTCCTCCCCAACCCTCGCTACATGAGCACGCCAGAGAGAGCGGCTCGGAACGCGCCGCCACCAGGGCTGGACGAGCCCGACGACGCCGATGGCGAAGTCGACGACGACGAGCTCGTTGATGAGCTGCAGCTCGCGCTTGGAGAGGAGCCTGGCTCTTTCCAAGAAGCTGAAGACAAGGCGTGCTGGCGGCGAGCGATGATGGAAGAGATGAGCTCCATCGAAGCCAACCACACTTGGGAGCTAGTGGACCTACCTGCTGGCCATCGTCCGATCGGTCTCAAGTGGGTTTACAAGGTCAAGAAAGACGCCAATGGCGCTGTGGTGAAGTACAAGGCGAGGTTGGTGGCGAAGGGATATGTGCAGAAGCACGGCGTGGACTATGACGAGGTCTTTGCGCCGGTGGCAAGGCTCGAATCCGTTCGCCTCCTACTTGCTCTGGCTGCTCGCGCAGGCTGGACCGTGCACCACATGGACGTGAAGTCCGCCTTCCTCAACGGCGAGCTAGAAGAGGAGGTTTACGTGGCCCAACCACCGGGTTTCACGGCTGCTGGACAAGACTCCAAGGTACTCAAGCTCAAGAAGGCCTTGTACGGGCTGAAACAGGCCCCTCGCGCGTGGAATGCAAAGCTGGACGCGAGCCTGGCCTCGCTCGGGTTCAGCAGGTGCCCATCCGAGCATGCCGTGTACGCCAGGGGCGCGGCAACATCTCGTCTGGTCGTCGGGGTTTACGTCGATGATCTGATCATCACGGGATCCGACGAGGAGGAGATCGCGGGCTTCAAGAAGGAGATGCAGGCGCTCTTCGACATGAGCGACCTGGGTCGGCTACACTACTACCTCGGGATCGAGGTGAGGCAGCACGGCGGTGGCATCGACCTCGGCCAAGCTGCGTACGCTGCCAAGATCCTCGACAAGGCGGGTATGACAGGTTGCAACCCCTGTCACATGCCCATGGAGCCCCGCTTCAAGCTGAGCAGAGTGAGCTCGGCGAGAGCAGTGGACGCCACCGAGTACAGGAGCATCGTGGGCATGCTCCGCTACCTCGTCCACACCAGACCAGACCTGGCTTTCTCCGTCGGGTACGTCTCAAGGTTCATGCAGGAGCCCACGATCGAGCACATGACGGCGGTGAAGCACATTCTGCGCTATGTGGCGGGAACCATGCACTGGGGAGTGCGGTACACCCGCGGTGACCATGCCGCTCCTCTGATCGGCTACAGCGACAGCGATCTAGGAGGCGACGTGGACAACCGCAGGAGCACCACTGGCGTCGCATTCTTCCTCGGCAGCAACCTGGTGAGCTGGCAGTCACAAAAGCAGAGGGTGGTGGCTCTCTCTTCGTGTGAGTCTGAGTACATGGCTGCCACTACGGCTGCCTGCCAAGGCATCTGGTTAGCACGGCTGCTGGGAGAGATCAAGGATGAAGATCAGAAGGCAGCGGTGCTCAACGTCGACAACAAATCAGCCATATCTTTGAGTAAGAATCCTGTTTTCCACGATCGGAGCAAGCACATAGAGATCAGATACCACTTCATTCGGGAGTGCGTGGAGAATGGGAAGATCCAGATCGAGTTCGTCCGATCCGAGGAGCAGCTTGCTGATGTGCTCACCAAGGCGCTAGGGCGAGTCAAGCTCCAGGAGCAGCGTGCGAAGATCGGGATGGTGGAGCTCAACGAGGCACACAAGGCTTAGGGAGTGATTGTGGACTTAACCCTTGTGCGCTCGTTTTTTCAGTCTTAGCAGAGAATAACAGCTGAGTAGGTCATTGACAGCTGAGTAGATAAGTTTGTTAGGATAGTTTTTTTTCCTAGAACTAGTCCAACTCCCGCACGAACTGGATCGTGGGATGGCGCGGTCATTGTGGTTCGTCGTGGGCGTTTTTCTCGGGCCGTTGGTGGCCTCGTTCCTTTGTTGTAACAGAATAAGAGAGGAAGCAGAAACTGAGAAAAGTTGCAGGTTGAACGCAACGCAAAAACCACCCGAGTCTGTGAGCTTGTGTGTGTGTGTGTTTGATCCGTGCTAACAGCAAGGCCCGATCAAATTACCCAATCAGCATGTACTATTAGAATGGTGGTGGACGAGTCGAAGGAGCCGAGCGGCTACTACGACATCACCAAGCACATGGTTGATATGCCAGTTAATACAAAATTGTAGATGAAACCAGAGTTCACGGGTTAACCCAATCAGCATGCGTTGGAATGATGGCGAACGAGTCAAAGACAGGGGAGCGCCACAGCCGGCCGCTACTAAGTACTTGTCTCGGAAATAGGACGTCCTATTACATTCGGAATTACTTGTCTCGGAAATGGATGTATCTAGAACTAAAATATGTTTAGATACATCCATTTCTGCGACAAGTAATTCCGAACATAGGGAGTACGGTATTACCAACGTTTGTAGACAACACCAAAGTTTTTGGACTAATGAAAAGGATAGACAGGAAAACCATTTCTTCTCCGTCACAGCTAGCACAGCTTGTTTGTTTCGCCCTGGCGATTGTTTCTACGTCCCGCAGGGCAATAGGACGAACGAAGGCGAATCTGAGTGTGTAGCTGTGATGTAATGTTTGATCTTTTCCACACTGATGCTATCTAATGCAGGAGTACCATAACCGGTGAACGTTCTTATTTTAGGCATAAAACAAACGAAATTGCTAAGTGGCATTCAGATATTTTTTAAGAATCTCACATCTAAGTTATTAACCATTGCATTTTTTTTTTGAAAAAGAAGGATGACCCCAGCCTCTGCATTTGGGAGATGCATGCGGCCATTTTATTGATTATTCTCGAGGACCTTACAAAGTAGAGCAACAATATGCCTGAATCCGCCATCTGGGCAATATATGCCGCTACTCCTATCCAAATAATGAAGGGGTGCAAGCTAGGCCACATACTCAGCCCTCTCACCTAAGTCTAACATCTAAAGCCGGAGGCCCCGACCAAGCCATCTGTCGGGTCCGGGGCTCAAACCGGTCCGACGCACTCACATGTGTCGTCGCCGTCATCTTCCACTGGTCCATTTTCAGAGCAGATTGAGGTGACAACCTTGGCAGGTCCTCCGCCATTGACGCCACCACAACGTCAAACGACGACCTCCACCTACGCGAGCCATGGCAGGTCCTCCGTCATTGACGCCACCACGACGCCAACCGACGACCTCCACCTACGCGAGTCCATCTCCAAGAAACGGATGTAAATCCATGCTAGGATAGGGCCGCACCACCGCCGTCGCCCACCACCCACAAGCGCCACCTAACCCCAAGGTTCCCAAAGCGGCGCCTTCGAGAAGGGAACGGCGCCGTGAGCGCTGCCTCCGCCCAACAAAATTAGGGCTTTCGCCCGGGAGACCTAGGGGAAGGTGAAGTGAGGAGATTAGTCCATACCAACGCCTCCAAGGAGGGGGACGGCACCCTCAGGCGTCGCTGTCAGCGCGGCCGGTCATGGCCGGCCAGGGATTTCGCCCGAACTAGATCCCCGCCCCCAACAGCGCTTCCTGTATAGAACCGGCGACCAAGAGGAAGCGCGGCCCGACCAGGCTGGCCCGCACGTCGAACATGGGAGGAGGGGAGGCGCCAGATCGCGCGCACCGACCGCCGCGGAAGCCGCCGCCGGCCGCCAACGACCACAGGATCCCGCCGCCCGCGCGGTCGGGACACCAGATCCACCGCCCGCATGCCTGCTAGCCGGCTGTGCCTTGCCAATGGAGCCGCCGCTCCAGATCCGGGGATCCGCCGGCCGGGATTAACCATTGCATCTATTCCACAGTCCTCGCATTAAAAAAAAGGATCTATTCCACAGTAAATATGGTGCAAAAAGTTGATTGGTGTCCTTCGTGGCTGTCGCTCGGGCCTTGCTTTTCCCTTTTTCTTGGTCTAGCCTCTCGTTGCAAGGGCCGGTCTGTTTTTTTTTTTGTCATTTTTGGGGTGTTGTAAGATTTTGGATAGCCAATCCGGCTTTTTATGCCCACTACCAAACATACCCATTCGTTGCACCGGGAGATAAAATGACTCCCCATACACACATCCAATGACATCAGCAAATTCCTTGAATCATTCATGGTGTTGCACAACAAACAACAAGATAAGTGGTGTTGTGCAAAAACATAAAGGTTGAATGATGGATCTGATGGAGTCTCGGTGAGACTTGCCCAAGATCCATAGTTAGGTGTCCAATACGAAGCTCCATTCAATAATTCTGTTTAGCATAATTATACCAAGGATGCCATCGTGGATCAATTATTTCAGTGTTCCACTCCTCTCCAATCTGTATTTGCATGTGGAGGTGGTAGAAGTTCAGCATATTCAAACCATTGGCAGGTTACCGTCCCTCTTGGGCCTTGTTCTGGGTAAGGAGGAAAAGTACATATCATATACTTTTGGTAGGACGAGTTTCAGAAGCTGAGAGTCTTGTGCACGAAGAAGGTAGAGATGACTATTGGAGAAGGGGCATGGAAGAAAGGACGCGGCCAACAGCTTGAAGCCGTGGAATGATAGATGTCCTTTGCTGGAGGCCGTCACCTGTTAACATGACTGTGCTAACATCAACTACAGGGAAGTGCAGGAAGCGAAGCAAGCACTGCATCAGGCCAGAATGCAGCATCCCAATGCTAAGTTTCTCAAACCCGATATAGTAAAAGAGAACCACGACCGGTCTGCTGGTGGATTTGTTGATAACTCGAGTGGATCCTGTTGGAAATATGAGCAATTTATCCAATGATTGTATTAACAGAAATACTAGATAAAGCATGACTAAAATAGCTAATATAAAGCAAGTCATGCAATCTGACAGAGAGAAGGTAAACATCGTCTGCATATATGAACTTGAGGTAAACACATTTAGAACAGTCACTAGATGAAGTTGCTTATACGACATAGAACCTAACATATGTAGGACAGAAACTAGAGCCAAGAACTGTAGCAGGACTTCTAACAGAAAGGAGAAGAACACGTACGGCATAGCAGCAGCAGAAGCGCAGGTCCAACTCCCTCTAAACTAGCAATGTGGGACTAAACTTTAGTTCCACCTCTTGCCTTGCACAAATGGGCTGCGTGGGCCTCTAGGATTTATTAGGAATTTCTGAAACTGCTACTGGGCTAGGCCCAAAATGGACAAAATTCCAACAATCCCCCACCAGATCCCAGAGGCACATAAAATTTGCCTTTGGTTCCAAAACACTGTTTTATATACCGGTACTGCAGTGGAGACTGTTAAGTTGAACTTCCACATAGAACTCTATGCTACACTAGTACGCAACTTGAACAGTGGACTGGGCCTTGAACTGCAAGTTTTCTGCGAATCTAGCTTCACATAAAGCCTTGACCGATACGTGGCTACCGTGGGTCTTCCCCGCGGGTGGAGCTTATGCGTCATACTCCGTGACCTTTCATGAGTTTACTAGAGAGAACCCTACTTTCATAGATTGCGACGTTTGACAATCAGACTCATATAGGTGTGTTCTTCAAAAGATGTTCTGCAGGACAACATCTCTGCTTCAAAGAGCCACTTAGAACACATTAAGATATGCATCAACCTGCCATGCAGATTAGGAGAGTATTGCATCTTCATGGAGTGGTATTTTTAATAGTAAGGATACTCTCCTCCCAGTTGACCAACAGCTTGTCTTCCACATCTAATTCACGGGATCTCCGATCACAAAGAATAGGTTACCACTGTGAACAACTCATATTGTGGGTCTCATACTCATCTCCCTCGATGCATTATCTATCACATTACGTGATGGACCCTTAGTGAAAGGATCTGCCAGATTTTTAGACGTTTGGATATAATCCAATGCAATAACTCCGGAGTTTTTCATTTTTCTGACAGATTTTAACCTTCTCTGAACGTGTCTTGATGACTTCATGTTATCCTTTGAGCTGCTCACTTTAGTGATCACAGTTTGATTATCACAGTTCATAAGGATACCCGGTACAGGTTTCTCAACTACCGGTAAGTCATTCAAGAGCCGGTGAAGCCAATCTGCTTCGACCGTAGCTGTATCTAGTGCTGTGAGTTCTGCTTCCATAGTTGACCTCGTTAAGATGGTCTACTTGCAAGACTTCCAAGAAACAGCGCCACCTCCATGAGTGAACACATATCCGCTCGTGGCCTTTATCTCATCAACATCTGGAGATCCAGTTTGAGTCACTATACCCTTCAAGCACCTTTGGGTGCCCGGTGTAGTGAATTCCATAATTCTGATGCCTTTCAAATAACGCAAAACTCTCTCTAGAGCTTTCCAATGCACATCTCCGGTTTTGAGACAAACCGGCTCAGCTTGCTAACAGCAAAAGAGATGTCAGTCTTGTAGCAGCTAAGTACATAAGCGAGCCAATAATCTGAGAATACTTCAATTGATCTCTAGCGATTCTTCGATTCTTTCGAAGCAGCACGCTAGCATCATATGGTGTTGGAGAGGGCTTGCAGTCACTATAGCCAAAGCGACTCAAGATATTTTCCACATAGTGAGATTGAAGCAAAGTAATCCCACCATCATCATCTCTCAACAACTTGATGTTCAGAATGACATCAGCCACTCCTAAATCCTTTATCTCAAAACAGCGAGATAGGAAATCCTTGACCTCCTTAATAACATTCAGATTTGTTCCGAAAATCAGTATGTCATCAACATACAAGCAAAGCATAACTCCCTCGCCCCCACCATGGCGATAGTACACACATTTGTCAACCGTTCACAACAAAGCTCTGCAGCTGTTAAAGTTCTTCGAACTTCTCATGCCACTTGTTTGGTGCTTGCTTGAGTCCATACAAATACTTCAGCAACTTGCACACTTTCCCTTCCTGACCATCTATAACAAACCCATCTGGTTGTTCCATATAAATTTCCTCATCCAACTCTCCATTTAGGAAAGCAGTCTTAACATCCATTTGATGAACGAGAAGACCATGTGAGGCAGTTAGTGAAAGTAGAACTCGAATAGTGGTCAGTCGAGCCACAGGTGACTAAGTATCAAAGAAGTCTTCACCTTCCTTTTGGGTATAACCCTTAGCCACGAGCCGAGCCTTGTACTTTTCAATAGTACCATCAGGCCTTAGCTTCTTCTTGAATACCCATTTGCATCCTATAGGTTTGCACCCATAAGGACGATCAGTTATCTCCCAAGTTTCATTCGCCAAGATGGAATCCATCTCGCTACGAACTACTTCCTTCCAATAGTCAGCATCTTCAGATGCATAGGCCTCTGAAATAGAACTGGGAGTGTCATCTATGAGATACACAAGAAAATCATCACCAAAAGACTTTGCAGTCCTCTGTCTCTTGCTCCTAATAGGAACTTCATTGTTCTCCTCCACAGGACTTTCAAAGTGTTCCATCGAAATGGCAGGTTCGGTAATTGTAACTGGTTCCTGATTCGATGAACTAGGCATCTCCTGATTAGATGAGGTAGCCATATCCTTCATGGGAAAGATATCTTCAAAGAAAGTCGCATCATTCGACTCCATGATCGTACCGACATGCATGTCAGGTACCTCAGATTTTACAACCAAGAATCTATAGCCAATGCTATGAAAAGCATATCCCAAGAAAACACAATCCACAGTCTTTGGTCCAAGTTTCCGCTTCTTTGGAATTGGAACATTGACTTTCGCCAAACAACCCCATGTTCGCAGATAAGAGAGTTTTAACCTTTTCTTCTCCCATTCCTCAAATGGAGTTATCTCTTTGTTCTTTGTGGGAACTCGATTTAGGACATGACATGCTGTCAATATCGCCTCCCCCCACCATGCCTTGGAGAGACCCGATGTGTCTAACATGGCGTCAACCAAATCAGTTAGAGTACGGTTATTTCTTTCGGCCACCCCATTTGGTGAGGTGAGTAGGAGGCGTCCTCTCATGGATTATACCATGTTCGCATAAAAAGCATCAAATTCATTGGAAAAATACTCTCCACCACGGTCGGATCTAAGCCTCTTGATTTTCCGATCAAGTTGGTTTTTCACTTCAGCTTTATAGATCTTGAAAAAGTTCAAAGCCTCATCCTTAGATTTCAGAAGATACACACAGCAGTATCTAGTGGAGTCGTCAATTAACGTCATGAAATATTTCTTTCCACCTTTTGTCAAAACACCATTCATTTCACATAGAACTGAATGTATAAGTTCTAGTGGTGCAAGATTTCTCGTCTCCACAGTCACGTGAGATTTACGAGGTTGCTTAGCTTGCACACACACTTGACACTTAGATCCTTTAACGATGGTGAAACTAGGGATTAAGTTCAACTTCGCAAGTCGCGACATGCAACCAAAGTTAACATGACAAAGTCGTGAATGCCACACATTTGATTCACTATTGTTGCAAATATGATTAACAACTTTATTGCAAACGTCTAATAAGGATAAATGAAACAGGCCTCCTGACTCATAGCCTTTACGAAAAAGGTTCCATACTTGGATATTACAAATTTATTCGACTCAAAGACAAGCTTATAGCCATCTCTACACAGAAGAGATCCGCTAACAAGATTTTTATTGACGGAGGGGACATAATGCACGTTCTTCAGCCGCACGATCTTTCCCGAAGTAAACTTCAGATCGACCGTGCCAACACCACGAACAGAAGCACTTGAACCGTTGCCCATCAGCACGTTGAAGTCCCTGCGGTCTGATAAGACGAAAACATGGAAATATCACGCATACATGCACATTAGCACCGTGTCAATCAACCAATCAGGAGAATGACATCTGAAAGAATAGTGGGAAATATACCATACCCAGCATCCTTCATGTCAATGTCTCCGATGACAACATTAGCGGTCTTGCCGCCTTTCCCAGGATGACGCTTGTCATAGCGATTGGGGCAACTAGGAGCCCAATGATCAGGATCTCCACACACATAACAAGCACCTTTCTTCTTGTCATTCTTCTTCTTGAAGTTCGTGTGCTGCACAGCCTTGTTCTTCCCATCAAACTTTCCTTTACCATCAAACTTGCTCTTGTTCTTGAACTTGTGGGATGGAAGTTTTCTTACATACCAGATTGGCACTAGATCCTCCCTCAATACCTCGAGCATGTGTGTCCTTTGCTCTCGCCTTTTCTTCCACATCAAGAGTGCCAATGAGATCCGGAACAGAAAACTCCTGTCTCTTATGCTTCAGTAAGGTAGCAAAGTTCCTCCACGAAGGAGGAAGCTTAGTGATGATACCCCCGGCAACAAACTTGTCCGGTAGGATACAATTGAAGTGCTCAAGTTCTCTAGCAAATGACTGTATCTCGTGAGCCTGCTCAACCACGGAGCGCTCTTCAGTCATCCTGTAATCATAGAATTGCTCCATGATGTATAGCTCAGTGCCGGCATCCGAGACCCCAAACTTAGCCTCGAGTGCATCCCACATATCTTTTCCATTGTCAATTGACGCATAAGCATCAACTATGTTCTCACCAAGAACACTGAAAAGAGCAGCCTTAAACAAGGTATCCATTTTCTGAAAAGCTTGTGCCTGTTGGGCATCTTGCTCTCCTTCAGGTTTGCCAAGAGTGGCGTCATAGCAACTCATGGTTTGAAACCATAAGACTGCTCTCACGCGCCACCTCTTATAGTGGATACCCTCAAACATAGGAGGTCTCATGGAAGTAGCAAAACCATTCGAGGTAAATTGCCTATAATAAGGTTTTTGGATTGTTGTAATATGAGCAATTTATCGAATGATTTTATTAACAGAAATACTAGATAAAGCATGACTAAAATAGCTAATATAAAGCAAGTCATGCAATCTGACAGAGAGAAGGTAAACATCGTCTGCATATATGAACTTGAGGTAAACACATCTAGAACAGTCACTAGATGAAGTTGCTTATACGACATAGAACCTAACATATGTAGGACAGAAACTAGAGTCAAGAACTATAGCAAGACTTCTAACAGAAAGGAGAAGAACACGTACGGCACAGTAGCAGCAGAAGCGCTGGACTTGGGGTCGATGTCCTCGCCTGCCATGTCGTCGAGGAGGTCGTGGACGTCGGGAAGAAGTCGTTGTCGGGGAAGTAGTCGTCGGCGACCGGATCGTCCGTGATGAAGCAGCCAGTAGTCGCGCAGAGCGCTCCCCAAAAACCTTATCACCCTTCTCCCGTACAGGACTCAAAGAGTGTGGTTTCGGAGGCCTACTGTCCCTACCTGCGGTGCACGCCGTAAGCCGGGATGGAGAAGATCGTAGTAGCAGCGCAGTGCTCAGGAACCGGTGGCGAGAGGAAGAAGTAGTTCTGGTGTGTCTTGCTGAGAGGAGCGACCTCCCTTTTATAGGCGCAAGAGGGCAGCGCCGGGAGCTGAAGGGACCGAGGGAGATGAAACGAACAGACAGCAGCCGAAGGGTGCAGCGTTCGCATTTAATCTCCACTACAGCAAAAACTTTCCATCTCCCGAGTGACCTTCGTATACCCGTAGTGCGTGGCAAAAATTTAGACATCGGCTCGGCTCATTCCCGCAACCCGCGGCGCGGCGTGCCGAGGCGGGCGGCGGAGGAGGAGCGCGCGTGGAAGTCCCTCTTGTTCTCATGCTCATACAAGTGGGGGAAGGAGCCTCCCTTATAAAGAGGTCCAACTCCCTCTAAACTAGCAATGTGGGACTAAACTTTAGTTCCACCTCTTGCCTTGCACAAATGGGCTGCATTGTCCTCTAGGATTTATTAGGAATTTCTGAAATTGCTACTGGGCTAGGCCCAAAATGGACAAAATTCCAACAAATCCTACATTGTTTGGACATACACGAGGATGTGGCGCGTCCTTGATTTAAGGAAAAATAAGATACTTCACATGCTTACATCACCCGAGAGCGTCCGAAAACCACAGATAACTAGGACCTGAAGTTTGGTGTCTCACCAGCTGCGCAACCAAACATGTCACCGCTAGATGAGAGTGGGCAGCCCCCATCCATCATCAGCATTATAGGCATCACAAAAGCATCAATTACTAATAAGCCAGAAGAGGCCACAAATGGCAAGAGGGGCTTCAGAATGTTGCCTCCTCTCTTCACTTTCGTTGCTGCAAAGCTGTCACTCGAATGAATCCAGGTTGCCATCCTCGAGAGCCTGAAATATTTCATTTGCCATTTGCACATTGAGCTATAGTCCCCAAATCAGCACCTCTCTCTTTTCCTACCTTATCAGCAGAATTGACCTAACCAATAGCAACCATATGAATCAGAACAGAATGACTGGATGCCTTTTTTGTTCTCAAAACATGCATCAGGGTACTCCAAATCGTCCATAATACAGCAGCCAACCCCACTGTAATAGAGAAATTATCTTGCTTCCTCAATCTAGATAGCCAAGGATCTAGATAAGCCATGAATAGTACTAGGTACAGTTTTCAAGTGGAATGCACATGGCAAATTGCTCCATATGAACTTAGGAAACAAAAAATTCAGAAATAAGGGATCCATAGTTTCATATCTGCTATAGAATAGAATTTTCCGATTTTATCTGCACCCAATTTGAGTATTTTGTCTTTGGTTAAAATGCTTTATTTTTATCTTCCAAAAACCAGCCATATAAAAACACCAATTTTGAAAGGAAGCTTCCATTTGCAAAGAAGGCTTGATACTTTACACAAGACCATTATAATTCATTCATTAGGGAGTGTCAGTGTATCTAATCTGGAATGTAGAGGCTACGCATTTCAGCAAACAGCACAAGTGCATGGAAAACACCGTAGATGTTGGCTCCACTGGATTGATTAATCTCCTCCGTTGATGGATCCTGCACTGCATCACTAGTAGAAAACAGGCTTTGGGTCTAGCCGGATCGGAGCAATAGTCCCGGTCGCTTTATGAACTGGGACTAATGTTAGCATTAGTCATGGTTCGAGCGGCTCGGACGCCGGCCGGGGATCAGCAGGCATCAGTCCCGGTTCAAATGGGAGTCCAGGTTCCAGACACCAACCGGGACTAAAGGGGTTACGGCAGGCGTGACACCCTTTAGTCCCGGTTGGTGTCTGGAACCGGGACTAAAGGTCAGTCTTCAGTCCCGGTTTTAGACACTAATCGGGACTAAAAATTTGCCTATATATATCCTCGCCCCTGCCCGCCCTCTCCTCTATTTTTTCCTCATAGAAGGTGGGAGGTATGTGCTACTTTGTTCCCCCTTCCTATACACATGAGGTGTTCGATAAAATTCCTAAGAGCAAGATGCCGCTTGAGTTCACACAAAACAAACATGATATGAGGTGCCTCAGTCACACTTAAGCTTTCTCCTCTTTATTCTCCTCTATTCTTTTTCCAAGCTCGACCTGCAAGCTCCATTTTCCCCAAGATTTGTCTAGATTTGGCGGTGCACCAACTATCCAAGTGTTCTAAAAGGTTAGCAATTTCATCCTCCCATGTCTCATTGCTAGTTTAGCTCATTAATTTCATGCTCTAGAAGTAGAGTGATTTGTGGGTTTTAGTTGTGGAGTGTATGTGGGTGTTTATTTGATTTTTATGCAATTTGAGCTCAAATTAACTTAGTTTGCACATATGTAGGGTGCCGTCCCGTCCCCGCCCCCTTCCTCACAGCCGTCGATCGCCCACATCGAGGTCGACGCCAGCACCACCATGGTGAGCCTCTTGTTTTTATCTATTTTTTTAAAAAAAATCTTACTTGTATGTTTTAGATTTTTACTTGTATTATTCATTGTTATTATATAGTGCCATGGTTTTGATATCCGCGCCTGTCGGCTCTCGTCCCTTCTATGATTCGGATGTGGAATATTATCCTTTATAACCATTTGTTTCATTTAGTGTTTATGACAATTATGCCGACCAACTTGACATATATATTTTTATGTAGGAGGTATGTGAACCGGAAATTTCAACAAACCACCTTGTCGAGATGTTAAATTTAGTCGAAAAGAAAACAATTATTTGAAAGAAAAATTGAAAATAATTAAAGAAGAGAGGATGAAATTGGAGTTGCATGTTGCCGATGTCGTTGATCTACACAAGATCCAGATGGAAGCAATGCGCTTGAAGATTACAAATATTAGAAAATATGCCATTGATAAAGAGACTTGATATCATTATGCCATTGGATCAATTGTTATCTTAGTTGCCATTTTGATCGCATTTCTTGTTGCATTTAAATGTTGTACATAGTTGTATTGGTTTCAATATGTATGTTTTAGATGCTCCAGATAATTGTATGTTGTTTTACGAGAACTATATATGAACTTTATGTATTTATTTTTGCATTATAATATTTGTTCACTATTAATTTGGTCAGTTCTCTATTCATGATGTGCTGTATTAGAATTGAGATTCCGCAAACTGTTAATTTCCAGGGAGGGGCTATGGAAAAAACTTAGTCCCCTGCACTCACGAATCATTTTGCTTTTTTTTCAAAAAAATATTGAGTGCGTGCAAGTAAAAAAGTGGTGTTTCTTTTGTGCCTGAGTTGATTGATCCGCATCTAACAAATGATTTGATCGGCCAGGAGGAGCACCAGGAAAGTTTGGTGATAGCTAGTGCTTATATACGCGAGAAGGAACAACCGCTCCCACCTGGACCAGATTGGATGGTCTTCATTCATGGACTTCTTGAATTCAATGGCTCGGATTAAACGGAGGTTGTACGAGAGCATGTGGTAAGCGGAAAGAGAAGTGGTCCTAACTTGAGCGGAAAATCCAAATTTCTGACGGATTTTGCCAGAAGTAATTATGTTCCGGAGCGAGCACTAGTAGAAAAGGGGACATTTGTCCCGGTTCGTAAGGGCCTTTAGTCCCGGTTCATTAACCGGGACTAATGGGTCGTTACTAATACCTCTCCCCTTTAGTCCCGGTTCAAACACGAACCGGGACAGATGGTCCTCCACGTGGCCGGTGCGCCAAGCCCAGGCAGGGGGGGGGGGCTTTGGTCCCGGTTGGTGGCATCAACCGGGACCAAAAAGCATCCACGCGTCAGCATTCCAGTGGCTAGGGTTTTTGTTTTTTTTTTTGAAAGGGGAGGGGGGGGGTTTGGGGGTTTTGGGGGGTTAATTTAGGTATTTCATATATTGTGTTAGCTAGCTAATTAATAGAGAGAAGTGTCCTCTCTTATGTCCGTGCTTGGTCGACGCTACGTACTATATACATAGAGAGACCCTCGACACGCTAGCTAGTAAGAAAATGAAGGGAACCATTGAGTACAGAAGTTCATAATACATACCGAGAGAAGTGATCAATCGACCTCTCCTTCTCCGAGAGATTGGTCGAATAACAAGTTTTCGTATCATGTATCCGACGCTACTGGCTACATACATGTACAATATGTAAGATCTCTTAATTACAATCCCCTAGCAATTGAAATCAACTTCCATATGGTATTCTCCGGTTTTATTGATGACGTGGTGAAGAAAGAATCCCGCCAATTCCTCTTGAATTGCTTTCATGCGATCTGGTTCTATGAGTTCATTCCGCATCTGGCACGTCTAATTTGAAGAAGGGGGTTAATTAATACATATATATGAATGAAACTCAACAGAAATGATGGTGTAATAAAATGAAATTGTGAATATTATTGCTTACGCACTTCAAATTGTCTTTTAGAGTAGCCCCGCTTATTTTTCAAAGTCGCGTTGTGGATGAACTCGCACACGTAGTATCCATAGAAATCATTCCCTTGTTGCTGCTACAAGCACTTTACGAAAAATAGAGGTCAATCAAACTGATAATGAAGCATTATAAATGGCATTAATGAAAGTATAGTTATAGAATCAACAGTAACAAGCTAGCTAGCCAGTAGTACTTACTTTCGGGTATGTATATCGCAGCTCCTTCGGCAGTCCCGGAGCTTCTGCGGTGAACTGTTTCCAAACCCTGCAAGACAAAGAAAATAATTATTATTACTTGAGATATAAGGAAATAAACAAAAAGTTGCCGATATGGTGCGATAATGATCGATTGAACTTACTTGTTGAGCAATTCAGTCATGTTCGCATAGGTTTCGGGATCTTTCCGTCTCGAGTCTAAGACGGTTACTAGTCCCTGCTCAAGCTTAATCTCCAAAAGAACATAGTGGTACCTGCGCACGCATGCATAACTCATCAATTACATTGTTATAACCTCGCTCGAGTAATAAGGGAAACCGAATATGCACACGACAGTAACACTCACTTGCCGTTGTAAGGAAAGAGTATGGTATCTTTGTTTTGATTTTTGATCAACGATTGTAGCAAGTTGTCCTCGGCCTCTTTGGCGTGCTTTTTAACCAGAAATTCATCTATGATAATTGTGTTAATGAACCCAATATCATAAATTTCTTGTTTTTTGCACTTGACGATCTTCAATTTGCATAATATATTGAGGATAATTAATTATAAATACATGCAATAAAAGAGCCGAGCTATATATAGAGACTTAATGACAGAAATAGTACTTACAGGCAGTAGCAAAAGACCGTTAATTTATCGAGGGCCTTTTGATTGAAGAACGCGAAGAACTCCTCAAATGGAACACACAACAGATCACTTGCAACGAGGTCGTGCTCCTCTTTAATGTTCAGATACAAACTATTCGTCCCCCCAGACTCTCTGCAGGTTTTCATGTACCAAGTATGGAATCTTCGCATCATCGTTGTTAGAGATTTTTCATCTTTCACCAGAGGCTTCCCGTACTCGTATATGTGTTCGTCCACCTCCATGAAATCAGGAAGTTGATCGTCAGGCAGGTAATCTTGTAGATTGCCATAACCGGCCACCATCCCTGGAGCATTAGCGACGATGTTGCCGCTAGACACATTGAGCGGGGGGCACGATTGGTTTGCTTGTTCGCCAAGCTGGTCAACTTTTTTCGCAGCTGCTCGTTCTCTTGACCTTTGATGTCTGACAGTAATTCCCGACTGCTCCGCTTGGAGATATGTCTGTTCAGTAATGCGCTCATAGTTGGTTCTCGACGGAGACTTTGCCGGTTTCCTCAGGGCATCGAGAGTGCGCTTTTCTTTCACCGGATCTACCTTCTCCTCCGGAGGCGGATGTCTTTTTGCTTTCACCCCTTCAAAGAACTCCTTCACGTGGGTTCGCACGATCGTCGTGTTTTCCTCCTCGGTCCTCTCGTACGGTAACTTCTCTACAGGCTTGAGAGGTGGACCGTATCTGTATTGCCTCCCGCCACTGGTTGTGCTGCTAGACGCCGGAGCAGACGGAGCGGCTGCGACGTCTGTCTTCTTTCGTGCTTGCTTACGAGGCGGAGGAGAAGGACTATGACGCGCCGGAGCAGCCGGGGCGGCGGCGGGTCTCTTCCGCCCTTGCTGGCGAGGCGGAGAAGGAGGAGGCTGTTGGGGAATGTTGTAGAAAATAAAAATTTTCCTATGGTTTCACCAAGATCCATCTATGAGTTCATCTAAGCAACGAGTGATAGGAGTGCATCTACATACCCTTGTAGATCGCAAGCGGAAGCGTTCGAGAGAACGGGGATGATGGAGTCGTACTCGCCGTGGTCCAAATCACCGATGACCAAGTGCCGAACGGACAGCACCTCCGCGTTCAACACACGTACGGAGCGGATGACGTCTCCTCATTCTTGATCCAGCAAGGGGGAAGAAGAGGTTGAGGAAGAAGGCTCCAGCAGCAGCACGACGGCGTGATGGTGGTGGAGAGGCAATACTCCGGCAGGGCTTCGCCAAGCTCTTAACGGATGAGGAGAGGTGTTGGGAAGGGGAAGGGCTGCGCCTTGAATGTTGTGGGCAGCCCTCCCCTCGCCCCTCTATTTATAGGGGAAGGAGGAAGGGGGCCGGCCCCCTCTAGATGAGATCTAGAGGGGGGGCCAAGGAGGGGGCTTAGAGATAAATATTATCAGGCCATATCGTTTGTGGGTACATATGTATAGCTTATATTAAGGGCCCTCGTATTCTAGTTTCGTCATGTGCCCACGAAATCTCAGGACGTCTTCCTTTCAAAAAAAAAAAAGAAATCTCAGGACGTCTTGCTACCATGGTCAACTTCTCCAGCTGGAGGGTTAGCGTTAGCAAAGCACACAGTGGTCGCTATGGCAAGGGGGGCCCATGGTCAGCCTCCGTCAGTATGATCCGTCGAGAGGATCTTTCTGTAGTCACACTTGTGTATTTCGTTTAGAAAAATACATCATAAAATGGAAGAAACAATAGTTTTCTTTGCACACAGTATTACACTAATTTTGTTAAAAACATGAAAATATATTGACTGCGTAGAAAAGCATATGTTTTGTAGAATGCAAGTGGTTGATGAGTTAAAATGTAACAATCATTTTTTTATTTTTAAAATTTTCAGACAAATGTTGAACAATACATCATTTCTGGTTGTTATTTTGTATTGTGTTCTTTATTTTCTCATTCAATCTCGGAGGCTGAGTGGGGATACCGTCAATCTTGTCCATCGAACCTAGCTCCCAGCCTACTTCTAGTACTGCTCTTGGTCTCAAGTCCCAACTTTCAAGCATGACCGGCTCAAAAATAACATAGCAAGACCAATTTTGACAAGGGAATAGAATACGCTCCTGCTCGCCCCCGCGTCGTCTCGGCTGAAGCGACACGGGCGGATCCCAGCCCGCGCCGCCGGGCCGCCCTCCCGCCCCCCCTTCCTCCCCTCGCCGTCGCCGGAGGAGGCCGCCGGGCTAAGCCCGGGCGGCGGCGGCGGGGTCGACTTCCTCTCGCCAGGCCGCGGGATCTCGGGGTGGGGAGGCTCGATCCCCTTTCTGCATCGAGTGTTGGATCCGTTCGAGGGATTCGGCTGCGTCGCCGGTGGACCTTCGGGCTTCTTCTCCGACGGGGCGGCTCCCTGGCAGCGGCTCTCGCGGGTGGCGGTCGCGGGCTGCGTCGTGGACGGGCGACTGGTCTTCGGCCAGCTGCTCCTCTCCTGCGGTCGGGGCGGGCTCGGTCCCCTCACCTACCTTGTGGGGCGCGTCCCTGGTCGGGCCGGTGGCCTGCTGGCCTCGGGTGGCTCCTGTTCGGCGCTGCATTGGTGGGATGCCAGATCGGCCGGATTTGGCCCGTCTGCGTCTTCTTGACCGACGGGGAGGTGAAGTGCTTGGTGGCTCTCTGGTGCTGCTGGCGCGGTGGCACTGCGAGAGGTGGGCGGGTCAGTGAAGGTGCAGTGCGTGAGGGTGTTGGTGGTGTTGGGGATACTCCGGGCGAAAGCTTGGCTGGTCTTGCTGGCCGGCGGCGTCGGCGTCTGTGGAAGTCGTTTAACCTCCTTGGAGGCGTCGTTGTGGAGTCCGGCATCCTCTTACACCCTCGGATCTTGCTCTTCGGGTGAAAGCCTAAGGCCCGGTTGGGTCGGACGACGGCGTCGACATCGTCGCTTCCCTCTTTGGGGCGTCGCCTTGAAGAGCTTCGGATCCCGGTTGCGTGCTTCATGGGCTGGACGTTCGCGGCATTGTGGTCGGCAGGTGCCCATCTGGCAATGCGGATGTTGTGCGGCTTCCTGTTTGTGGCAACGATGGCGGCTTCGGGCGGAGTCAGGTTTGCTGATGGTTCTTGGTAGTCGGTCTCTTCCGGCGTGTTCGAGGAGTCGCCGCTCTGGCGCTGGCTCGGCGCAAGCCCAACGCTTTCTCCTGCAATGCTCGTCGACGGAGTCGAAGCTGCCTGGTCGCCGGCGCGTGTGGTTGACTGTTTGGCATCGGCCGGCGCAAGCCTCGACGCTTCCCCTCGGCGGCTTGTGTGCGTTCTTGTGTGGGTTGCCAGGTCGCCCTGTGTGCCTTGTTTCTGCGGGCTACTTGTGACGGTTTTCGCCCGGTTTTCCGTTTATTAACTGGGCAATTCTCTTCGAGCTTATTTAATGAATCGGGCCCTAAGGGACCGCGTTTCAAAAAAAAAATTGACAAGGAAAGGCATAGTATTGGTTTTAACACGAAGTACTTGCTTGTACCCCTGCAAAAGAAAGATAAATATATCTAGATGAGGTCACATACTATCATGTTCCTGAGATGAGCAAATGAAGTCTCATCTAGCTGTTGTTGGGGAGTTGCATCTGTCTTTCCTTTTTGTTTCTCACTGTACTAAAAATTTTCGACCTTACAACTGAAGGAAATATGCCCTAGAGGCAATAATAAAGTTATTATTTATTTCCTTATATCATGATAAATGTTTATTATTCATGCTAGAATTGTATTAACCGGAAACATAATACATGTGTGAATATATAGACAAACAGAGTGTCACTAGTATGCCTCTACTTGACTAGTTTGTTAATCAAAGATGGTTATGTTTCCTAACCATGAACAAGGAGTTGTTATTTGATTAACAAGGTCACATCATTAGTTGAATGATCTGATTGACATGACCCATTCCATTAGCTTAGCACACGATCGTTTAGTATGTTGCTATTGCTTTTATCCATGACTTATACATGTTCCTATAACTATGAGATTATGCAACTCCCGTTTACGGAGGAACACTTTGGTACTACCAAACGTCACTGGCGTAATCGGGTGATTATAAAGGAGTACTACAGGTGTCTCCAAAGGCAGATGTTGGGTTGGCGTATTTCGAGATTAGGATTTGTCACTCCGAATGTCGGAGAGGTATCTCTGGGCCCTCTCGGTAATGCACATCACTGAAGCCTTGCAAGCACTACAACTAATGAGTTAGTTGTGAGATGATGTATTACGGAACGAGTAAAGAGACTTGCCGGTAACGAGATTGAACTAGGTATTGGATACCGACGATCGAATCTCGGGCAAGTAACATACCGATGACAAAGGGAACAACGTATGTTGTTATGCGGTCTGACCGATAAAGATCTTCGTAGAATATGTAGGAACCAATATGGGCATCCAGGTCCGCTGTTGGTTATTGACCGTGAATAGTTCTAGGTCATGTCTACATTGTTCTCGAACCGTAGGGTCCGCACGCTTAAGGTTTCGATGGATGTTATTATGAGTTTATGTATTTTGATGTACGAAGGAGTTCGAGTCCGGATGTGATCACGGACATAACGAGGAGTCTCGGAATGGTCGAGACATAAAGATTGATATATTGGAAGCCTATGTTTGGAGTTCGGAATGGTTCCGGCAAAACGGAATTTCTCGGAGTACCGGAGGTTACGGAACCCCGGGAGGTAAATGGGCCTCGATGGGCCTTAGTGGAAAGGAGAAAGGGCCAGCCCTAGGCAGGGCGCGCCTCCCCTTCCCTAGTCCTATTAGGACTAGGAGAAGGGCCGCCCCCTCTCTCTTTCCCTCCAGGAATCCTAGTCCAACTAGGATTGGGGAATCCTACTCCCGGAGGAGTAGGACTCCCTTGGCCAAGCCAAGCTTGGCCGGCCCCCTCCCCTTGGCTCCTTTATATACGGGGCAGGGGGCACTTGAGACACACAAGTTGATCGTGAGATCGTTCCTTAGCCGTGTCGGTGCCCCCTCCACCATATTCCACCTCGGTTATACTGTCATGAAGCTTAAGCGAAGCCTGCGCCGTGAAACATCAAGATCGTCACCACGCCGTCGTCTTGTGGAACTCTCCCTCGACACTCGGCTGGATCGAGTCTGAGGGACGTCATCGAGCTGTACGTGTGTCAAGAACTCGGGCGCCGAGTAACGGCGCCGGGATCGGTCGGATCGCGAGGAGAGCGTCGACTACTTCCTCTACGTTGTGATCGCTTCGCCGGGTCTACGAGGGTGCGTAGACAACACTCTCCTTCTCGTTGCTATGCATCACCATGATCTTGCGTGTGCGAGGAAATTTTTGAAATTACTCGTTCCCCAACAGTGGCATCCGAGCCTAGGTTTTTCTATGGTTTGATGTTTTGCACGAGTAGAACACAAGTGAGTTGTGGGCGATACAAGTCATACTACCTACCAGCATGTCATACTTTGGTTCAGCGGTATTGTGAGATGAAGCGGCCGGACCGACATTACGCAGACGCTTACGCGAGACTGGTTTCACCGCTGCGAGCACTCGTTGCTTAAAGGTGACTGGTGGGTGCTGTCTCTCTCACTTTAGTTGAACCGAGTGTGGCTACGCCCGGTCCTTGAGAAGGTTAAGCGGAGTCTATTTGACGAAGTATCGTTGTGGTTTTGATGCGAGGTGAGATTGGTTCTTGCTTAAGCCCGTAGCAGCCACGTAAAATTTGCAACAACAAAGTAGAGGACGTCTAACTTGTTTTTGCAGGGCATGTTGTGATGTGATATGGTCAAGACGTGATGCTATATTTTATTGTATGAGATAATCATGTTTTGTAACCGAAGTTATCGGCAACTGGCAGGAGCCATATGGTTGTCGCTTTATTGTATGAAATGCAATCGCATCTGTAATGCTTTACTTTATCACTAAGCGGTAGCGATAGTCGTAGAAGCATAAGATTGGCGAGGCGACAACGATGCTACGATGGAGATCAAGGTGTCGCGCGGTGGCGATGGTGATCACGACGGTGCTTGAGATGGAGATCACAAGCACAAGATGATGATGGCCATATCATATCACTTATATTGATTTGCATGTGATGTTTATCTTTTATGCATCTTATCTTGCTTTGATTGACGGTAGCATTATAAGATGATCTCTCACTAAATTATCAAGAAGTGTTCTCCTGAGTATGCACCGTTGCCAAAGTTCGTCGTGCCCGGACACCACGTGATGATCGGGTGTGATAAGCTCTCGTCCATCTACAACGGGTGCAAGCCAGTTTTGCACACGCAGAATACTCGAGTTATACTTGACGAGCCTAGCATATGCAGATATGGCCTCGGAACACGGAGACCGAAAGGTCGGCGTGAATCATATAGTAGATATGATCAACATAAGATGTTCACCATTGAAAACTACTCCATCTCACGTGATGATCGGTTATGGTTTAGTTGATTTGGATCACGTGATCACTTAGATGACTAGAGAGATGTCTATCTAAGTGGGAGTTCTTAAGTAATATGATTAATTGAACTTAAATTTATCATGAACTTAGTCCTGGTAGTATTTTGCAAATTATGTTGTAAGATCAATAGCTTGCGTTATTGCTTTCATATGTTTATTTTGATATGTTCCTAGAAAATTGTGTTGAAAAATGTTAGTAGCAATGATGCGGATTTGATCCGTGATCTGAGGTTTATCCTCATTGCTGCTGTAAGAATTATGTCCTTAATGCACCGCTAGGTGACAGACCTATTGCAGAGCAGATCTGAGGCGTTATGAGCGTTTGGCTAGCTCAATATGATGACTACTTGATAGTTTTGTGCACCATGCTTTATGGCTTAGAATCGGGACTTCAAAGATGTTTTGAACATCATGGACCATATGAGATGTTCCAGAATTGAAGTTAATATTTCAAGCAAATACCGAGTTGAGAGATATGAAGTCTCCAACAAGTTCTATAGCTCAAAGATGGAGGAGAATCGCTCAACTAGTGAGCATGTGCTCAGATTATGCAGGTACTTCAATCGCTTGAATCAAGTGGGAGTTAATCTTCCAGATAAGATAGTGATTGACAGAATTCTCTAGTCACCATCACCAAGTTAGTAGAACTTCGTGATGAACTATAGTATGCAAGGGATGACGAAAATGATTCCCGGGCTCTTCGTGATGTTGAAATCGACGAAGGTAGAAATCAAGAAAGAGCATCAAGTGTTGATGGTTGACAAGATCACTAGTTTCAAGAAAAGGGCAAAGGGAAAGAAAGGGGAACTTCAAGTAGATTGACAAGCAAGTTGTCACTCCCACGAAGAAGCCCAAAGCTGAACCAAAGCCTGAAACTGAGTGCTTACACTGCAAAGGAAATGGTCACTGGAAGCGGAACTGCCCTAAATATTTGGTGGATAAGAAGGATGGCAAAGTGAAAAAGAGTATATTTGATATACAGGTGTTTGATGTGTGCTTTACTAGTGTTTATAGCAACCCCTCGGTATTTGGTACTGATTCAGTTGCTAAGAGTAGTAACTCAAGCGGAGTTGCGAATAAGCGTAAACTAGTTAAGGGTGAAGTGACGATGTGTGTTGAAAGTAGTTTCAAGATTGATATGATCATCATCGCACACTCCCTATACTTTCGGGATTAGTGTTGAACCTAAATAAATGTTATTTGGTGTTTACGTTGAGCATGAATATGATTTGATCGTATTTATTGCAATACGGTTATTCATTTAAGTAAGAGAATAAACTGTTATTCTGTTTACATGAATAAAACCTTATATGGTTACACACCCAATGAAAATGGTTCATTGGATCTCGATCGTAGTGATACACATATTCATAATATTGAAACCAAAAGATGCAAAGTTAATAATGATAGTGCAACTTATTTGTGGCACTGCCGTTTAGGTCATATTGGTGTAAAGCGCATGAAGAAACTCCATGCTGATGGGATTTTAGAATCACTTGATTATGAATCACTTGATGCTTGCGAGCCGTGCCTTTTGGGCAAGATGACTAAAACTCCGTTACCCGGAACAATGGAACAAGCTACTGACTTATTGGAAATAATACATACCGATGTATGCGATCCAATGAGTGTTGATGCTCGTGGCAAGTATCGTTATTTTCTGACCTTCACAAGATGATTTGAGCAGATATGGGTATATCTACTTGATGAAACATAAGTCTGAAATAGTTGAAAGGTTCAAAGAATTTCAGAGTGAAGTGGAAAGATCATCGTAACAAGAAAATAAAGTTTCTGCGATCTGATCGCGGAGACGAATATTTGAGTTACCAGTTTGGTCTTCAATTAAAACAATGTGGAATAGTTTCACAGCTCACGCCACCTGGAACACCACAATGTTATGGTGTGTCCAAACATCGTAACCGCACTTTATTGGATATAGTGCAATCTATGATGTTTCTTACTGATTTACCAATATCATTTTTTGGGATCATGCATTAGAGACAGCTGCATTCACGTTAAATTGGGCACCATCTAAATCCGTTGAGACGACACTATATGAACTGTGGTTTAGCAAGAAACCCAAGTTGTCGTTTCTTAAAGTTTGGAGTTGCGATGCTTATGTGAAAAAGTTTCATTCTGATAAGCTCGAACCCAAATCGGAGAAGTGCGTCTTCATAGAATACCCAAAGGAAATTGTTGGGTACACCTTCTATCACAGATCCGAAGGCAAGATATTCGTTGCTTGAGATGGATCCTTTCTAGAGAAGGAGTTTCTCTCGAAAGAAGTGAGTGGGAGGAAAGTAGAACTTGATAAGGTAATTGTACCTTCTCCCTTATTGGAAAGTAGTTCATCACAGAAATTGGTTCCTGTGACACCTACACCAATTAGTGAGGAAGTTAAATGATGATGATCATAAAACTTCAGATCAAGTTACTACCGAACCTCGTAGGTAAAACAGAGTGAGATCCGCACCAGAGTGGTACGGTAATCCTGTTCTGGAGGTCGTGTTACTTGACCATGACAAACCTACGAACTATGAGGAAGCGATGATGAGCCCAGATTCCGCACAATGGTTTGAGGCCATGAAATCTGAGATATGATCCATGTATGAGAACAAAGTATGGACTTTGATGGATTTGCCCGATGATCGGCAAACCATAGAAAATAAATGGATCTTCAAGAGGAAGACGGACGTTGATAGTAGTGTTACTATCTACAAAGCTCGACTTGTTGCAAAAGGTTTTCGACAAGTTCAAGGGGTTGACTACGATGAGACCTTCTCACCGTAGCGATGCTTAAGTCTGTCCGAATCATGTTAGCAATTGCCGCATTTATGATTATGAAATTTGGCAAATGGATGTAAAACTGCATTCTGAATGGATTTACGGAGGAAGAGTTGTATATGATGCAACCAGAAGGTTTTATCGATCCAAAGGGAGCTAACAAAGTGTGCAAGCTCCAGCGATCCATTTATGGACTGGTGCAAGCATCTCGGAGTTGGAATATACGCTTTGATAAGTTGATCAAAGCATATAGTTTATACAGATTTGCAGTGAAGCCTGTATTTACTAGAAAGTGAGTGGGAGCACTACAACATTTCTGATAAGTATATGTGAATGACATATTGTGGATCGGAAATAATGTAGAATTATTCTGCAAAGCATAAAGGAGTGTTAAAAGGAGTTTTTCAAAGAAAGACCTCGGTAAAGCTGCTTACATATTGAGCATCAAGATCTATAGAGATAGTTCAAGATGCTTGATAAGTTTTTTTTTCAATGAGTACATACCTTGACAAGATTTTGAAGTAGTTCAAAATGGAACAGTCAAAGAAAGAGTTCTTGCCTGTGTTACAAGGTGTGAAATTGAGTAAGACTCAAAACCCGACCACGGCAGAAGATAGAAAGAGAATGAAAGTCATTCCCTATGCATTGGCCATAGGTTCTATAAAGTATGCCATGCTGTGTACCAGATCATTGTATACCCTACTTTGAGTTTGGCAAGGAGTACAATAGTGATCTAGGAGTAGATCATGGACAGCGGTCAAAATTATCCTTAGTGGAATAAGGATATGTTTCTCGATTATGGAAGTGACAAAAGGTTCGTAAGTAAAGGGTTACGTCGATGCAAATTTTTGACACCAATCTGATGACTCTAAGTCTCGATCTAGATACATATTGAAAGTGGGAACAATTAGCTAGAGTAGCTCCGTGCAGAGCATTGTAGACATAGAAAATTGCAAAAATACATAACGGATCTGAATGTGAAAGACCCGTTGACTAAGATTCTCTCACAAGCAAAACATGATCACACCTTAGTACTCTTTGGGTGTTAATCACATAGCGATGTGAACTAGATTACTGAATCTAGTAAACCCTTTGGGTGTTGGTCACATGGCGATGTGAACTATGGGTGTTAATCACATGATGATGTGAACTATCGATGTTAATCACATGGTGATGTGATCTAGATTATTGACTCTAGTGCAAGTGGGAGACTGAAGGAAATATGCCCTAGAGGCAATAATAAAGTTATTATTTATTTCCTTATATCATGATAAATGTTTATTATTCATGCTAGAATTGTATTAACCGGAAACATAATACATGTGTGAATATATAGACAAGCAGAGTGTCACTAGTATGCCTCTACTTGACTAGTTTGTTAATCAAAGATGGTTATGTTTCCTAACCATGAACAAGGAGTTGTTATTTGATTAACAAGGTCACATCATTAGTTGAATGATCGATTGACATGACCCATTCCATTAGCTTAGCACACGATCGTTTAGTATGTTGCTACTGCTTTTATCCATGACTTATACATGTTCCTATAACTATGAGATTATGCAACTCCGTTTACGGAGGAACACTTTGGTACTACCAAACGCCACAACGAATCGGGTGATTATAAAGGAGTACTACAGGTGTCTCCAAAGGCGGATGTTGGGTTGGCGTATTTCGAGATTAGGATTTGTCACTCCGAATGTCGGAGAGGTATCTCTGGGCCCTCTCGGTAATGCACATCACTGAAGCCTTGCAAGCACTACAACTAATGAGTTAGTTGTGAGATGATGTATTACGGAACGAGTAAAGAGACTTGCCGGTAACGAGATTGAACTAGGTATTGGATACCGACGATCGAATCTCGGGCAAGTAACATACCGATGACAAAGGAACAACGTATGTTGTTATGCGGTCCGACCGATAAAGATCTTCAGAGAATATGTAGGAACCAATATGGGCATCCAGGTCCCGCTGTTGGTTATTGACCGTGAATAGTTCTAGGTCATGTCTACATTGTTCTCGAACCGTAGGGTCCGCACGCTTAAGGTTTCGATGACAGTTATTATGAGTTTATGTATTTTGATGTACCGAAGGAGTTCGGAGTCCCGGATGTGATCACGGACATAACGAGGAGTCTCGGAATGGTCGAGACATAAAGATTGATATATTGGAAGCCTATGTTTGGAGTTCGGAATGGTTCCGGCGTAAAACGGAATTCTCGAGTACCGGAGGTTACGGAACCCCGGGAGGTAAATGGGCCTCGATGGGCCTTAGTGGAAAGGAGAAAGGGCCAGCCCTAGGCAGGCGCGCTCCCCCTTCCCTAGTCCTATTAGGACTAGGAGAAGGGCCCCCCCTCTCTCTCTTTCCCCCCAGGAATCCTAGTCCAACTAGGATTGGGGGAATCCTACTCCCGGAGGAGTAGGACTCCTTGGCGCGCCAAGCTTGGCCGGCCGCCCCTCCCCTTGGCTCCTTTATATACGGGGCAGGGGGGCACTTGAGACACACAAGTTGATCGTGAGATCGTTCCTTAGCCGTGTCAGCGGTGCCCCCTCCACCATATTCCACCTCGGTTATACTGTCATGAAGCTTAAGCGAAGCCTGCGCCGGTGAAACATCAAGATCGTCACCACGCCGTCGTCGGCCGACGGAACTCTCCTCGACACTCGGCTGGATCGAGTCGAGGGACGTCATCGAGCTGCACGTGTGTCAAGAACTCGGGGCGCCGAGTAACGGCGCCGGGATCGGTCGGATCGCGAGGAGAACGTCGACTACTTCCTCTACGTTGTGATCGCTTCGCCGGGTCTACGAGGGCGTAGACAACACTCTCCCTCTCGTTGCTATGCATCACCATGATCTTGCGTGTGCGTAGGAAAATTTTTGAAATTACTACGTTCCCCAACAACAACACATAAACCAGTATTTTTATATTTGGTATTAAAAATCTTTACCTAATATTAAAAAATGGAAGCTTTCATAGTTCTCCATACGTTTATTAGTTGTTTTCCTTGTGTTATTTTATTTTTGTTTGTCCGACCCCGTCTACGATCTGTATTTTGGGAAACCAACACTGGTGGAAAAAAGGCCTTTGGTCGCGGTTCGCAACTGCCATTAGTCGCGGCTGCGCAACCGCGACCAACTAAGCGCGACTAAAGCCCCCAACCTTTAGTCGCGGCTGCTTAAGAACCGCGACTAACGGCCCGTCCCACGGGCGCCAGTGGCGGCCGTCAGGCGGAGGACCTTTAGTCGCGGTTCTTTCGCCAACCGCGACTAAAAGCCGCCGCAGGTTTAGGGTTTTAGCCCCCCTAAACCTGTTTTCTGTTTAATTTGTATTGTTTTATTTCTTTTGTGCTTTATTTTAATTTTGAAGGAGTTTCATATATTCTACGGTACTACATACATGCATATGAATGTACAATTTCAAATAAATTTGAAATTAGAACCAAAAGAATTCAAGAGGAATATACAATATATATTCAATATCATCGGATGACCATATACAATTTTGAACAAGTTTCCATACATGATTTAATCCATATAAAGTTCTCGTCCTCGTGATAGTGTTCTCCTTTAGGATGGAGGACTTCCTGCTGAACCATCCAGCTAGTTCCTCTTGAAGTGGTCGAAGCGAGCTTCGGACTAAGCATCCACCGGAGGTTATTCCTCCGAGCATTGGTATCACTCGGATCAACCCGCTCAGAGGTGTATCTCGGATCCTCTCACTGAACATAGTATCCACATAGATTGGTCAACGGTGGCTGAATATCCCAGCGTTCTTAGGCTTTAACAATTTGAATTCTAGCTCTTTTTGAATTCACCGACCTTTGTATCTACGAACCGTCTCCAAACCCTACGAGGCAAAGAAAATTAAATGAACAAGAGAGTTATTAGTTACTTGATATTAGGAAATGAACGAAATAGGCCGATCGATATAGGCGCAAATGAATGAAAATAATTACTTTGCAGCATTTTTCTCATGTCGCCCCAAAGCTTTGGATCCTTATTCGAGAGTCGTGGGCGAGACATTACGAGGTGTTAACTTTAATTACTAGCAGAATCCGGTGGAACCTGCGGACACGATACATGCGATCGTCATGCATAACTCATCGATTAGCCGCCACATACCATGCATGGAGTAAACAAAAGAGAATGTGCTCAAGATGAAACACTCACCCAAAATGGTAAGGAAATAGAATATCACTTTTGAGTTCCTGCTTTGTAAGAAAGCGCCACAGTCCGCCTCCACGTCGGGGGGTAATGCTTCAACACAATATCATTAACGATGTGTGGGTCAATGAACCCAACATCATGGATGTTCCTTACTCGCATTCCTTAATCTTCATTCTGCATGTATAATAGAGGACACAACAATATAGTTAGGACATATATATAGTGCAGGCAATATGAACGAGATGGGGTAGAAATTAATAAATCACTTACGAACGTAGCAACCGATGATAGATTTGTCGAGCTCGCGCAGATTGAAAAGCTGGAACAATTCACTCAAGGCAATTTGTACATAGTAATGTTTGAAGTGATGCTCATGTCTAACTTCCGCATAAATATATTCTTTGGCGTTTTTATTTTTATGTAACCCTTGTACCAATTCAGCAGACGTTTCATTTGGTCGTAGATCCTTTTCTGCTTGAGGCTCGACGAGAGGCCCATTCTTAACATATGTAATTACTACCTCCTTCACTGGCAACTCATCAAGGTCTAATAGTTCACGAAGAGTAATACCTAAGTTGGCGCTTGTTCTCTCGCACTCGTTCTGATCAATCCTGTGTTGCCGCAGCTTGTATGATCTCGGGGCATCCGGACGAAGGCTTCCACTATAAGCGGGCAATCGATTGTTTACTTTGTTCCCGAGCTGGGCAACTTGTTTCCGCTTTTTTACTTCGGCCTTCTCCGCTCTTTGTTCTCCTTGAACATGAGTGCCTGCCTCGAAGTTCACGTGCATAGTCGTTAAGCGATTCTTTGCGGCTTGGGACGGTGTGCTAAAAATGACTTAGCCCACTTCTTTTGCTCATCGAAAATCTTGGCTTGGGCTCGGGCTCTCTTTTCTTCTTGCAGTCCGCCTTCCATTTCTCCAAATCAGCAGCAGCGGCGCGCCGACTTCCTCGGCACTACGTTCCCAAGGCCTTGTGGGGAGAGGCTTGATGATGGCTCCGGTACCTTTGTGGTCTTAGGTACATAAGGGTCGGGTTAATAATCCAGACTATACGCTTCTTTGCCGTAGGTGGATTGGGGCGGCGTCGATCACCCGCCGGACGAGGATCGGGGCGGCGGATGATCACCGCCGGACGTTAGGATCGGGGCGGCGTCGATCACCCGCCGGACGAGGATCGGGGCGGCGGATGATCACCGCCGGACGTTAGGATGAGGCGGCGTCGGTGATGTGACGGAGGTGTAGGTGAACCGCCACCACCACCACCACCACCACCACCGCCACCGCCACCACCACCACCGTGAGGGGTGGACTTGTTGTCCTTGGCGCCTCGCTCGAAACTTGATAAACTTCTTTTGCCATAGAATGTAATGGCGCTTGACATCTCAAGTCTTTTCTCCCCTTGGTGTAGCGATTTCAATCTCCGTGTCCTCAAACCCTTGGACTATGTCCTCCACCGTGACACGAGCATAGCCATCTTTAATGGGGTTGTTGTGGTGGAGTGCTCCTGTAAACATGGTAAAGCACTGCCGATGGCTACCTTCATGGACATGTTCCCGATAGGATAATACAGATGACATTCTTTCATCTCCTTTATATCGCCCACGGGTAGCGAGGAGGCTCCGGTGCAGTAATTTCGACCACCGAGGCTCCGGTGCAGTAATTTCGATCACCGAGGCTCCGGTGCAGTAATTTCGATCGTCGGTGCATCTGCACCAGCCGTGGGGCCTCCGTGGAAGCCACGCTGCTTCTCCGCTCTTGGCTTCCGAGATCCATTGGATGATCTTCATGCTGCACCGAGCTGAATCTCTTTCGCTACTAGTACACTCATGGTTTTCTTCATCACTTCCATTTCGATGCCAACCGCGCCACAACATCTGCTTCCCGATCCATCTTTCTCTTACGGCTTCAGAATCCGACGGGTCATCGCTCGGGGAACCCTATTTTCCACGGAATGTGCCCCATGCCTCGTATACGTCCTCCGTGTTCAGGATTCCCGAGGATTTTGTCGTAGCGTCGTTCTCTCTGTTGAACTTGATCTTCCCTGTTGAGCATCCTTCATTGCATCAATAAGGGCTTGGGTGGGTTTAATTAATTTGCCCTGGTAAACACACTCCCCTGTCTCCGGGTTCAGCGTTCCCCCATGCCCGTACCACCAGCTTTTGGCCCTTGGGTCCCATCCCTCCGTACCTGGACGGATTCCTCGTGCCCTCAGCTCGTTCTCCATCTTCTCCAACCTAGGCACCCAAATGCGATACCCTCCTGGCCCCATAACATGATTGTACTCCTTCTTAGCCGCATTTTCCTTATTTTTTTTCGATATTTCAATGAACTGCTCCGATTTCTTTTGCTTCACAAATTCTGGCCAATCATGTTTCAGTTTCTCATATTGTCCTGTGAAATCTGGAGTCTTGTTCTGCTTGACAAAGTCACGGGCTAGATTTTGCTTGAATTTCCGGAATGCGTCGGCCATCTTATGAAGAGCGAACTGTTTGACTAGCCTCCTCCTCTCCTTGTTTTCCTCAATCTTGTTACCCTCCTCATCGAATTTGTTGTATTCGGAGGTAGAACGAAATGTTCCGAAGCTTCTTGAAGCAATCTTTTTTGTTCTCTTATCGACAAAAGTGAAACCATCAATTCGTGCCTTCTTTGGCTCATTCCACTCTCGGCGGTGATCGAGGCGTTGTCTCTAACAATGGCTCCGCATTGGCTGATAAACTTGGTGGCGTTCTTGCGGGGCTCCAGCTGCCTGCGGTTACCTTGTCGACAACCGCGATGGTGCATGTTTCTCCTTGTTTCATCGTCTGGTTGCGCCACGCTTTGACGACGTACTCGATTGTTTGACGATCCGCCGAGGGCTAAAATAAGAAAGAGAGTCGCAGCGTTAGTACACACATATTTATTCAAATCAGTTAGTTTATATCACCGAGGCTCAATGTATATATATACCTCGGCGCCGGAGGTGGTTGCTACTTCCATTTGAAGATCGTCGTTTATCGGCGTTTCTTGACATCATCTTCTTCGGCGCCCTTCATCTTCACCGTCAAGGTTCAGATAAGAAGAGATATCATCTTCTTCTTCTCCGGTCGGCACATATTGAATATCGCCGTTTATGATGCCGAACATATGTGCTTCACCGTCCGGATCATAGTTGTCCATAATCGGTCAGCTCTATCGTCCGCCATTATGTCGATCCTGAAAACATGTAGTAAAAACAAATTAATTAAGTGAAGAAAGGCGGTGGCGGTGGCGGTGGCGAAGGGCGGTGGCAAAAGGAGGCGAGGAAGGGGTGGAGAGGGTGTCGCGAGAGCGCGAGACGGGCGGCAGACGACGGCGCACACGGAGGGAGGCGAGGACAACACATTTATAACCCTCGCCGCCCCTCTCGATCCCTAAAAAACACCGCGCACATCGCGCCCCTCGCGCCCCCTCTCAGATATATCGTTTTTTGTTAATTATCAAATTTTACGTTTTTTGTTAATTATCAAGTTTTAAGTTATTTACCGCTTTTGTTAAACTAATTAACTAGTTAAAATTAAAAGAACAAATAAAAAAAAAAAAAGAAAAAATTCGGTGGCCTTTTTTTCTTCCTTTTTTTGTTTTTCATCTGTTTTTCTTTTGTTTTCTTCTTCCTTCTTTCTTCTTTTTCCTTTTCCTTTTCTTTTCTTCTTCTTCTTCCTTTTTCTTGTTCTTTCTTCTTCTTCTCTGCTGCCTGGAGGACGGCAGGCAGGCTGGCAGGCGGCGTGGGTGTGGCGGCAGGGCGGCGGGCGGCGGGCGGCGGGCAAGGGCGCAGGCACGGCGGGCGGCAAGGGCAGGCACGGAGGCGGCGCCATCGACGGGGGGCGGCGCGCAGGCGGCTGGGCTTCAGGCAGCGGCAGGGCAGGCGGGCATGGAGGCGGCGCTCATCGGGAGGGGCGGCGGCGGCGCAGGCTTCAGCGTCAGGTGGCTTGGCGTCAAGGCAGAGGGCCGGCGTCGGCGTCGGCGTCGATCGGCGTCGGGGCAGCGCTTCGGCGTCGAGGGCGAGGGCGACGAAAAGGCGGGAATCGGAGAAGACGAGAATCGGACCTTGTATTTATAGCCCCCCACTTTAGTCGCGGTTGGCGGATGAGACCCATGACTAAAGGGTACCCTTTAGTCGCATGGGTTGCCTGCCCACCGCGACTAAAGGGTTTTTGGCGGGTTTTTGCGTTCGCGCCTCACCTTTAGTCGCGGTTGAGTTGCCAACCGCGACTAAAGGGTACTTTTAGTCGCGGCTGCCGCCAACCGCGATAAAAGCCGCCCTGTGTTTAGGGTTTTAGCCCCCAAACCTGTTTTCATTTAATTTGTATTGTTTTCTTTTTAATTTGTATTGTTTTCTGTTTAATTTGTATTGTTTTCATTTTTGCTTTATTTATTTTGTTTTGTTTCTACTTACAAGAAAAAACTTATTTATTTTATTTTATTTTGTTTCTAATTACTTATTTATTTTACTTTATGATAATTATTTTTGCTATTAAAGTTTCTAATTACTTATTTATTTATGTTATTAAAATCTTAAAATACAATTATATATCAAAAAATCAGAAAATAAAACTAATTCATTTTAAATTCTTGTTTTTCTTCTGTTTTTTTCTTCCTTTTTCTTCTTTTTTTTTCTTCTGTTTGTTTCTTCCTTTTCTTGTTTTTCTTCTTTTTTTTCTTCCTTTTTCCTTTTTTCTTCTGTTTTTCTTACATTTGTTTTTTTCTTATGTTTTTCTTCTGTTTGTTTTTTTTCTGTTTTTCCTTTTTCTTACATTTGTTTTTTTTTCTTCTGTTTTTCCTTTTTCTTCTGTTTTTTTCTTCTGTTTTTTCCTTTTCCTTCTTTCTTCTTCTTCCTTTTTCCTTTTAAAATCAGAAAAATAAAACTAATTCATTTTAAAATCTTAAAAATACAATTATATATCAAAAAAATCAGAAAATTAAAACTAATCCCTTGAAGGTTTGACAAAAGGTTTGATACATCATTCAGTTCATCGACCAAATACAAAGTTTGGTACAATAAATTATTACACATCAATTCTTCCCTTGTGTCCCTGCTTGCTTACGATTGTGCCGTATCCATGGAGCATCCTCATCATTTAACTTAATGCTTGGGTCGGTGTTCACTTTGAAGGGCGGAATTTTAGCAAACATATTATAATCTTCTGACATGTCTGTCTTGTCCTCCACTCCCACGATGTTTCTTTTCCCTGAAAGAACAATGTGGCGCTTTGGATCATCGCATGATGTACTGATCGTTTTCTTATCTTTCCGTTTCCTCGGTTTGCTACTCATGTCCTTCACATAGAAAACCTGAGCGACATCTTTCGCTAGGACGAATGGTTCGTCAAGGTAACCAAGATTGTTGAAATCCACCATTGTCATTCCGTATTGCTGGTCCACCTTTACCCCACCTCCTGTTAGCTTGAACCATTTGCACCGAACAAAGGGACCTTAAAGGAGGGTCCATAGTCAAGTTCCCATATCTCCTCTATGTAACCATAATATGTGACCTTTTGCCCATTCTCGGTTCTTGCATCAAAGCGGACACCACTGTTTTGGTTGGTGCTCTTTTATCTTGGGCGATCGTGTAAAATGTATTCCCATTTATCTCGTACCCTTGGAAAGTCGTTATAGTCGAAGATGGTGTCTTGGCCAACATGTACAGCTGATCTACAACATCATTGTCATTCATTAAATGTTTTCTCAACCAACTGCCGAAAGTCTCCATGTGGGCCTTCCTAATCCAGATTCAGGCTTCCCGGGTTGTCCGGCGTAAAATATTCTTGTGTTTCTCAAAGTACGGAGCCACCAAGCTGGAATTGGTCGAAGACAGTGTGGTGTGCTTCATCAGAGAATGGCCGTCCATACATATCGTTGATTTCCTTCCGATCGTGCCTTTTCCACTTAGTCTCCCTCGTGCGCGATCGAGGAAGACCAATCGGCTTAAGGTCGGAACAAAGTCAACACAAAACTCAATTACCTCCTCATTTCCATAGCCCTTGGCGATGCTTCCTTCTCGCCTAGCACGGTTTCTGAACATATTTCTTTAATACTCCCATGAACCTCTCGAGGGGAACATATTGTGTAGAAATACAGGACCGAGAACGGAAATCTCTTCGACTAGGTGAACCAGGAGGTGCGTCATAATATTGAAGAAGGATGGCGGAACACCAACTCGAAAGCGACAAGACATTGGATCACATCGCTCAGAACCGTGGTAGAACTTCGGATTGATTACCTTCGAGAGATTGCATTGAGGAATGCACATAGCTTCACAATGGCTACTCGAACATTTTCCGCGAGAGCCCCTCAAAGCAATCGGAAGCAATTGCGTCATAATCACGTGGCGATCGTGGGACTTGAGTTTTGGAACTTTTTCTCCGCCATGTTTATTATTCCCTTTATATTGGACGAGAATCCAGACGGGACCTTCATACTGCTCGGGCATTCAAAAAGATGACCTTCTCTTCTTTGGTCGAGCGTAGCTGGCACGACCTTGAAACCATTCCGGATGCGGTCATCGTGGTCTTTCAAACGTTCTGGTCCTGCCGTGCTTCCTTTGTATCATTTGTCTTCCCATACACGCCCAAGAAGCTTAGGAGGTTCACGCAAATATTCTTCGTAACGTGCATCACGTCGATTGCAGAGCGGACATCTAGGACTTTCCAATATTCTAGCTCCCGAATATAGATTTCTTCTTCCACATGGCTGCGTGCCCGTCGGCTCCCTTCGAACTGATTGTCCGCCAGACCCTTTCCAAAGATGACTTTCAAATCCTTGACCATATCAAATACCTCGGCACCGGTCGTTCCGCAGCTTCGCCGGTGATCTGCCTTGCCGTTGTAATGCTTGCCTTTCTTTCTTCTTGGATGAATTTTGGAAGAAATCGACGATGCCCAAGGTACACGTTCTTCTTACAATTTGGCAAATGTACACTTTCGGTCTCATGTAAGCGGTGCGTGCATGCATTGTATCCCTTATTTGACAGTCCGAAAGGTTACTAAGAGCAGGCCAATCGTTGATGGTTACGAAAAGCAACTTCGAGGTCAAATTCCTCTTGTTTGTGCTCATCCCACACACGGGCACCACCCCACAGCTGTAAAAGTTCATCAACTAATGGCCTTAGGTACACATCGATGTCGTTGCGGGTTGCCGGACCTTGGATGAGCACGGCATCATAATGAACTTCCGCTTCATGCACAACCAAGGAGGAAGGTTGTAGATGCATAGAGTCACGGGCAGTGCTATGGCTGGAGCTCGCCGCCAAAAGGATTCATGCCATCCGCATTTAGAGCAAATCTTATGTTCCTTGCGTCTACTGCAAAATCTTTGAACCATCTCGTCGATCTTTCTCCATTGCGCTCCATCTGCGGTGTGTCTCAACTCCCGTCCGACTTATGGTCCTCTTTGTGCCATCGCAACAACTTGGCATGCTCTTTGTTCATGAACAGACGTTTCAACCGTGGTATTATAGGAGCATACCACATCACCTTGGCGGAACCCTCTTCACGGGTTTCGCCCTCAACATCGTCACCGGGGTCATCGCCTCGATCTTATAACGCAATGCAGTGCATACCGGGCATTCATTCAAATTCTCGTATTCACGCGGTAGAGGATGCGATCGTTGATGCATGCATGTATCTTCGTAACCTCTAAACCTAGAGGGCGACAACCTTCTTTGCTTCAGACGTCATGGCGGGCAACTCGTTATCCTTTGGAAACATATTCTTCAACATTTTCAGCAAGTTTTCAAATGCCGAGTCAGCTACACTGCCTCGCCTTCCATTTCAGCAAATCCATTGTGCAGCCCAGCTTTTTCAGACCATCATCGCATCCGGGTACAGCGCCTTTCGTGATCCTCTAACATGCGATCCAAATTCTCCTCTCCTTTTCAGTTTCGCAGCGTCTCCGTGCATCAGCAATGGTCCGACCAAGATCATCAACGGATCATCACGTGCCTCTTCTTCACCTTCCCTTCACCTTCAAAGATCCTCCATGAAAGTATCACCGAAATGAGCAAGATAGCTTTCATCGATGAAATCATCCTTCTTCATCTTCTTCCATTATAACCCTCTTTCTCCATGCTTGGTCCAACAATTATAGCTTGGCATGAAACCCTTCTGAAGTAGATGCATGTGAACAACTCTTGAGGAAGAGTAACCCTTCTCATTCTTACAGATAACACATGGACAGATAACAAAACCCCCCCGCTTGTTCGCATTAGCCACTACGAGGAAATCTTTCAAACCCGTAGTGAACTCGCCGGAGAGTCGGTTACCGTACATCCATTGCCGATTCATCTGCATTATTATAATATAAAATATATAATTAACCATCATGCATTTGTTATGAACTACACACATGCATATTGACACATCAAAGGTTCATCAAGTTGCTAACCGCGATCGAAGAGTGTGGCTCCAACACTTCATGTCATGTTTGTTTCATGCTCTTGGGGCATTTCATCAAACACCTTATGTGCATAAGAGGAACCAAAAGCAAACCTACACCCACTTGTGAAGAGAATGGCTCCAAATGGCTAAGTGTTGGCTGCTGGATGGGTATATATAGGGAGGGCTTTAGTCGCGGTTGGCACAGCAAACCGGACTAAAAGTGCCGAAAACCTTTAGTCGCGGTTGTCTGGCCAACCGCGACTAAAGCCCCTCACGCACCAGCTGGCCACCGAGCGCCCAGGCCCAGCCTTTGGTCGCGGTTCACCTCGAATCATGACTAAAGGTCCCATTGGTCGCGGGTTCCTACAGCTTCGCGACTTATGGGGCTGGACGGAAAGCCTGTTTTTCCACCAGTGCAACGGCAGTAACATGCCTGGAAAAAGCGTATTAAAGACAAACTCCTACAGTAGGCAATACCTTTTATTTGTAGAAACAGAAACACCTACAGATAACGCACTATTCGGATCCTGCCTTTTCAATTGGCTCGATTCTTGCGATGTCGCATCTTAGGGCCGCTGCAACCAGGCGAGTGTGCCCGCAATCGTCTGCGACAGTGGCGGTGGTGGAGGACCAGGGGCCTGCCACAGCACGGCCGCACGTGCAGATGAACATGGAGCAGGATGAGGGCCATCAAGATCGAGGCATCAGCGAGCACGGCAGAACCTGCCGCCGTCATTGATGTCGACGATGATAATTGCAAGGACGTAGATGCAGGTGCGACCGGACATGGAGACGAGCTCTGTGCAAGCTGCAAGGTTTGAGCATCTCCAGCCGTTGGCCCCCTCAGAAGGCCTAAAAATCGCCGTCTGGGGGCGAGGCGGTTGGGCATCCAGCTGTCGCCCCCAGGTGCCGATGTTGGCCTAGTTTTTGGCCCACTTTTGACGAATAAAGGCCCCATATGGGCGAGAATCGGCCCATATTCGGCGTGTTTCGTCGTGGTTCGGCGTTGAATTCTCAACATAAATATTTTTTATCACATAGTTTATCACAAAAAATCAAATAGTTTAACAAAATAGAGCAACAACAAATAGTTCAATACAAATTATATAGTTCAACAAATAAAAACTCATCACGCGTCGAGCTAGGCGTCGCCCTTTGATCCTCCATAGGTGCTCCACTAGATCCTGCTGCAGTTGATGATGCACCTGTGGGTCTCGGATCTCCTGACGCATACTAAGGTAGGCAATCTAGGTTGCCGGTAGCTGGTGATCAACTTCGGCTGGAGGACCCTGCCTGCAGTATCGTTCAGTGTCAAACACTGGCTCGTCCTGCTCGCTCTCGATGATCAAGTTGTGCAAGATGACACAGCAAGTCATGATATCCCACATTTAATCTTTCGACCAAGTCTGAGCAGGGTACCGGACAACAGCAAATCGAGATTGGAGCACACCAAATGCCCGCTTGACATCCTTCCTGCAAGCCTCCTACACCTTGGCAAAGTGGGACTTCTTGCCTCCTGGCACATCGTTTGAGATAGTCTTCACAAATGTAGACCACCTCGGATAGATGCCATCGGCTAGGTAGTAACCCTTGTTGTAGTGCCGCCCATTGACCTCGAAGTTGACCGGAGAAGAATGACATTCAACAAGTTTGGCAAAGACAGGGAAGCACTGCAGTATGTTGATGTCATTGTGAGTTCCTGGCATACAAAAGGAGTGCCAAATCCAGAGGTCCTGTGTGGCCACGGCCTCAAGTACCACACTGCAACCTCCTTTGGCGCCTTTGTACATCCCCTGCCAAGCAAATGGGCAGTTCTTCCATTTCCAATGCATACAGTCGATGCTTCCAAGCATCCCAGGAAATCCTCTTGTTGCATTCTGTGCTAGGACCCGAGCAGTGTCTTTCGCATTGGGTGTTCGCAAGTATTGCGGTCCAAACACTGCCATCACAGCCCGACAGAACTTGTAGAAACACTCAATGGTGGCGGCCATGCGCCCATAGTCGTCGAGTGAATCACCGGGAGCTTGAGCCATGTTTATTAGGGTATAAGGGTGATCTATTTTTTGAGCCGTGTCGGTGTTCGACGCAGTGTGCAACCACACCAGTGTTGTATGATCTCGTCAAGGAGTGAAGATGTACAACCCACTGCTTATGTGATTATGACATCATGAATGATATGCCAATGTCTATGCCCGTCCGGATGTATGATTGTCATGTTGTAGTGTTACCTATTTTTTTTCTCCCGTTGCAACACACGGGCATTTGTGCTAGTAGAATATAACATTTGTTTGGTCCTCAAATCCCATATTCGGCAGAAATTGTCTTCACTTGCAGTTGCAACCAAATTACCATTAGGGGAGATACTGGCTCCTAGGACAGGTTTCACATGTCCAATGAGGGCACAGTATAATCTTCCTGATTTTGGGTCCCAAACTCGAGCATTTGCATCATGCCCACAAGATGCAGGCAAAGAACAACCTGGGTGAAAGCAAACACCATATACTCCTCTGGTATGCCCCACAATCTCCAGGTCTTGTCAAAGCTAGCTGTACCAAGGTACTTTCCAGCTGGATGAAGTGCAACGCGAGAAACGCGATCCAGGTGACCATCAAAAGACATTAGAAGTGACCATCGCTGTTCTATAATTTGGCAGTTTTATCAGTTGATGCTGTCGCGAAGCTGTTATCAACTGGAGAGTAGGCATCCATCAGTTGCACGTTCTGTGTAACCTTTTAGGGTTGCAATTTTAGTTATCTGTGGCATGCTCCACACTTTGGTGATCCCACTCTGGGAACTTGCCGCGAGCATTCAGGCATCACAGGAGGAGTAGCCGGAGAGCGGGCGGTCATCTCAAATCTCAGTGCAGTCAACCACAAAGCCCCCGTCTGCATCACAACAAGGTCGGCCTCTGCCTTAGGTTCCTCGTCGGGGTCAGTGAGGCGGTGCTTGGCCTCGTGATCCCGGCCTTAGTGTGGGGCATCGAGTACGTCGCTATATCGACGTGCACATAGAGTTGTTCGTTGGTCCCCTCGGTGAAGAACGGGTATTGGATGTGTTCTAAATCACCGTCGTCGCCCGGGCCTCCCTGCTCGCCCTCCTCCATGTGGCGGAGGCGGTTGAACTAGTCCTTGGCCCCGAGGCGGACCAGGAGTGCGTGTAGGTCTCCCGGCGCTCCGTCTCGCCATTGCCAAAGAGCATGATGGGATCGCTGAGGCGGCTGAGGAGGGTGCGCACGAAGGAGTCATTTGTGCCCACAGGCCCACGGCCACGGCATATGCGCGCATGCGCAGCAGGAACACCTGTTCATCGCCCTTGTTGCGCTCCTGCGGGGCGTGGTGTTCAACGGAGACCTCCTAATGGACATCCCCTCTAGCAGCAGAGGAGGTGGAGGCGGGGCGCGGGGTGGGAGAGGGATGGGTAAGATATATGTGAGTGAACGTGGAGGGAGAAATGAGAGGGGTGATGGCAGGGGGTATTAGAAACTTAGAATTTGCCCACAAGCCGATTACATCAAAGTACAACGAACACGCATCCCTCTTTTTATAAATTATTAAAAACGGACGGTTCATTGCTCTGATTTTTTGGTCCATCCAAAGTTGATAGTAATTACCCATCATGCGACCCGAAAGTCACAAAAAATACCCCTTCGTTCCTTTTTGTAGGCCGTTTCATTGTACGCAGCGTTTTGCCAACGTTGGCATTGATGGAGTCCAGATGCACGAAACCACTCATCTAGCCAACGTCGCAAGAGAAAGAAAGGAAGGTACCTTTTTTACTGGTTAAGCAGGTTTTCTAAAATAAACTTCGAACCCACACATTGATCATGTAAATTCATCACTCGCGATGGGACTCCCGTCCGCGCGGTGCACATACTCCTCGGCATTTGCCTACACTACGCAATAGCTCCGCTGGACCGTTTCGGGGATCATTGAACTGGGTTACGCTGGGCCAAAACGGAAAAATTGCTACCGTGGAGGATCGACCTCTTACGCCGTCCCTTTAGTTTTCACGAGGGTTCAACCTTTAAATCCGTTGCTCGCGATGGGACTCCATGTGTGCCACGCACATACTCTTAACCTTAATTTGCCTGCACCACGCAGCCTCCCTGTTGGGCCATTTCTGGGCGTCATCGAATTGTGCCATACTATTAACCTTAGTTCAAATAGCTTTTTGTTGTCATAAAAGACATGATTCAGTTATTAATCAATAGTCCCACCTTGCTGTTTCACCGTATCTCACCAATTTATATACGCTCACTGGTAGACAGTCAACAAGCTCCTCCGAAGGAAAGAAAGCAACTATAATGTGTTCATCCCGAAGCCACCACTCACGCCCACAAACTCGATAATGTGGAGTGCTCTTACTCCCTGTATCTAAAACCGGTGTCGTCGCTGATCCATCCACATAACGTACCGGGACCAATAGCCGGTGCAGCCTACCTAAAGCGCACATCACATGCACACATTTTAGAACCCGTCGTCAGCATAGGACCACTTGCCCAACTTCAGGAGAGAGATTCGCGTCATCCCTGACAGGCCGGACATCCGTCTACGCCACCACGACGCCCAACGGTGCCACCTCCATCCGCTCGTCCGCCTAGACGCGGAGAATCAGTAAGATTTGTCGTACGTAGTACATGCCAACCAGGCATGACTCAACGTAGCACCTGTCGGTTAGGCATGACATGACAACCCCATCGAAGCTCCATGCAAGGTGAAGCCGCTCGACGTCCTGCTTCTGTCTTCCAGCGCTACTCCACAAATGATGCTCCCGAGAGAGAAACCACACCGTAGTACCGCCATCGTCCGATCTGGAAGACCAGACCCTAGGGTTTCCCCCGAAGCAGCACGAGTGGGTCGAAAGAAGTTACACGATGATGCCTTCATCAAGGTGACGATGCAAAACGCCGCCATCACTGGGCATCAGCTTGGTTTTCACCTGCAACTCTGTCTCCCCAAGTCGCAGCCGGGACTAGATGACGGATCTGGAAATCCGGCCACAACCACCACGCCCAGGGCTGGAGCCCTTGACGTCCTTGAGTTGCGGGTCGATCTCAGGGGCAGCAAGCCATTAACGGGATGGTACACGAGATCAGCAAGTGTGGCCCGCCAAAGCCCATCTGGTCCCAGATCAGGTGCCCAAGCCACCGCCGCTGGACCTGTCGTCGTCCATTGCCGCTTGCCTACTCGCCGCCGCCCCGCACCGACTGCTGTAGATCCGGCCATCGCAGGCCACCGCCATCCTGACAGAAACGTTGGCCGAGGAGAAACGCCACTCCGCGGTGGCGGCGGGGGGGAGAAGATGCATTGGAGTGGAACGGGAGCCGGCAGGCGGGGGCACTCCGGTGCAGCGCGACGGCACCGCAGGAGGGCGGGGTAGGGTTAGGAGCAGTGTCTGTGATAACTTTGTGTCCAATTTGGTGGTTGGAGGGAACCATCGCTGAGACACTGACAAGTCAAAACAAGACCCAGGGTCTATGATATCCATTTTCCCAAGCCCGAAATTGGATATCATAGATGCCAAAAACGTGGCTGGTCGGTGTTGAACTGTAGATGCCGATCACTGACTAGTGGCCAGTGGCCGGCCGGTAATGAGCGGTCAGTAGTGTGTCGATATAGTAGTGACAATGATTTGGTTGGTGAATCATAAGAAAAAGGTGACGTGACATCACTAGTGTAACAATTCATGGAGGAGTAATGGTGTCCTCTAACAAAATGTAAGGGAACATCGTCAATGTAGCAATGGAGGGTGGAGTAATGTAATTATCCGAATCAACAAAAAAAAAGTGTACAATAGGAGGATCCATGCAATATGTTTTATTAATGTTGGCTGAGAATCGATGACATGTGAGGCAGGGTTGGAAGCAAATATACACGTGCATGTGCCACAACCGAGGGTATATGTGTGCCCATGTGAATTGTGTTGATGCAGCATTTCACCCCATCCGCTCATGACCATACCTACTCGTACTCTAGTAATACCCCCTCCGTTCCAAACAAAGTTAGTATAAAGTTGGGTCATCTATTTTGGGACAGAGAGAGTATAATATATTTCATGCAGACATACACATAAATACGATCTACATTCCAGCCATCCACTTCCTCCTCCTTCGTCTTCTATCGCACGACAAATCACCTTGTATCGAAGCACATGGTTGACTTCAACTCATATACCTAGCTGCAATACCCTTTCTTAGTCCCCTCATTTTCGTATCGATCTCCAACGTGACTGCTTCTCATCGTGAAATCATCTGCTCACAACGTGAAGAAGAGTGTAATTCAGGGGATTGGTTACCAGGGGTGACACATGTTTCTCTACAAAAGGAAGTTTCCTTTATTAACTGGGCTTGAGAGGCATGGGGAAATAAAGAGTCGCTTGGAATGTTGAGCCTTCTAGAAACAGGGAGACCGCATGTTACAGTGTGACATCCCTTATGAGCTGTGACCGGGAGTGTAGCCGCTTGACACGAGAAGGTGGAAGAGGCAAGAAGGTTGCTCGTGGTACTTTGGGATGCCTTCCCCAATCTTGTTATCAGTTGAAAGGTAGTATTGTTGTTCTTAATTCGCTGATCAAGGATAAATGGTTTAAAAGGAAAAAAATGGTTATTTGCTTTCAGCATTGGAGAGGAAAAGTAAAAAATGAGGCATTTTCTTGTGTTCTAGCATTACTGGTTTGTTCCCTGAATTAATAAAGCGAGTCATTTAAGACCCCAAAAAAACTTGACATGAATAAAAAACTCCAAAATAAAATAATATACACAATGTATTGTCTTTTCATTAGTGCTTGGATAAACAACAAAAAAATAAATACATAGTGAGTTTTAACTTTATTTTATTGCTCCTTTCGGGCGTCCAGTATTGGGCTGGTGGCGTTACTATTGTTTGTGGTTTTCTCTTTTATTCATGTGTTTGTGTGGGTTGGGGATGCGGGGTGGAACTCCACCTATGCCATTTTTAGGTGATACTTACAATTGCATAGCCCGTCCCAAGCCCGGAAAAAGTAGGAGTGGCAACCCTATTTTCATTGAGGGGAAAGTGTTGTGTTAACTTGGCAATTTTATACTAGAAATGATGAAACACTCTATTAACAAATAAGAAAAATGCCTCCAAAATTCAAGTCAAAGAGGATTCACGATTGGGCCGCAGCTGTAAATAAACCGAGCATTGACGCAAACTCATTTTGTTTGGTGATTACACTCACCATTAGGGAATTTTTTTAATATTTCTTTCGTTCATTATTTAACATATATTTTCTCTAGATATTATTTTATCTTTCTGTTTAGTGGCCTGGACTATGCTCAGTGGCCCAGAAATCCAAATGTCGACTGCTTTTGTTGTCGTCGCCCATTTCCAATGAATGAAGCATGCCCCTGGAGTGGCGATACGAGGCTAGGTGCATGTAACAAGATTGAGCTAGGAAAATATGTGTGAATCTTCACGACGACTTTATAAAGTGGGCGGTATGTTTCATTCAATTTGTGTTATAGCTCAGCGTATCTCTTTTTGGGGAACTGCCGAGTTCATGCGTGTGGCCAACTTGCCCATCAATGTGGACGGTGAAAAAAATGGCATACCCTTGGCACTCACTATCACCAAAGAGGGTGGGAGAACGTATTTCCATGGTCCAAGTTGTGTTCAAATTGACACGGAGTTAGGGATGCAACCTGGGATGGCGTTCATACTATTCCTTCATGAAATTGAGGAGCCGCACATCGAGAGAGAAATCTATCTATGATACGATGTCCCGCATTCACCATAATATGTATACTTTCTGTGGTGATCCGGGTGTCGTACATATATGTACTGCTTTATGGTACTTTTTAGCACTTTATTGAACATACATATGGTCTATGCACTTATTTTATTGTTGTGTGTAGATACTAAATATTAGAGAGTTGTTGAACTAAAGTGTTTATTCGAAGTGTGCTATTTATATCTTCAAGGTACTAATATTGTTGCTAAACTGGAAAAAAATTGCAACGACACATAAAAATGTTGCCACAACAGCATTTTTATTTTATTTTTGGCTGGCATATTACAACTAAGACGGGCTCTATGTGATGCCCGCCACAGATAAAAATCAGAATATTGGCGGGTGCGAGTTGTCCCCTGCCACGACTAAATTTATTATCAGTGGCGGGTGCGCGCCCATCACTAATGACATAATAGCAGTGGCGGAGGTAGGTGGCGGGCGCCCTTAAGAGGATTTCCCCTCGGGATAGTGCTGCTGCTCTTCAAGTCTTTTGTTGTAAGAGTTACTCTAACCGACCCACCTATCCGTTAGAGGAATAAACGGTGGCAGGACATAACCAATCCCCTATAATTAGAGGATGATATTTTTTCTAAATTCTTTTTGCCTAGCCGCATAAAATTCAAACAGTTCCATACAATATCATCAAACATTCAAATATTTCAAAAAAAATGCATAGCATATAAATAATGAATAGGCATATAGTTGCACGATTGAGAAATTCGAATTTAAATATGCAAATAGTTCATTGAAAAGGCATCACATCGATCACGTTTCATTCAAAATCACCACTACATAACATGTCTATGTCGCAGACCAAGCCCAATCAAGGCTATGCATCAACTGAAACACAATCCTCAACGAAGAAAATAATCACCATTATCACCACTATCTCCATGGCCATCCCCATCCACACGTCCACCACTATCCAGCTGGGCAACACCATCACCACCACTACCACCACCGTCTCCATGTCCATCCCCATCCACACGTCCACCACCATCCACATGGCATCCACCATCACCACCACTACTATCACCATCCACAGGGCCACCACGATCACCACCACCAGAACCATCCACACGGCCACCACCACCACAAACATTTCAAAGAGAGACCTCCGTTCGGGTCAATATCTCCCTACAAGTGAGGTCACAAATGTTTTTTCCAATTCATCCATTGTGGTTGGTTCATGAACATGATACCACATTATTCGGTCTTTTCAGCATTCCGAAACTTCTCCTCCTCGAGTGAAAGCCTACACTCCTCTGCATTGAACTTCCTCTCTACGACCATGAACTTTGATATCCATTTCTCGTCCTCCAACAACTTGAGCTCATTCCATCTAGCCGTCTAGTCTTCAGTCTATTTGGTCATCAAGGCTTTCTTGGTCTCATCCATGGCCACAAGATCCTCTTTGTAGGTCCCACTAAATGTTTCTATCTTCTTCCTCTCTTTTACAATCTTGTTGTCATCCTCTCTCTTGTGGGTATCTGCATCCGATGGCATGTTATCAACCACTTGGCAGCCTCGGCCCTTGTAGCCAATAGTGGTGGCCGGACACACTGGAGCAGTGGCCGTAGGGGTAGCCAGAGATGATGCCCAAGTCGTCGCTCGAGGACGAGACACCAGAGCCACCTTCTTGGTTTTTTTGATCCTCCTCGGGTGAACACAGATAGTTGTGTCAAATAAAAAGCAGCTAAAAAAAACAATTGTGAAACAGATTTGGGCAAGAGCACAATATGAGCTAGATATGTGTGTTTTGGCCATATATCAAGTTTATTGAGGTTTTCTGATTCAAATATGGAATAAACTTAAACTCAGGGTTGATGGGTTTGTGATTGTATATGAGGACAAGTTTAGTGATACGGTTAGTGTGTACAAGCAAGTCTCTAAACACAAGTGTGTCAAACTTAGTCAGGATAGATTCACTAGCATCACTAGATGACTTTAGATGCCCAAATCCTCGTTCTATTGGAGGATCGAGATCTGACTGCAACCTAGTTTCATAATAATGAACATCAGTTAGCCATCACAGTTCTTCAAGAAAATAATCATTCCATCCTCTTGCATAAAAAAATGTTCTATGACCACAGGAAGGTAAGAACGTTTCCAACTTGCTAATCTTATCTTTTAACTATACAATGACAACTGTATGGAGTACCTACATCAAGTTAGCATTATTCTCTACAACTCCAACTCCTCGCATGTGTTTTTTGCTCATCAGTAGCCGTCACAGTTTCTCTAGTAAACACTCTTGCATACAAAATTGCTCGGTGAGTCGACTTAGCTGAAAGAAATTGAGAATGAATCCAGTTTGTTAATCATATGTTTCAACTATATAATATCAGTTGTAAGCAGTAGATATGTAGATCAAGTTGACATTTGACAAAATTTGGCCTTTAGGTAGATCAAGCAGTAAAGGAAGTGAGGGTTTAGAGTGTGTTACTCGTGTCCTCTGAAAATTAAGCTTGTGGTTTTCACTTGTGTAAATTGTATCTAAGAAAATCAAGACATGCAGCATGTGTGTTGCTCCTGTCCTGGGCACTATTGACATGCTCTGCACCCGTAGTGGACATGAACAAGGGAATGGGCAAGGTGACATGGTTTTGGTGTTTTGCATGACCTAGATGTGCACTGCGTGTGTGTGTGAGGCTGTAAGAGCAACTCTAGCAGACCCCGCATCCCGCTGGCCCGCAAAACGCGTTTGTAGTTCACGCAAAACCGCTTTTGTAGGCTGGCTCGGGCTGGCACTGATGCAGACCCCCCAAACGGATCCGTAAAAAAGTATATTCGTGAAATATACCTTTTTACGGGTCGGCTTTGCGGGATCTGCCTTTTGCGCCGCTGCATCCTGCATATCATCGGCCCGTAAAAATCAAATCCAACATAATCCAACAATCGAAACCAACCTGAATTATTCAAATCAAACATAATACAATAATCATCCGCATTACAAATAATTATTCAAATCATCGTAGAAAACTTAAATAATGGAATACAAAACCTGTCATGAATACAAATACAAATGAATAAAAAAAATAGTCACTGACCAGCTGATGGATTCATGTACCTAGGGTAGGGTCATAGGCCTGACCTGTCCTACCCAAGGGTACCCTTAGAAGAGATCACCTTCCAGTCGACCAACGAGGAACCCACTCGACTGACTAGAAGGACTCGACCATGGAGACTCACTCGACCATGAAGATTCACTCGACCACCAGAAGGTCAGAAGGCACTCCGCACTGCAACGGCCTGTAATTGAATAGACTTAATGATAGTTAAGACACTTTATGTGGGACGTTACAAGTAACGCCCCAGACTTAATGTACTTTAAACCCTCCATTACGTGGGCTGGCAGGGGTCCTGGCGTACTCTATATAAGCCACCCCCCTCCACAGGCAGAGGGGTTCGCACTCTTGTAACACCTATACACATAATCCACTCGACCGCCTCAGGGCTCCGAGACGTAGGGCTTTTACTTCCTCCGAGAAGGGCCCGAACTCGTACATCGCTTGTGTTTACAACCTCTCCATAGCTAAGACCTTGCCTCTCCATACCTACCCCCCACTCTACTGTCAGACTTAGAACCACGACAGTTGGCGCCCACCGTGGGGCAGGTGTTTTAGCGATTTGTGGAGAAGTTGCGGTACTTCCGAGTACTTTCATCATGATGACTGCTGGAGTTTTGGTCGAGGGGCGCGAGATCCGTCTCGGTGCTCTCACCTTTGTCGCCGACGACTCCGCATGGCTCTAGGAGGCTCCACTCGACATCGAGGCGCTCCCCGTCCGCGGTGCGACGCATTTCCGCGCATGTGTCCGCGGCGTTCTGCTGCGGCAACCGTCGACCCCATATCGGTCGACTCCTTTATCGGCCGCCCGCCCGGTCTCCCACCAGCGCAAGCGCTCTGGTCGATCGAGACTTCAGCGGTGGGTGAAGCACGCGGTGGCTCGCTAGTCAGCCATCGCCCAAGTCGCGACAATTGAGCCCGACGAGTCTCTCTACGGCCTGTTCGATCTGTCGACTGGCTCCGTAGAGACTGCATCCGAATGCGATAGCAGTGATCCAGCGGCGGAAATCCTCATGGTCGACGGTCCCCGCAGTCCTCCCGGCTTCGCCCATGGGGGCAGAGCAGGCGGTGGAGGTGACCCCGCGCAAGACCACGAAGAGTACCAGCCCGAGACACTCGACTCTCTGCAGAGAGAAGAGCTACGCCGCAGGAACATGGATGCTCTGCATACTTCCATCGCGGGAGAAACCCCCGAGGCCCGCGCCTTGGAGGAAGCACGTTTGGCCAATGTGGCTGAACGCGCTCGTCTGGAGAACCTTCAGCGAGCACTCGACGCTGCTGTGCAACGAAGTTCGAAGCCGCCGACGCCAACTCTTCCCGCCGACTCAGGTATACCGCACGCCAATTCAGAATTTAGCAGCTGCAACCCGTATAGCAGAGTCCATCCAGCCTTCACAGTCGGATGCTGGGAGAGGCTTGATGCAGATCAGGGATTTACTTCGAGCAGCAGGAGATCAGAACTCAGCTGTGTCACAGTCGCGCAACAGAATTCACAGTCGATCCGTCACTGCGAATACGGTTCAGTCGGCTCACAGCCTCAGATCGCCTCCGCGGCGGGAAGGGCGCGACAACCGACGAGATCAGTATGGAGACCGATTCGACCGAGACGACAGACGTCGAGTGCCCATTTCCCCTCCGAGGGAAGGGTCTTACGTTCCTCGGCGACAGGATGACATGCGTCAGTTCAGTACGGGGCGAAGAGCTCCAGTCGACCCCAGAGAACCAGGTTTCGACGCGTGATCCATTATCGTGCAAGGCTTGGTCGACCGGAACAGAGCCCATCGAGGTGGACCCGAGAGAGATGCACCCACGAGCAGTCGAGTGCACGTTTCTGGTCCGGAGTGTTTTAGCAGGGCTATCAGAGCCGCCGTGATCCCCCCCAATTTCAGGTTGGCAACAGGAGTCAGCAAATTCACTGGGAAATCCAAGCCTGAAACTTGGCTTGAAGATTACCGAGTGGCTGTTCAGATTGGTGGTGGGAAAGACGAGGTGACCATGAAGCATTTGCCCCTCATGTTGGAAGGTTCTGCCAGGGCATGGCTGAATCAGTTACCTCCTAGCAGTATATACACTTGGGAAGATTTGTCCCGAGTGTTCGTCAGGACTTTTGAAGGAACTTGCAAACGACCGGCTGGTTTGACAGAGCTGCAAGTCTGTGAGCAGAAGACCAATGAAACTCTCCGAGAGTACATACATAGGTGGATTACTCTGCACCATACTGTGGAAAATGTATCTGATCATCAGGCAGTTTGCGCCTTCAAAGATGGCGTCAAAAACCGGGAATTGAGTCTGAAGTTTGGTCGAACCGGAGACATGACCTTGAGTCGAATGATGGAGATTGCTACCAAGTACGCCAACGGCGAGGAAGAGGACCGACTCCGAAGCGGCAAGTACAAGCCAAGTCAGTCGGAGAAGGGAAATTCCAGTCGGAAACAGAAGCGGAAAGCCGAGCCAGCAGCTCCTGGAGAGGCCCTGTCCGTGACTCAGGGGAAGTTTAAGGGGAAGCCAAAAGGATCCTGGAATCCTAAGAAAGTAAAGGATAAAGAAGGAAACGACGTGATGGATATGCCATGCCATATTCACACGAAGAAAGATGAAGAGGGCAACATCATTTACCCAAAGCACACCACTCGCCAGTGTCGACTCCTGATCCAGCAGTTTCAGGGAAAACAGTCTAAGGACAAGGAGAAGGAGCCAGACAAGGCCGGAGACAAAGAGGACAGTGAGGAAGAATATCCGCATGTCAACTCCACTCTGATGATCTTCGCAGATGTGGAAAGCAAGAGTCGACTGAAAGTCATTAACCGTGAGGTAAACATGGTTGCCCCAGTAAAACCAAGTTATGTGAAATGGTCCCAAACACCCATCACATTCGACCAATCTGATCATCCGACTCATATTGCCACCCCTGGGAGGCAAGCTTTGGTGGTCGATCCAGTTGTCGAAGGCACTCGACTGACGAAAGTGCTGATGGATGGTGGTAGTGGGCTGAACTTGTTATATGCAGACACATTGAAAGGAATGGGCATCTCGATGTCCCGACCGAGCTCCAGCAACATGAGTTTCCACGGAGTCATACCAGGGAAGAAGGCCAACTCACTCGGCCAAATAGCTCTGGACGTGGTTTTTGGTGATTCCAAGCATTTTCGCAAGGAAAAGTTGACTTTTGAGGTTGTGGATTTTCAGAGTGCGTACCACGCCATTTTGGGGAGGCCAGCCTACGCACGATTTATGGCTCGACCATGTTACGTGTACCTCAAACTGAAAATGCCAGGTCCAAAAGGAGTGATCACTGTCACCGGCGATCGGAAAAAGGCAGAAGAGTGCTTTCAGAAGGGCTCGAAGATTGCCGACTCACAAGTGACAGCGGTCGAATTTGAAGAGTACAAACAAAATGCAGATCCGAGTGATTTGTTGAGATCCAAGAAACCCGCCATGAATCTGATTTCACCGTCGGTGAGACGGCCTGTTCATATTCACCCGATCGACCCCAATGCAGCCCCGACCCACATCTCCACGACACTCGACCGAAATAGGAAGAAGCGCCATCCAGTTCCTCCGTGAGAATCTGGAACATTTTGCATGGAAGCCACCGACATGCCGGTGTTCAGGGGATGGCTGAGCATCGCCGAGTCGATAAATCAGCATAACCAGTCAAAGAGCATCTTGGCGGTCCGCCGCATGTAAGAGAAAAGCTATTGGTGAGGAAGTGGCTCGATTGTTGGCGGCAGGTTTTATCCGAGATATACCACCCGAGTGGCTCGCTAATGTCGCCATGGTTCAAGAAGGACAAATCGCTCTGCATGTGCATTGACTTTAAGCACATCAATCGGGCCTGCCGAAGGATCATTTTCCTCTCCTCGCATAGATCAAATTGTTGACTCGACCGCGGGATGTGAGAGATTGTCTTTTCTAGACGATATTCCGGGTATCATCGATCCGTCAGATGGACCCGATGAAATAAAACAGCTTTCATCACTCCATTCGGTGCTTCGCTATATCACCATGCCATTCGGTCTCAAGAATGCCGGAGCCACATTTATGAGAATGATTCGAAGTGTCTTCTCACCAAATCGGTCGGAATGTGGAAGCGATATGGATGATATCGTCGTCAAGTCGCGAAAAGGTTCCGACCTGCTTGCTGACCTCGCCGAAACATTTGCCAACCTCAGAAGGTACGATATCAAGCTCAATCCGTCAAAGTGCACATTCGGAGTTCCTGGTGGAAAATTACTCGGTTTTCTCGTTTCCGAACGAGGAATCGATGCTAATCCAGAGAAGATCAGCACTATTCTCCGAATGAAACGCCCTGTGCGAGTGCACGACGTCCAGAAGCTTACTGGATGCTTGGCCGCATTAAGTCGATTCATCTCACGTCTCGGTGAAAAGGCATTGCCTCTTTACCGACTGATGAGGAAGGCCGACAAGTTCGAGTGGACTCCAGAAGCTGATGCAGCGTTTGCCGAGCTAAAAGCTCTGCTCTCCACCCAACCGGTGCTTGCTGCTCCAATCAGCAAAGAGCCTCTGTTGCTCTATATCGCAGCCACAGGACAAGTCGTCAGTACAGTTCTTACGGTCGAGCGGGAAGAGGAAGGAAAAGCCTTCAAAGTTCAACGCCCGGTGTATTATTTGTCTGAAGTCTTGACTCCATCCAAGCAGCGATATCCGCATTATCAGAAGCTTGTGTATGGGATATACATGACCACGAAGAAGGTTGCTCATTATTTCTCGATCATTCTATCACGATCGCCGCCGACGCTCCTCTATCGAGATTCTCGCACTGTGAGAGACGAACCGGTCGAGTGGCGAAATGGGCGATTGAACTTCTTCCCTTGATATCAAATTTGAGGCAAAGAAAGCCATTAAGTCCCGTGAAATAGTGGATTTCCTTGCCGAGTGGATTGAACAACAGCAGCCGATGAAGTTCACTCGAGCATTGGACCATGTTCTTTGACGGCTCTAAAATGCTGAATGGTTCCGGTCTTTGGGGTTGTTCTGTTTCCCCAGAGGAGATAAGCTTAGGTATGTGCTCCAGATTCACTTTGATTCCTCCAACAATGAGGCAGAGTACGAGGCCCTTTTATATGGATTGCATGGCCATCTCACTCGGCGTCCGTGCCGATGGTCTATGGCGACTCAGATTTAGTGGTCAACCGGTGATGAAGGAGTGGGACGTGAGAAGCCCAGCCATGACGGATATCTGCAATGCAGTGAGGAAGCTGGAAAAGAAGTTCGAGGGTTGGAGCTCCATCACATCCCCGACTGAAAATTCAAGCAGCAGATGATCGCGAAGATAGGTTCCAAAAGAGAAGCCATCCCGAGTGGTGTGTTTCTGGAGCATATACACACTCCGTCAGTTAAAGAAGATCCCTTCACAAAGGAAGCTCCACAGCCCAAGAGTGCTACAGATCCGACTGAAGTTGAGGTCCCAGCAGTGGTCGACTTGGTCATGGAAGTTTTAGTGGTCACTCCCGATTGGACAATTCCCTACATCGCATATATCCTGAGAAAAGAGCTCCCAGAAGATGAGGAAGAGGCTCGGCAGATCGTCCGTCGATCCAAAGCCTTTACCATTATCAAAGGACAGCTGTATAGAGAAAGCCCGACTGCAGTTGGTCAAAAATGCATAACACCAGAAGAAGGTCGAGTCATACTCAATGACATCCACTCGGGGACCTGTGGTCACCATGCGTCCTCTCGGACCATTGTAGCCAAAGCATACCGAGCCGGATTTTACTGGCCAAGGGCGAATGAGATGGCGAAAGAAATAGTGGACAAGTGCGAGGGATGTCAGTTCTATTCCAATATGTCACACAAGTCTGCGTCAGCTTTGAAGACCATTCCACTCGTCTGGCCTTTCGCAGTATGGGGGTTGGGCATGGTCGGTCCCTTGCGAACAGGTCGGAGCGGTTTCACACATGTGCTGGTAGCAGTCGACAAGTTCACCAAGTGGATTGAGGCTAAACCAATCAAGAATCTTGACGCCGGTACTGTTGTTTCCTTCATCAGGGAGCTGACGTTCAGATATGGAGTCCCGCACAGCATCATCACGGATAATGGGTCAAATTTTGACTCGGAAGAATTCAAGGATTTATGCAACGCTCAAGGCACACGAGTCGACTACGCTTCAGTCGCCCATCCACAGTCGAATGGACAGGCAGAACGAGCCAATGGCTTAATCCTCAAGGGTTTGAAGCCCCGACTGATGCGAGATCTCAAGCATGCGGCTGGAGCATGGGTCGAAGAACGCCCTTCAGTGCTTTGGGGATTGCGGACCACGCCTAATCGATCGACCGGGAGAACTCCATTCTTCTTGGTCTATGGAGCTGAAGCAGTCCTGCCGAGTGATCTTCTTCACAACGCTCCCGAATTGAACTTTACAACAAGCGAAGCTGAGCAAGCGATCAGACGCAATGACCTTCTAGAGGAGGAGAGGAGATGGCTCTGATCCGCTCGACCATCTACCAGCAAGACTTGCGTCGCCTTTACGCCAGAAATGTGAGAGGTCGAGCTTTCCAGGAAGGAGATCTAGTTCTCAGAGTAGATTAGCAGAAACAACATAAGCTTGCTCCTTCTTGGGAAGGACCCTTCATCGTCACCAAGGTTCTCCACAACGGGGCATATCGTCTCTACAACGTCGAACACAATATCGAAGAGCCCCGAGCTTGGAATGCGGATCTGCTCCGCCCGTTTTACACTTAAAAGTTTTTCACTCGGACGAGTTGTAATAAAATAACTTCTATAGTTCATGGATTTCAAAATAATAGTGTCATAATTCCTTCATAATTTTTGTCACTTTTTATATTTGTCCAGTAAAATTTTCCCCCAGTGGGTGGCTTAGCCGCGAATCCGTTTCGCCTAAGTTTGTACAAATCCTACCGAGTGGTAAGCCAGACTTCCACTCGGGGGCTTAGTCGCGAATCCGTTTCGCCTAAGTTATAAAAATCCAACCGAGTGGTAAGCGGACTTCCACTGGGGCTTAGCTGCAGCCAGTGCTCGCCTAAGTTACTAAAATCCTACCGAGTGGTAAGCCGACTTCCACCCGGGGCTTAGCTGCAGCCAGTGCTCGCCTAAGTTACTAAAATCCCACCGAGTGGTAAGCCGACTTCCACTCGGGGCTTAGCTGCAGCCAGTGCTCGCCTAAGTTACTAAAATCCTACCGAGTGGTAAGCCGACTTCCACTGGGGCTTAGCTGCAGCCAGTGCTCGCCTAAGTTACTAAAAATCCTACCGAGTGGTAAGCCAGACTTCCACTCGGGGGCTTAGCTGCAGTCCAAGTACTCGCCTAAGAACAACGTACGCTCGCAAGGAGGACGAGGCGCAGGTCGACTGCGACCCTCTCCTCTAAGCTACGCCATAAATACAATGTGTGGGCTTACAAGGAGAACGAGGTATAGGTCGACTGCGACCCTCTCCTCCGAGCTACACCATAAGTATAATGTGTGCTCGCAAGGAAGACGAGGTGCAGGTCGACTGCGACCCTCTCCTCCGAGCTTCGCCACAAATACAACGGAAATCCTACCGAGTGAAGAGCAAACCTCTCACTCGGAGGCTTAGCTGCAGCCTAGTGCTCGCCTAAGGTATAAAAAAAATCCTACCGAGTGAAGAGCAAACCTCTCACTCGGAGGCTTAGCTGCAGCCTAGTGCTCGCCTAAGGTATAAAAAAATCCTACCGAGTGAAGAGCGAACCTCTCACTCGGGGGCTTAGCTGCAGCCCAGTGCTCGCCTAAGGTATAAAAAAATCCTACCGAGTGAAGAGCAAACCTCTCACTCGGGGGCTTAGCTGCAGCCCAGTGCTCGCCTAAGGTATAAGAAATCCTACCGAGTGAAGAGCAAACCTCTCACTCGGGGGCTTAGCTGCAGCCCAGTGCTCGCCTAAGGTATAAGAAATCCTACCGAGTGAAGAGCAAACCTCTCACTCGGGGGCTTAGCTGCAGCCCAGTGCTCGCCTAAGGTATAAGAAATCCTACCGAGTGAGGAGCAAACCTCACGCTCGGAGGCTTAGCTGCAGCCCAGTGCTCGCCTAAGGAATAAGTCAACTGCAGTGGGCATCTTGCTGTGAACCTGCAAAGGGCAATTCGAGCCAAAAGCAATCATATCCAAACATCAAATCCAAGTTTAGGTCGATACCTAAAGGAACCGAGAGTGCTCAGGTACTAAGCCTGTTAAGGTTTATCGGTTACAATTCCACTCGGCATACCGAGGCAAATTTAAAGTGTCGGACTTAAAGGAAGTTTTTTACCCCTCCTGTGGAGGGCTGGAAGGAGCAACGAACTCATCGAGGTCGATCCCGTCTGCGATCCGGGTAGCAGCAGCGATGAAAGTTTCCATGAAGGACCTGAAGTCGTGTTTCTTGGTGTTGGCCACTCGGAGAGCCGCCAGCTTCTCTTCTCGTGCATCCTTGCAGTGGACTCGGGCCAGGCACAGGGCGACATCTGCGCCACACCGAGCCGAGGACTTCTTCCACTCCTGCACTCGGTCAGGGACGGCGTTCAGTCGAGCCATCAGCGACTCGAGGTCATTTTGGAGTGTCGCCCTGGGCCAGAGCGTCGAGTCAATGCGGGACGTAGCAACCTTCAGCCTTGCGAGGTAGTCCACGACAGCTGCAACACGGGACTCCAGTCTGAAGACATTCATGGCAACTTCATCATTCACCGGAGAATTGACGGGGTCAAGGTTCGGTTCCAGCTGGCTAGTCTCTTCTTCAAAGTTTCGACAGAATTCTGCAAAGACAAAACGCCGAGTCAAGACACCGGTCGAATGGAAGCATCGCAGTTGAAAATGTTGGTCGACTGAAAAAGGTACCTTCGAGCATAAGGAACAATTTCTTGGCAAGACCACCCAGGAAGGCTTCTAGGTCATTCTTCTTCCCAGTCAACTGGTCGATCTTCTCGGTCAGAATGGTCTTGTCAGTTCTCAGTCGGTCGACGTCCTTGTTGGCAATCACCAGGGCAGCTTTCAGATGGGTATTTTCCTGTTCAAGCTTGGTGACTGAGGCTAACTTCTCGTCAGCAAGCTTGGTCTTCTCAGCTAGCTCAAGGTCTTTTTTTTTCTGGGCCTCCTTCACCTTGCCTGCAAGTTACAGTAAAGTCAGATTTTGAAACAAATGGAAGGAAAAAGGAGTCGTCGAGATCTCACCGAACATACCTTTGGTCTCCTCCTTCGCCTTCGTCAGATTCTCCTGCACCAACTTCAGATCCAGTTCGAGTTGGGTGTGCTTTTGCTCCAGTTCAGTGTAGCAAGCCGCAAAGTCACAGGATTTCTGCGAAGAACCAATCGACAAAATATCAAAGATAATTCGCTTTCGAGTGGATAAGAGAAAATCAAACGTTTCTAAGACTACAGTCGAATGCAAGCATTCGACCGTAGTCTCGGGATTACACCGGTGGGTGCACTCAGCGTGCCCCCACCGGTTCGATTCAAACGAGTCGACCGGTCGACCCAAAAAAAAGAGAGAGACGTATTCTTCAGATCGTAGTCAATCGCCAGCAGATCGACCACGCCTCGGGACTACACCGGTGGGTGCACTCAGCGTGCCCCCACCGTTTTAGAAACCCATTCGTCCCTGCATTTAATGAGGAAAAGACTTGACTTATAAAGCCTAAGGCCAACGCCGCCAGATCGACCTTAGCCTTGGGGATTACACCGGCGGGTGCACTCAGCGTGCCCCCGCTAACACGAAGTTTTTCATCAACACACCCACTGGCTGACTGCTATGAATTCCAGAAAGAAAAGTTTTGATAGCATATCCTAACAGAACAGGCGGTGGTCGACTGACCTAAACATTGCTTTGAAGGGCGGAGCTGGCGTCGTAAGCTGCTTGGCTCGCATCCCGGATGGTCTTCATATGCTCCATCATAGCCCCTGCTTGGCGTATCGCTTCCTTGGCAGCGCTGGCTTGGTCCTCTGGGACGTGGTGCTTCGTGAAGAGAGAAGGTTGGGCGGCACTCGACGAAGTGGGATGAGCACTCGTCAACGGCACCGCGAAAGACACGGTGTGTCGAGTGGCGTTCTCCCCCTCAGTGTTCAAAGTTTCAGGCACCGTCACATCCTGTGCCACCCGGCCGGCAGTTGCTTTCCTGCTCCTCCTATGCTTCAGCGGTTCCTCATCCTCGTCATCATCATCAGGAACGGTGATAACGACATCGGATGGAGCTTCAGAAAAGAATCAGAGTTAGAAATCATGAGTCAGTCGACTAAAGACAGAATTAAGAGTATAGTACCAGGATTTGAGGTTGCTGCGTCCTCCATCTCATGGTCTTCAGCCTTGCCTGAAGTCTCAGAAGTTGCAGCACTGAAGTTCCAAAGAATCAATCGATTATCTCAAGTATCAGCCAGAGATAAAGCTTGTACAAAATAAGAAGAGTTAAATAATATGTTTACCCTGATATGGTGGGGATGGACACCTTCATCTTCGGCAGGAGCTTGATTGGCTTTGACAGAGCTACCTTCGACTGCTTTGGCGCCTTCTCAGTCGGCACCGGAGAAGCGGTCCGAGGGCGTTTGGTCGACTGAGAGACAGTCGCAACCCCCTTACCGCGTTCAGTCGCAGGGTCATGGACAAGTTTCGACCGCCTTTCCGAGCGCGGTGGTGCAACCTCCTCCTCCTCCTCCTCTACTTCGTCTACATCATCGTCGTCGTCATCCTCGTCATCTTCAGCAGCGTCTGAATCCCACTCATCTTGGCTCTCGCCCCCGCTGGCTTCTCCCTCCTCAGTCAGAGCCTGAGCTCCATTGGGCATCGAATACAGCTCGGTAAGGGCCTGGAAGACGTCAGGGTAGAGATCAATCGACCAAGTTGCAGAGCATACAGTAACAAATTCGACAAATATACAATGGAAGGCAGAGCAAACGTATCTTGTCCGGAACGCTGTGATGGTCGAGTGGAAGGATCCTCCTGGATCCACGGGGATTATCCTTGTTCCCAGTAACCGCGGCCATCCACCTTTCCACCGTGGCGTCGTCGACTGCTTCCGGGTGGACTCGAGTCTCGTCTTCGGTTCCGCAATACAACCACATGCAGTGGCTCCGGAACTGAAGAGGCTGGATACGCCGCCAAAGGAAAACCTCCAAAAGGTCCATGCCAGTCACTCCGTCCCGGACCAACTGCACCACGCGATCCATCAACATCTTCACATCGGCTCTCTCCTCCGGAACCACCTTCAGAGAGGATGGCTTGTTCACTCGGTCCATGGTGAATGGAGGGAGTCCACTCGACCGTCTCCGGTCGCGTCTCGGCAGAGAACCAGTCGATCGCCAGCCCCTGACCGACTCGGGAAACGTCATAGCTGGGAAGGTGCTCTTGTTCCTCACTTGGATCCCCAGACCCCCGCACATTTAGACAACTTGAGTTTTCTCGTCGCCAGGGCTCGCCTTCTTCACGGTCTGAGAGCAACACGTGAAGATGTGCTTGAACAAGCCCCAGTGCGGTCGGCAGCCCAAGAAGTTTTCACACATGGATACAAATGCAGCAAGATACGCGATGGAGTTTGGAGTAAAGTGGTGGAGCTGGGCTCCAAAGAAGTTCAAAAAACCCCGAAAGAAAATGCTCGGTGGCAGAGAAAATCCTCGATCGACATGAGTGGCCAGGAGCACGCACTCACCCTCTTCCGGCTGGGGTTGCCACTCCTTTCCTGGAAGCCTTGCGACGTCGTGGGGGATCAGCCCGTCGTCGGCCATGTCGAGGAGATCCTTCTCCTTGATTGTCAACTGGATCCAATCTCCCTGGACCCAGCCCTTCGGCAGGCGGGATCTCGACGAAGACCCGCTGCAGCTGGTGGATCTCCCCTTCGCCTTCTCCGCCGCCGACGCCTTCTCCGCCGCCGACACCTTCTTTGCGCGCTCCAGCGCCGCCGTCTTCTCCTTGACCATGGCTGCCGGCGAGATGCGCGAAGAAGAGTTTTGCGGAGGCGAAAGCAAGTGCGCAGGCCGGAGACGAGGAAAGCAGAGGAGAAAAGAATGGAGCGCTGTTCAGAAACCCTCACAAGTCGCATTTATAACATCCCTTCCGAGTGGATGACAGGTGGACCCGGTCAATCTAATCACATCCCGAAACAGTTGCATTGACACGATACGTGGCGGAAAAAGCTGCGCGGAGATCGAGGCGTCTATGTCCCGTCCCGTCCGAACGCCGCGGTTCATTCCGCTTCGCGCGCCTCCCCAAATTTCGTATCCCGTGGAATCCGCGAACAGCAGATCGGTCCGTCAGGCACGAGATTTCCTGCGATCCGTTGCTCGGGAACCGACAAAGTCTAAAAGATCACTCGACGAAAAACAAGAATGGATCGAGTCGACTGAAGAAAAGTTGCTCGTTATCAACAAAGAAGATCTTGATCAAGAACGACGCATGACCAGTATGCCAAAAATCAATCGGAAATAGCATCAACTCCTTCCTCATTCAAGCCTCAATCCATTCGGGGGCTAATTATGGATTCATGTACCTAGGGTAGGGTCATAGTCCTGACCTATCCTACCCAAGGGTACCCTTAGAAGAGATCACCTTCCAGTCGACCAACGAGGAACCCACTCGACTGACTAGAAGGACTCGACCATGGAGACTCACTCGACCATGAAGATTCACTCGACCACCAGAAGGTCAGAAGGCACTCCGCACTGCAACGGCCTGTAATTGAATAGACTTAATGATAGTTAAGACACTTTATGTGGGACGTTACGAAGAACGCCTGCACTTAATGTACTTTAAACCCTCCATTACGTGGGCTGGCAGGGGTCCTGGTGTACTCTATATAAGCCACCCCCCTCCACAGGCAGAGGGGTTCGCACTCTTGCAACACCTATACACATAATCCACTTGACCGCCTCAGGGCTCCGAGACGTAGGGCTTTTACTTCCTCCGAGAAGGGCCCGAACTCGTACATCGCTTGTGTTTACAACCTCTTCATAGCTAAGACCTTGCCTCTCCATACCTACCCCCCACTCCACTGTCAGACTTAGAACAACGACACCAGCCCTTTACCGATGGTGCTCAATGAGATCCTCCTGATGTTGAAAGTGTGTGTCTGCATTTTCAATCTCCTTGTATGTCTGAAGAAAAGCTCTAATGCGGTTTGGGTCTCTAGCTGGTTTGACTCGGCTACCCACATTGTCGTAAAAGAATTCTAAGTTCATTCCTCTCTTATCTTCAAGAATCATATTGTGCAGGATATCACATGTCATGATATTGTTGAAGGTTTTCTTATCCCAAAAACGAGCAGGACCACGGACAATGGCAAATCTAGATTGCGAAACACCGAATGCTCTTTCAATGTATTTTCGGGCTGCCTCTTGCACCCTTGCAAATTCACATTGTTTTTTTTTGTTTTGGGTTCTTTGATGCTCTTGACAAACGTGCACCAAGGAGGGTATATACCATCTGCAAGATAGTACCCGTTTGTGTATTCATGCCCATTGATAGTGTAGTTGCAAGCAGGGGCATCACCACTAGCAAGCCTAGCAAACAAATGAGACCATTGCAACACATTGATATCATTGAGAGTGCCCGGCATACCAAAAAAGCAATGCCAAATCCATAAATCCTGAGATGCTACGGCCTCTAGAACAATTGTTGCATCACGAGACATGCCACAATACATTCCTTGCCATGCCTTGGGGCAATTTTTCCAAGTCCAATGCATACAATCAATGCTGCCTAGCATGCCAGGCCAACCTCTCCTCTCATTAGATGCCATCAATTTCTTTGTGTCACCTTCATTGGGATCCCGAAGATACTCATGACCAAAGACACGGACGATCACTTTTGCAAATCTACGCACATACTCAATTGTGCTATATTCACCAATGCGAAGATACTCATCAGCATAGTCATCCAGAACGCCATATGCAATCACCCGCATAGCAGCGGAGATTTTTTGATATGCACTAAATCCCTTGAAGCCCACGACATTTCTTCTTTGAGTAAAATACCGACAATTTGCCTCGCAAGCTTGAACAAGTTTCACAAAGAGGGATTGGCGCATTCGGTACCTTCTCCGGAAGAGGTGCGGAGGGTATGTAGGATTATCCGCGAAATAGTCTTGCACCAACGTCTCGTTCCAAAGATGGCAATTCCGAGGAATGCACAGACGCCCGAAAGTTGATCCTCGCGTCCTCTTCCGGTGCTCGTCTGCATGCTCCTTCACGGCAAGCGCCATCACTAATGTTTGCATCCGAAAGGTCGCAAGCATGGCCTCAACATCTGAGTCATCCAAATCGGACGAATCGGAGAGCAAGAACTTCTCGCATGGGCTCAACTCCATCTACACGCATACCGGCGCGTCAATCAACTACACATCTCGCAAAATTCACAGAAAAATGACTAACCGGTGGCGGGTGATCCCAGGCGGCGACGAGGGTGGCGCGCTCGACGGTGGTCAATCCCCGGCGGTGGCGGCGACGAGGGGCGGCTCTTCTAGCCGGATTCGGGTGGGGGGGGGGTCGGGGCAGCGGCTCGGCGCGGGAGGGTGTGGGGCAGCCCCACGGCGCGATTCCGACCGCAGATATGGCCGGAATCGCCGGCGGCGGGGGGGTGGGGGGGAGGGAAGCATGGCGTGCGGTGGCGGAAGGAGGGGGAAAGCACGCGGGGCTGAAATGTCCCTCCTGCCAACTGCTTCACTCAGATGCAGGGCACCGCAGCCACGAGGGGGAAACCTGTGTTTTCCCGGCTTGGGGTCGAGATTTTGCCGCGCCCCTTAAAAAATTTTGCGGGCCGGGGCGGGATGCGGAGTCTGGTCGGGCAGGTTTTCCGGCTCGTACCCGCATTTTGGCGGTTATTTTATGGGTCGGGGACGGATGCGGGGTCTACTAGAGTTCCTCTAAATGAGAGAACAGTGTGTGGCTCGGTCTCCACAGTTCAATCATAAACAAGAAATACAATAGAAAAAGAACTCAACACATGACGTAGTGCAGTGGACAAAACTTTGAGTACCTTGAGTGAATCTTGTCACTGGTTGAATTCTTGCTGCAGATCCTTGTCCGATGACACAAGATCTGAGTCCCGCATGTGTACGTTGTGGGCAAGGGAGAAGTGCATGACTCTGGGCCTATCAAGGGTGTTTACTAGGTTTCCATAAAAATCTGTAAATGTATGTCTTG